>LQNS02276924.1:10643969-10665954 GCA_001587735.2 Parhyale hawaiensis | reverse complement strand
TCCACTGAGTACCGGCTGTCTGGATGACACTTTGTTGTTGACAATTGCACTTTGCGTTCTATTTGACAGGAATGCTTCAAGCCACCGAAGGCATTTTCCACGGATACCAATGCGGGAAAGTTTCAACCTGGTCAACCTGGAATAGGCTAAGTTAAGCGAAAGAAGAGAATATTAAATAAAATTATGGAAAATTAGCAGCCGAAATCCCAGAAAATCAGGGATTTTTTGACAATGCAACATACGTCAATTGAAACGAACAAACAATTTGTCTCTGAAGAATGTCTTATTTGCTATTCTCTGGCCAAGCAGCCAAAACTTATATGGATTCCAATATAGAGTACATAGCGACACTATTTACAATAATTACCTCCCAAATAAAATTGCTAGCTGGACTACTACACAAAGCAATTGTGTATGATTCAAAAGATATTTTGTTGACTTTGCTCTGAAAAATGCGTGGTAATTGCCACCTTCAAGGCAGTATATGTTAGTTATCAGGCGATATATATTGTACGAAACGAATTGACACAGGCGATGTACCAACATCATTCATAAAATGTAAAATCAGCTGAGCGCTAAGGTTATTCAAAATCAATCGAGAGCCTCAATTATCAATGTGGTACACCGTCCTTGATGGATGATTGTTGGGGCGAAACTGACCTGAGGGTGAGTCATATATCAGTTCGTTGTACGTCTTCTTTAATTTACCAAACCGTGAACTTCATTATAGGCTGACGGTGTACTCGCTCGAAATCACATGTATATAGGCTCTCCGTCTGATTGATGAAACTTTAATAAAACGCACCCTATTCTTAATATTGGCGCATCAAACAGTCAAGGATCAACCTGTTCACCGTGATACAAAAATGTACGTGTCTAGTAACATTATACGCAGATTCGACATAACCACAAAATCGTCACGGGTTCGCCACAAACGCAGATGCATCACAGTTTCCTCAGGATATTGGCTTTATATACGGTCGAGCATCGGTGGGCGGCACAAACTGACCTCAGGACACTAAAATGCAGATTAAAAAAAACACATTGAGCCCTCTGCCGTGTGGTTGAAAAACGTTCCAGCAGAATTAGCATAATAGAAGTATGTAGCATCTCTTAAGCAAGTAAAGGTTTATGTAATCCGCCGCCAATATGTCCTATGCTGATGATTTTGTTACTTTTAAATAAATTATTATATTGCGATAAATATATACCTATATATTGAGAACCCTATGCTAATAAGAAGACTTTTTATTGAGACTCACCAAATGATTAGCCCATGATTTCTCTCCTGAGGGTAATCCTGCATGTATCAACAAGTCTACGATAAAAAATGATCGCCATATGGATGCACATAACTCCTGAGCGTATGACAATGTGTTTCATCTGCACTATTTTGTTAATTAATATTGATCTTATAGTGGAATTGAATGCAATGGGGTATAAATGGCAAATTGAAGATAGTCTACAATAGTCCAAAGATAAATTTACCAGTAATCAACTACCCTACTATTTTAATGTGTCGCATTAGCAAACGATAGTACAGGTTTCGCCTTTCTGCCAGACAGTTAAGTGCTTGCTGTGCTTGATCGCTGAGTCATCATCTTTGGTGTTAGGGCGCTGTTGCGGGAGCCCTGACTCTAACTAGAAGTCGCAGTTGTCGTATAAGCCTCCCGTTTCAGACACCATATAGGCCTACTGCTCTGTCAGTGGGTGATCGACTGCAGCCTTGCACTTTCCGGGCCAACGGACATGTATCTGCCGCATGAATAAGTGCATGTGAATTTCCCATGTAACTGGGAGTGTGTGGGCAAGCTGAATTTACCGTTACTTTTACTCATAAAACGAACTAAAGAGCATCCATAATGCGCGTCCTGATTTAGATGGCATCCCTCAATTCCCTAACTTAACCATATTCAGGGCAATCTGAATCCATAACACGACTCAAAGTATTGAATAGAAGATGTAAAAAAAAACAGTATTTCCAAACATATATTTCGAACTGAGGTGGGCGTCGACAATATCGTCTATATTAAAAGAATCACATGCATTCACTTATCAAGCAGGGTTCTTTTCGAATCCATTGTATGGATTTGCTTATCAAAAGTTCAATCTGACCTAAAACATGGGTAGTTCAGTAAAGGCAGAACATATTTCTTTTTATCGCAACCTAGTTTCTACCGTAAGGTAAAAAACCTAGGTTCATTAGATTCCTTCGTTCAAACGACTTCAGACTGAAGAATTTTTGTTATTTAGAGACATTTCAATTTTTACTTGTCATCAAGGCCTACTTTTCATCGGCATCTTAAAAATGAGACTATCCTTTGCATCAACGTCTGTGGTGGGCGGGTGGGTGGGGAGTTTGAAACTAATAATTTGTGGCTGTGGCAAGAAGAAAATATACGAGCATCAACCTCGGAATTAACGGGTATAATCTGAGGAAAACGTTTAGCATTAGCGTCACGTTACAATGCATGCTTTTCTTGAATAGGTTTCCGATATACATGTGTCTTCTTTAAAAA
Source organism: Parhyale hawaiensis (assembly GCA_001587735.2). Taxonomy (NCBI): domain Eukaryota; kingdom Metazoa; phylum Arthropoda; class Malacostraca; order Amphipoda; family Hyalidae; genus Parhyale; species Parhyale hawaiensis. The sequence goes on along the minus strand of LQNS02276924.1, from coordinate 10,663,435 downwards.
GATACCAAATCTAAGACCTTTCATCAGAACCTCTGCTCTGCTAACATACTAGGGTCTTCTCAGTGAAGGCAGTAGCTGAGTTCTTTCGTAATGCTCTCAAGATTAGTAACTACCTAGAACATTTTCACAATCACATTGAAAGTGGCCACAGTTAGCGTAATCGCAATTAACACCATCACCATTACCGAAAAAAAGTTAGCGTCACTACAATAACTCCGTTATAACTAGAATGGCATCTGAGAGCGCATATATGCCTCCGCGTGTTAATAAAGCCGTGAGGATGGAAGATGATGAGGCGCTGCTGGAAATTCTGCAGTGTCGTAGTAGGCAGCCGAGTACACTTGCATGAGAAGAGTTACCTTCACTAGAACCGTAAATACAGCAAGATTTAAAACAAAGGGGGTTGAGCAGGGAATGACTTAGATATTTCGTCCCCTGTCGCATATCCTCGGTAGTGGTAGGCTAGAGTGCTGAGCTCATGACACTGGAAGTTGCAGGCTCGAATGCCAACCCAGGCGGGCAAATTCTAGCAGCGTTTGACGTGCTTACTCAGCATATGATATCTGGACAGCTGCCGCGAGGGTACTGACTTTTCTCAGAAATTATTGGGTATGGTCGTAGGCATTGGTCATTGGATAAGAACCTTCCGTCGATGGCGCCATAGATCTTGATGATCAGTGGTGGATTGCAGCCGTGTGCGCCTCTGGGTCCAGTTGGTCTATTAGTCTATATCTGTAGCACGAACCAGTGTGAGTGTGTGTGTGTTTCTTGGTAGGGGATACGATCCAGTTGACTTTACCCTTTACCTTTCTGCTAAATTCAGTACAGGAACGTGATGTTATGAAGGTAGGTAATATTTATAAAGGTAATCTAATCTATTGCCTCTTATTACTGGCCGAACACACAAAAATCCTACCACCATGTATTTCACAAAACAAATTCCCCTGATGAAGTCATTCAAATCTAGGCAATATTTGCATAATCTATAATGTTATGGTGCTATTCAGAATTGACAAATAGTTATTTAAGCTCATCATTGGAAGAACAATACTAGAGATATTATACGAAGGAAGAAAACTTTGGACCCAGTCCTGTATGCAGGCGTTATTTTACTTCTTGTGACTGAACTGGTTTCCATTGTTTTGTTGTTTGCCCTAATCACTCATACATTAAAAATAATGACTTTTATACGTACATCGCATCTATTCATGATTTCATTAGGTCTTTGAACTGAACCTAAACTGTAATTATAAATAATAAAGTGTCCAAACGACAGCCGGTACTCAGTGGAGTCCCACAAGGCACCGTGCTTGGTCCAATACTCTTCCTCATCATGATAAATGATATGGGGCCCCAATGCAAATTTGCCGTTCCATCATCGTTCGCTGATGACACACGGATATTAGCAGCGGTACAATCAATGGCAGACGTACGAAATGTGCAACTAGATCTAACCAACATCTTTCACTAGATATTGGTTAACAACATGACCTTCAACGAATCAAAATTTGAACTATTATGGTACGGAAAGAACTTCTCTCTTCTGAATCGACGTTCTACAAGACTAGAGATGGGTGCGAAATCGAGAGAAAGCATATTTTAAAGAGATCTTGGGGTGAGAATACAAGATAATGCCACTTTTGAAGATCATGTGGCTCGAGTTGTTTCTATAGGCAAGAAGTGGAGTGGATGGGTGCTTCGAACTATTTCTTCACTAGAGGCAGACACAGTGCTCACCTTATGGAAACAGTTAATACTACCGACGATTGAATACTGTTCACCTCTGTGGATGCCAAGCAAACGGAAAGACTTAAAGCGCCCTGAGGCTATCCAGCGATCGTTTACTGCCAAAATCCGGGGCATGCAAGATTTAAACTATCACGAAAGACTTGCTCAACTTCAAATGTACTCCATTCAAAGGAGATGCGAGCGCTTTATGATCATATATGTCTGGAAACTTCTGGAAGGCACTCCTGTCAACTTCAATGGACGAATCCATGCCCGACACTCAGACCGTATTGGTCGCACTTGTGACGTGCGCCTTCCGATCAAAACTGCTGGTGTCGCAATGGCAACAAAGTATTCTAATAGTTTCGCAGCTCGGGGGCCGAGATTATTCAACAAAATGCCACGTCACATCCGAAATGTCACCGGTACAGAGACTGCGAAATTTAAAAACATACATGACGCATACTTACTGAAAGTGTCATATAAACCTGTTGTAAGCGGCTACGTGAACTGTGGGGATAACTCGCAGTTAGCCATCCCGCTGGTCACGGACTGCAGCATTACCTCTGCGCAAGATGGGTAGCGTGCATAACGCCACCTGGACCTTGCCCGAATTATCATCAAGGTAAGGCAACTGACGATATCTTGAGAAAAATCTCATGGTGAAGATGCCCTCGTGCTTGGCCACGCACTGCACAGCCCTTAATGTGAGCTTCGCTTAAACGTACGCCCTGTTCTGCCAGCACCTCTGCAAGAACTAAAATTACTTACCACAGCAATGGGCACAAATTGTCATCGTACGTGTGAAACGTCTGCAATGAATAAAACATTGTTCTTTTATTACAGTCCATTGGCTCCCGAGTAGTACAATCAGTAATAAGCGTTGATTCTCACTCCCTGCTTTGAGCTCGATAGAATGCTGCTTATGTCTTTTCAGTTAGGTACAGGGAACGATAAGCATTGAGTTTTCTTTATAGAAGGAGCGCGAATGACAGTGTCCACAAAAAAAAACTGTCTATAGTACGGCTATATTAGTCAATATATTGAATGAGCTCGAACATTAAAACGAGCGATAGGTGGCATATGAAAATACTTTAGCACATATTTTGTTCATTCTTTGCTATCGATTTCTGAAGGCATTTATCAAACGTATCTCTCTCTCGTTCTTAGATAAATCTTTATTCTCTTGTTTCATTCACTGAGCACTGATCGCTCAAAAGAAACCCTCAATACTGAACGCTCTTAAGCTTACTACAGTATTACTTTTGAATGCTAAATTAAAAAGCAGTGCAAAACTGCCCAACTGATGAATTAGCGCGTCAACATCAGATTGTAAAGGACAACCTGCTAATTTTTTACTAAAGATGCATTCAAATGGTCTGTGAAATTGAACCTAAGAGGCTTGATTTGTTCGTAATTTTGGATTCGTGCGTTGGTTTTAATTCACTGAATCGAGTTTCAGGTGTTCACCGTTGACCGATTATCCTTGAGACTAACCTACTTGTGCTCTGTCAAGTAGTGTTTCCAGCCTGTTTGTGTCTACAACACGATTTGAAGTGGCGAAGCCAACGCTCCTCTTTGAAGTTCCTGATACGTCAAGCCTCGAAGACTTTATTTCGCAAGCCAGTTGAACACGCTCCATAGAGCCCTCTGCAGACGATAGTCTTTTATCCTGTGCTTTCACTTCAAAGCATTTGAATTTCGCCTTACCAGTGCAGACACGACTCTGTGTCTCTCAAAAGAGTTGACAAAATGTTGACCGTCATGTCTGCGGGCTTAATTTAAATTAGTTAGTGGTGCTAGTGTAGTTTGTAGCTCTTTTTCTAATATTGAGAAACTGGTGATTCAGAAAGCAACGTACTTTTTGCTGTTTACACAAGCACAGTGATGCATTCGATCGCTGTGACGTGAAGACACAGGACAAACGTCTATCGTCTGCAGCGGTTTAATTAAAATCGAAGAGCGAATTTGAAAAGCGCTGGAGTCAAATGCATGTAAATATCAGATAACTAATTTTATAAATTACCAGCATGCGCTGAACAAAAAACTGTTTTTTTTTAATATAATAGGAGTTTAATGGTGACTGTATTGGTGCCATTAGTTTACACATTACAGCAGATGACCGACAGTTGAGAGAAGGGTAAAGGCCTGTTCACACGATAGTATTTTGCTCTACGTTTATTTCTCGAACCATCCGATTGTTTTGCCGACTTCGTGCGAACACAACTGTGGGCACACTAAGAGATTTACTGAAAGCCATCAAGTCAATTAGTTAAGTAAGCGTCAGTAGCTTAAGCTTCCGATGTCTTTTCTAACTAATAGCGAAGCAGGACTGAGAAAGCTGTTCCTTTTACGACTGTTTATTTCGCTGGATACCTGCAGCAACGCATTCTTACGATGGTAAGAGTATGAACAAGGCTCAAAATACCAAAGTGTGAGCCGCCCTTGAAATAGCAGTACAAACGACGACGAGGAGTCGTCGTGAATGAAAAATTAAGCAGATATGAACATAGTCTTTCGATGATGCAAAGATAATGATAGGTTGTCTCTGTTAAGTTGCCCATTTACTTACAATGTGCACTGCTATAATGTCACAGTTGTTTACATTGTTGCGTAACTGAAAGAAATGATAAAATATGGATTCTATTACTGCCTAACGTTCAGGCAAATATTCTCTTTAGAACTTGATACTACAATCAATGTAGATGTAAAATGCACTTTCCTAAAGTGATGCAGATTCCTGCAAAGGGAAGTAACGATAACCAGTCTTTGCAAGATTCAAATTATGATTGTATTTCTCATGCAGGTGGTGAAGAAAGCAAGCAAGTTTGTTTCTATGAAATTCCTCTGTCGATATAATGCAGAGGAGGTCGTCTTTGTCAAGCTGTCCTGAATGATGCAATGGCAGCTCCTGGCTCTGCTGCACACACGAACAATTATTGTAGCAGTGGACAAAGACTACTGTAACATTGACCGCGATGCGACGCGAGATGTCTACTGTTCCTTTGTATAAGCTGACTATACATGAAGCAATAGGCGGAGAATACGTGTAGATAAGTCCAAACACCTCACCCAACAGTGGATCCCGGTTCACTGCGGAATATTGTTATTCTTTCAACTGACGCTAATCGGATATGGGGAAGGTTGGTGGGTCGCAATGGTTCCATGACCCGGCCGTGTCAGATATCCAGAACTGACAATATGTGGTCGCCTGCAGCGGTGCACTTTTCTGGGGCATTTATCTGAAGCACGAACCAGTGCACCTGAGTTTCCCCTTTACGATGTGTGATAAAGTTGACTTTACCTTTACGTGACTTGGTTAACAAGTTTGTTAGTTCCTTTCTAGGAGCACTGAAAGTATGGGTGACAGTACGAGGTCGCGGCGGCTGTAATGTACACTTTCGGGCGACGCACACGAAAGACACAAGTTGTCGAGTTGGGCAATCATGCGGTAAATGCTCAGTTGGACTGAAAAAAAAAAAAATGCAGCTCGAAGCAATTTTTATGAATAAATCTACTGAAAGGCATATGTATTTGTTGCGTAGGAGTAACTTTTCCAAACACATTTAGAGCACTTTTATGCAACCACAGTTAGCTCGAATTTTGTAGGAGATTTGCCCACTCACACAGTAGATACTTATTTTATTATATTTATAAGTTTCGGTTTCCAACAATGCAAATTGTTTATGATTTTTACACCATAAAGATGTCAATTCCCTGCAATATTATCTGTGAATTCATTTAGCGAGTGCGCTATTCAATGTATGTTGTGATCTTACATTCCATAGTTTTTCTCTTCAAAATCATAGTTGTCGTCGGCATGCATCGCCTGTAGAACTGCCGCGTTGCAAAGGAGTGATTGGTTTTGAGACATTCTCTAAGGGCTAGTTCACACGTCCATCAGCGTAACGCGTTCACTCCCGAAAATGAACACGAGCCGTGAGTCAACTTTGCTGTCGCTGTCCACAAGTAGAACCGACCTTCATTCAAATGACTGTTGTCGTGCGTTCTATTATGATCTCGTTTCTTTACATTTTCGCTAATGTTTGGCGTCGGTTTGTACTCACATTCGTATCCCATGATCTTATAGCCTGATTTTGAGAGAAACAACCTATTTTCGAAATGATTTTAGCCTGATAAACTGATAGAAGTGAAATGAGCGCCCAGCAATCGATTCGTTGGGAAATCAAAGATGCCGCCACTGTTTTCAGTACAACATTTTCAGCTTAACTAGTTTTCTCGTGTTAAGCGGGAATGCAGTGATTCTGATCGTTAAAGTAACGGTAAAAAATCATTTATGTCAACTTTTCCATGATCTAAAAATGCTAAAAAGGATTACTTCTGCATTTATAGGTTCTGTTTACTGTACTTAAATCCCGCTAGCGTTCAAAAATGCGACGTACTTCATCCTTCCGTCTCCAGCATTTGCTACAGCCGCTTCCATCAAATCAACGAACCGCGTCCATCAGTTTGACTGAACGCGTTACGTTGAGGGACGTGTGAACTGGCCCTAACACAGTAGTGAGAAAACTTTTTGATTTAGATAGACACTACAACACGGGCCGGGCCAGGACCCAAGACGTCGTACACATTAAACGGCAGCAGAAAAAAAAGACATACAATGTTAATACTTACATTACTCTTAGTTTAGTGGGAACAGTGTGCAGTGCAGAATATTATTTTTGCTACTGATATACTGGGCAATTTTAGACTAAATCTTATACTGACCGCTTACAAAGAGGAAACACATATCGAAGAATCCAGAATCTTCAGCGGGTTGGATTAAAAAAAAAACTTACGGGCCGGATTCGGTATGCCGGCGGTCCTTTGCCCACCCCTGCTAGGGAAGGCAAGGGACTGCGTCATGCAGTCAGGGTAACGAATAATGTACCAAAGTAGCAATATATTGCACCTTCAATTTTGTCGCGTCTTTGCACCAATTCTATCAAAACCTTAATGAATGTGGTTTTAGCCTTCAAATTATGTCCATAAAATGAATGAATCTAATGCTATGAACGTACCTATCGGACTAAATTCATAGTTTACAAAGGAGCTGAAGAATATATATATGTAGAACTAGAGCACTCTGAGAGCGCACACCTCCGCCAAGCGAGGCAACGGTTGCAAAAAATTCAAATTGGCTCTGAACCATAAGTTTATTTGTATAAACTTTAAAATCTAATCATTTGTGCCTTTCGATATTAATAACAGCTTGTGCAATTTTCTTGAGGATCCGTTCATAACTTTTCGAGTTATACTGCTAACAATCGTTAAGACAAACATGAGTCAAACATACAAACGAAAATGTCGATCTGCATCAAAATTTGATAATTTATGTCTTTTAACATTACTAATAACTCCTATAAATTTCATAAAGATCCATTTATTATAGTTTGAGTTATTGTGCTAACAAGCATAAATTAGAAACAGTGACAAACGAACGAACGATCCAACGGATCATTAAGAAAACTTGGTCATTTACTCTTTGTTATATACCTAACAATTCATGTTAATTTCATGAAAATCCATCCATAACTTTCGAGTTATGGCATTGAGAAAAATGAGGCAGACAAACAAACAAACAAACGAACGGATGGACATATCTTTACCAAAAGTTAATCATCTGTTCTTGCTAACATACCCAACAATCCCTGTAAATTTCGTCCAAATAGGTTCATGACTTTTTGAGTTATCTTGGTGACAGACAGACAAAAAGACAGACAGACAGAAAAACACGACGAAAACATAACCTCCTTGGCGGAGGTATACATAGCCGCTATGTCATTGCCGGTTACGATTCCCTTGCAGTGCTGCGAAGCGCTGGACTGGAGAATCTTGCCATCGCTCCTGGCCCTGGTCTCTGCCTCAGCTTAGCGACGGGAAAATAGGACTGGGAAACATCTTGCGTGACTGAGGTCACGGGGCCCTGCCCCGTAATTGAGGGAAATCACGCGTAGATGCACGACTCAGAAAGCTACGTGGAGAGAAAGAGAGTCAAGCAATCCAGCGAGAAGGCACCTGTCCATGACTTTATGTGATAATATTATTGTGTAGAATACAGTTTCAATCCAAGATGATTGCCATACTGACGAAATCATAACAAAAGGATGATCAAATTAAATACTTGAGCTAAAACTGCGAATGTGTCAGAGCTAATAGGTGAAATAAAGGAAATGATACTAATGAAATGATAAAGGAAATGATACAATTATCTCCATACAAATACCATGTATCAATGCATTAGTATAGGAAAATATAAAAGCGGTGTTACCGTCTATCTTTAGAATATCTGGTTGTAATGAAAGCGGTACCTTTAGGCCTTACAAGGAATTTGCTAGATTATCATATTCTATTTTTTTCAAGGGTGAGCTCTGATCCAAATAATGTGCAGCTATTAAGATTCTATTTATGAATGTTGAACGATAAGAGGCCTAAAAATGTTAGCCTTCAAGGGCCAGCAAAGGCAGCCTAAGCATACGAGGGCCAGTGTTCAGGCAACAAAGGAGAGGTGTGGTAAGCTGGTGCTGAGGCAGGGCGGGATTTGCTCCCTTTGTTTCTATAAGAATCCCGTTGCTCCTTTATAAATTTCATTACACGCATAAGTGTATTGGTCTGTGTGCTGTGGTGATGGTGTGAAGACTTGAATTAACTGTATGGTTTCTTTAGTTTGTATATGGATAACAAACTAAAAAATTCATTCAGAAATGACATGTGCAGTACTGCTCGCGTTCAATTGGATCTGTCTACTGACAGTCGTCCCAGCAATTTCTTCTAGCAGTAACTCCCCCAATGGCAAGGAAGAAACAAAGTTTGGATATTTCGATCCAAGGCAAGGTCGACAAGCGCATCTTGTGTCCAGACGGGATCCTTCCTTCGCCCAAACGCTCTACGCCTACGACAACAACCTGGACTTTAGGCTACGTAATGCAGACGTGCGACAGACGGGCTTGTGAGTATAGCGGTGCACTGTTACTCGACCTACGACATCCTCAATATAATACTCTTTATAGATTAGCTTTAAATTGTCCGGAACGTCGTTCGTAGACGCTTGATTCAAAACTACAATATGTTTTTTAAGTATTAACTAGACCACCCGTGACCCGTTGGGTCGTCATCACGATCGTCTTCGCTTTCGCAAAAAAGGTGTTATTTAGCTGGTCATAGACCACCCGCTATTCGGTTGTCTTCTTCTGCCCGTCAAGGAGCGGCCCGTTCGGTTCACTATCAACAGATTCTTTGCTTCTCTAACGAATATTCAACAACCAGGTTGTAAGCAAAGTCAAATTATTATATGTTACGTATTTCAGTTGTATTGCCCGTGGAACCGATGAATTGATCATGTTCGTTCTTGATTCCCAGCTCAGTTTTACTTCCGTATCACAGATACAATCGAATTAAAGAGCTAATCCATGAAAAGAATGCCACTGCCCCCATACCTCGAATATCTTCTCGTGTAGAAGTGAAGAAGATGTGTCAAACAAGGCAATAAATAAACAAGCAAAACCGGTTCACAGACTTTTAATATAATATAGATTGTAAACCGATTACTCCTGCCCAAATTTTGGTCGTCTCAAGTGTAAGCGGTCTACGAAACTCAATCCAAAGTGGCAAAGCAAACGCTCAGGCCTGAAGTTGCAAATAAAATGAGCCTCTTCAGATGAGATTACCTCTATTCAAGTCGACCAACTGAATACGCACTAAGGAATACAGCGCCTTTTTCATCGGCTTGTTAACTAACGCTAGCGTTTCTGGAGTGGACTGCCTTGTAAATGGAGGGCTGCGGAGGCGTGCTTTGATCACAGCCCTGTTTCGGCTAACGTAACTCAAAAATATCCTCTGCCCCCCCCCCCCGAAATGAAAAAAATAGGTCACTCTGCATGTGAGCAGTTGGCGATTGCCACACGCTTTTGTGTTGTAGGTGACACTCGTGTAGCACAGGCAATGCTAAGGCTTACGACCCGACTCAATATTACACGCTTATGGGTAACAGCGGCCAGATTGCGACACGTTTTTGTACGGCGGGTGACACACGCGAAGCGCACGTAACCCAGGGGTTGTTACTGCAACACGACTTCCTAATAGTGTTGTTGGTTGACATTTTATCTCTTTCAGGTGGCTGTACTACAGTGGCGACCTGTACCGAGGTGATGACGTCACAGCTGTCATGGCTACCGACTTCAGTTACCGACTGCCCCACAGTCTCGTGAGTTTAATGGCTTAAGTTGATGCTTTTTTGTGTGTTAACCCTTTTCTGGGCAACTGAAAACTGTTTTCGTAGAAATTACGTAAGGGAAGTAACCATACTTTCAAGGCAGTTCGGCAGTGGTCAAATTTCTTGCATCAAACCTTTTTCACACCAAAAAGGTCAGAGCTGTTGTCATTGCAATGTTAGTATACATATCGTTTTGTCATTGCAAGATAGTATGCATATCGTTTTGTCATTGCAAGATAGTATGCATGTCGTTTTGTCATTGCAAGACAGTATGCATATCGTTTTGCCACTTATGTCATAAGAAAATTCTGCTTCAGGACACTCATTCATATAAATATTAGATTGATGATGGAGGTCAAACATTGTCAATAAGTCTATAATGAAGGGCTAAAAATATCTCCGGCATCAAATTTAGTTTTCCTATGCCTATATTTTGTTTTTGAGAAGTAAGATATTTATGGTAAAGAACAGAAACCAAAATACTTGACCCTGAAGCTGAATTTTCAAATTCTCAATTGTCGACTGGATGTCCTGGACTAGATAATTCCAAACTTTGCATAATTTCCATATGGAATATTCAATATGTGGTTATTCCAGAGTTCCATAAGATACGCAGGCAACAGCCGCAGCCTCCACCTGCCGAGCTTACACCTCTACAGCCAGCAGTGGTTCCAGGGACAGGAATGTTACGTCGAGGTACTGAATGGTATTATTATTTTGCAATATTTCGTCTTGTCTAGATCATAAGCAGCCGTTGGTCTGATGCTGTATATGTCCTTTCTGTTCAGGTAATGAACGCCATATGGCCGATTTTCACATATCCTCATGCTGATCCAGTTGAAATGTTAGAAACAAGCATACATGATATAAGGATGTAGAGTCTCCCTTCTGTCGAAGTAATGAGCATCACATTCTGGTTACAAATAAGGTTCATTTTTTATTGCCCTATATTACAGTATGTATCAGTCAGTAGCCATCTTTCATTAGTTCCGGAAAATAACTCTGCGTATCCTGGTACAGAACTGTGCAGCACCAGCACTTTAGTAGCCCCGAGTCATTAATGACCACAATCGAGAGACAGAGTTAATTACAGGTTTGATGTACGCAAGTACGCATGCAACAAAAGCTGAGAAAGGCATTGAAAATCTTAGTCCGTCAGCTATTTGCATTGCAATTAAATATGACTGGTACAATGGCATTATGCAATATTTACTCAGGCTTTTGATATATAGCAGTATACGGGGGTACGTGATTATGTAGCAGTGTCTTTGTTGGCGGGTTGTCTCCAAGGGAGGAAAGCTTGAGGGCCACCCTCTTTGGCCGCAAGAATGAAATAGCTTGAGGCGTTGCGATCCTGCAGGCCCCGGTCTACGTTACCACTGTGATAAACAGCGGGGCCGCGCCTCAGTTAGACTATTAGTCCTGAAAGGACCAAATAGTGGAGGACCCGAGTGCTATGCAGTGGGTTACACTGCACCACTCCTTGCTGCATTTGAGGGAATTTTAGGAGGCCCTCGGTGCTGGCGGTCGATGCAGCAAGGGCTACGAAACATACTGCTAGAATCAACGAGCAAGGTTTGATCATGTACTTGTACTATGTAACCTATGTCTATCGAAGAATAAAAGAAAAAGTAAAAAGAAAGAAAGAAAGAAGAAAAAAAAATATGTGCAGATGACCTGGGCTTCGCTTCGCTTGCGTAACGAAGATAAATAATAGACTAAAATTTCAGCAACTAATATGCATACTTCAGCCACTAATTGAATTCTTTCGTACTGGTTCCTTTCGCTAAAGGAAAGCGTAAGTATATACTTGAAAAATGGTAGTCAATTGTATCAGGTAGCTAAGAAAGTTTGTTCGGTGTTTACTGTGAAGAGTAACAAAAAAACGAAAGAACTTTCTTGGTTTCCAGAGAAAAATCGTTATAATTTGCTACTAGAGTGCTTTAACTTAGTTGTGTTACTTAGTATTTCTAAAGTGCATGTTCATTTTCGTGCACGTAGAGTACTAACCGTTGTAATAGAGTAGACTAGTATTATATATACACTTCAGGAGCTCCGTAGTTAAGGAAACTTAGTACTTGAGCCAAAAATATTTATGAGTTCGGGGCTAAGCTCTCTAGATATGCGTACTAAATTTAGTGCAAAAACTAATTTTGCTTAGCCGTTGAATCCTAATGTTTAGGTTTGATTTATTTGGTTTCACTGAAGAGGATCTCCTTTATCTCTCTCTCGCTTTCTGTCTCTCTCTTCATGTATAAGTTGTATTACATATACTTTGAGTACTGCTGATGCTTTTCGCATACTTGCCCTTAAAATTTAATATGCTCAAGAGAACAGAGCAAGATTAGACGGCTATAGTACTCCCATTATGAAATGGCACGGTAACAGCTTCATTTTCTCTTCCATCAATTAAGCTTAGCATTTAAGTGTAAAGCGCTTTAGGCACTGCCGCTGTTGCAAAGTGCATTACCAGCTTGCTTAGTGCTTTCTATTAAGCTGAGCAGTAAAATTCACACGGTCATTTGCTTAAAGCGCAACCAGTACCGCAAGCTCTAACAGAATTATTGGCTGTCAATGAAGCTAAAATCACAAAAAAAACGCTACAGCTGCCAAAAATTCTGTTAGGGAATTACCGTGGAAGCTTTAGTTCTATGTTACAGGTTGTGCTTTGTAACTTGATTTTCCTTTCTAACTTGAGCGAAACAGCGCACGTGTAGCTTGCATATGCTGCTTTATAAATTACAACTGTAGTCAGCGAACACAGTACACTGATTCAAGTAAATCTTCGAAATAATACATTTTTCTATCATCCATCTATTAAATGCAAACTGAGTTTGAAAACGTAGTAAATGAGAATAAAATACAATGACTAAATGAACAAAATACTTATGCTAAATTCCAGTGCCATTGTAAATGAAGTTTTACGAAGGTCCAGGCCCCTATACGACAACTCTACGGATATGTCAACCAATATTTAATTTACTATTCACTTTCCCCGTTTGTATTAAGTGCATACTTGATGAAGGTGCATTCCACGGTAACTTATCTTGTACCCAAGGGTGCTTGTAAATAGATTTGAATATTTATGCTTCCATGGTAGACGTGAGGCCCATCATAATTAATGTAAATTAAATTATTCATTATGGCTGAGTGTAAATTTTCTGAAGGGTAAAAACTTGTTTTGCTGGCTGACAACACTGTTCATCCAAGACACGTTGTCATTTATTTAGAAAGTTGATTTCATAGATGTGGTAACACTTTGATTTTTCTGTTATAAATTGAAGTATTTATCTTCCAGAGCATACTTCTCCAAACATGGCAGGATTTACTTTCTATATGCTATAACACTTGATCTTCATCCGAAAACAACCTAAGTAAGGTAAGATGAGGCTTAGCAAGTTTTATTAATGGTAGAGCTTTATTTTTTGCTCTGAATAAACGCAGAATTATACAGACTGAACTGAACTGCAGGTACCCGAGTGGCGGAAGGCCGGCCGGAAAGCTCCGTCAATCGTACCAAATTTCCGTGACTGCGATGGCTCTCCACAGTCCGTTATTGCCACCGGTGGAGAATGGGCAGTGTTCGAGTAAGTAGCAAAATTTGTTATCTAAAGCTTAACTTCTGATGCCTTACAGGACTCATCTAACTTGTGGTGCATCAGATGATATTAACCAGAGCATCTCCGTTTTTATATATTTATGTAAAAATAATCCAGTAAGCTGTCAAAAATGGCAGCAATGGATCTATTTTGACACTCATTCCATGTTCACACATGCAGCGTCAATACTAAAGCGAAAGATGCATAGTACTTTTATCAGCTGAATCATCTATTTATTACTTAGACAAAAGAGATAAGAGAACGCAGTTCTTCTTTGGCAATGCTAATAAAGAAAATTAGCTTCCAAATGCCTTCGTCTTGGAAGTAAGATATTAAGGGTTAAAACGTGTCTGGGTGACATGACTGATGTTGTATAGAATAGATACAAAAGTGTTGCAATGCCCTGCGGGCCAACTGTCAGCAATTTTAGCCATTTTCATCATATAGAATATTGCTAAGTTTAGAAGAACACAATATTCCCAGTTGTTCTGTAGTTCAGTCCGTAACTGTTCCCCGCCTTCCGCACTCTTACTGTAAGGACCTCCGTCACTTGCACGTCTCCGTGCCAGCGAAACTACCTGATTTGTTGATATTCCAATTTCTTGAAGATGTTATTATGCGATCTAACATTCCAAACTAGTTTGTATTATTTTATCAGCAACTGAAAATGTCTACAATGCAGTGATTTTAAACGCTAATATGTATTCATCTATTTATTTACTTGTTTATCTGTCCATTTTCTGCTGCGCTTGAAGAAAACAGTAAGGTGAAAATTAGGTCAGGTTACAAATGATAATAATAAAAGAATGCAGCATCCATATATTTGAATGCACGTCTTGCATTACTAACTTGAAATTGAAGCACTGAAGCTAGCTGAACATTTCCTGAGCACTCTCATGCAACCTGATTCTTAGTTTTTTACCACGGATAAGTTTACTGAAACACTTATTCTTCCAGCCTGATTTCATTTGTGGACAAAACAGCTTTGCGGTGAGCGAAAAAAAAATCAACCTACATGATATCCTGGCTTATCCATGATTTCGAGTCAAAATTGATGTTTTGAATGATGATTAACTACTTGCAAAGAGCAGTTAATAATATTCCTTTAACTTGTAGTTGTAGGATCGAAAGTGCGGCAGTGGAGAATGTCACGAATTGTTTGTCGTCGTTCTGATTGCTAAGTATACTAGTGAAATAAATGAAAGCAGTGCATATGCAATGAACGTTTTTGCTGAGAAGCGGTCTTAACGATCAAAGTTAAAGCTAGGGACTGATGAAGAACTTTGTATAATCTAAAGAGAGCTCTGAATTTTTTCTGAAACTATCTTCAGGCAACGAATTTAGAACGTATGAAAAAATTCAAGTAAAAACTGATGCAGTACAAGTTTAATCTATTATCTAATATATAATTATAAAAATAATAATACACAATTTATTGGTTGATCTCCCCGTTCCCATCTAATCAATTAGATAGGAAATAATTGAGCTACTGAATGCCAAGTCGATGAGGTAGGATAAAAAATTCTAGCCTCAGATTAGCAGCTCATAAGATCTTTGAATGTCCTCGGATGCTGGCAGGTACTTTTCAACATTTTCCTCTGGAGCTATAGAGACAAAACGTTTCTCTTCTGTAAAGTAAATACTGTTCTCGGCGCTTTACATGTTGTATATTAGCAGTGAATATTTTTTCTTAGTACCAAATACAGCACTTAATTTAAAATCCCTTTGCCTGGTTTTTACCCTTCCTCCACGGTCTTCTCCTTTCGATTGAAATATCTTCACTAGAGAGAAGAAGCTGTCCTCGGGAATCAGACTCCAAACCTAAATATCAAATTTTCATTACTCTATGGGATTTAACCTACCAACTCCTGTAGCTATGATAGCATTGGGATTAACTTTGAACTTTGTGCAAAGTCCTGAGGCCTATGTTTTTTACTTAATTGTTTGTTAACCAAAAAAGAAGGAGGTGAAAACATATTAGTTCCTTCAACTTGACTGCTGGGAACCCTAGTTATATTTGAATCAAAAGCAACCTAAGCCATACTTGACAAATTAATAGAAGCAATCTATAAATTTACAAGTTGTGGTACAAGGTTACTTAAAAAGTGCTGTCCGTTTTTAATGGGGAAAATGCTTCACAGTATGTGTAACTTATACTTAGTCTTCAAAGTAATCGCCATCGGCATGCAGCACCTTCTGCCAACGTGTCTCCAGCTTTTCAAAAGTGGGGGGTATGAGACGCAAAGAAGTCCGCGAGGGCTTGGCGCAAGCCTGCTTCATTGGCGAAGGATTCACCACGAAAATGGCTATCCAGGGAGTGGAAGAGGTGGTTATCGGATGGTACAAGGTCAGGTGCATAAGGCAGACGGCATAAAGTTTCCCACCCAAGTCGGCGGATGGTATCACTGACCACTCGCGCGACATGCGGTCTGGCGTTGTCATGGAGGAACTGCACACCTTTGCGATTCGGCAGTACTGGCCCCTTCAGGCGCAATGCCTGTTGCACACGTTCCAAGTGCTGTGAGTACAGGTCGGCAGTGGCTGTTTTGCCCGTTGATAGCAGTTCATAATGAACCACTTTGACGACCTGTTCACCAGATACAAAGTATAATATTGCGTGAGTGTATAGGCGGTCTTGTAGTGTGAGGAACAGCATCCTGGGTTGACATCCAATGTTTGGGTTCCGCGAACGCTTGTGGACCTCCAACTGCGTGTGCGGACCTGCTTGCTCAGTCTGTACGTCTTATCTAGGCGCTAGGCAGAGCAGGTGAAGTCTAACTGTTTCATCGGAAACGTTGAAAAGTCTTGCAAGTTCACCCACACGTTAGACTTGTGTCCCTTTCAATGGCCGCCAGCAAGACTTCGTCACTCAAGACCTGTGGTCGTCCACTGCGAGGTTCATCGCAGAGGGAAAAATTTCCCGACTTGAATATTCGAAACCAACGTCTTGCAGCGCGTTCTTTCAAAGCACTATCTGCAAACGCTTGACATATGTGGCGACTTGCTGCAGCTGCTGATAAGCCCCCTCTGAAGTCTTAAAGCAAACAGCCCCGAACGAGATCTGCGTACATTTCCATCATGATGTTGCTACATTCGCCTGTACCGCTTTGAAAACAATTGTTACACGTTTCGAGTACCTATTTTTTCACTTCATGTAGTAGTAAATCAAAAACGGACAGAACTTTTTTGTTTATGTTTTAGAAGTCTGGGTTGCATATCAGTAAGATAAGGTTCGCAGTTTTAATTATATTGTAGGAGTATGATTGGTCTTCTTTTACAGTAGCTACATGCAAGTTTTCCCTATAGTTCACAGAAGAATTAAATGGGGGAAGACGTAAAGTATCCAAGGGTATCCAGAGTAGTCCTCAGAGTACTAGACAACTGTACCATGAAAGAAGATAATGCTAAACTCTACATTTTTTTCTAACAACCGACGTAACTTGTTCAGCATGAAAGAATTCACGTTAACCGAAGGTGAATTATATATTACTTAGAACCTGTCATCATTTGCTTAAAGCAGTACTAACTAAGGTCCACATTGTCGCTTCTACATAATCGTTTTTGCTTTGCTAGATTGGCTTCGAAAGAACCGTAGGGTCAGTCATTCACTAGCCGAGACGTGGCAGACTTCTAACCGCTCCTTGAGTACTCTCCCATACCGTTGATACTCCGAGCAGAGGCTCTAGGTTAAAAGAGTACAGTGATAGGTTTGACATTGAAAGGTTTATTATACACAGGTACATATTGGTGCAGTACAAATGTAAATAGAGACAGTTATAAGTTACACATAACAATGATAGATCTGCAGAGCCGCCAGACAAAGCATAGACCAATGGTAAGAATTAAATCCTGGGCTAATAAGTGAATGAAATTTAATTGAACCTTTTCTTTAAATAGTCCTGTATGTAAGCTACTCTTGTCTTGATTGTTTGACATGCTTTTCTGTATGGAATGGAAGATTATTAGTAGAATGAATACTTCAGTTAGGTCATATTAATTATATTACAGGATTTCTGCGCAAAACTCGTCTTGCCAATCTGAGACATGATCATATACTTCCTTGAGGACAACAATGCATGTGGAATAAAGCTGAATTGGACGGCTAATGTGACTAGTGAGGTAACGCCTTTCAATAAACCTAGTGCATTGCTGTACATGGTCCAATAGCCTTCCAATGAATCGGCAAGGCTGGCGGTTTGTATCATCGATGAAAATGATAAGTGGAGGAAGTCTCATTGTTACTGCGACATAGATATTGAAAACCTTGCATATGCTTACAGCGAAGTTTCCGCTCTTTGAATGACTAAGACTTTTCATACGTAAGAGATGGAAGGCAGTTTCTTTGGCGCTAAGGAGCTTCTAATGTTATCATTTGGTTTGGTACAAGGACGACGGGGTCAATGAAGCTTGTTTTGAAGAGAATGTAAAACAAATAGTTCAAGCTTTTGCATTTTTCATATAATACTTCTCAGCTTATGCATCTCATCGATGATGCAAATTAAGAATTATTTGCATTGTGAAGTTTGAAGCTATGAGAATTAGGGGATAAAGGCGACTAAATATCATAGAAATCATGGAAATTATTATAGGACTAGTGGGCCCGCGCTGTCAGAAATGACAGCGAAGAATTTGTGTTGATGATCCTGCTATCTTTCATACAAGTGAAGTTCATGCAGATGAGGTTTCAAGGCTTTATAACTACTCAGCAGTGACACTCTTATTTTTTTTCTGACGTGAAAAAAATTTTTGTTTATGAAGGCAGTTCAGCAACACTGAAAAGAATTTATTCGATTTAGTATCATAAATTTGATATCATTTGATATCATAAATATTTGTCCGATAGATTTTTCGGTTATTGAAAGATGTTTCGTCGACAACTGCATCAAAGTTAGAAGAATAGCTGATGCAACGAAATCATCTGTGGGAAGAAACTACGAATCAAGATGCATGAGAGTGACAATGGAAGCTTCAGATATCTTCAGTGCTGAGATTTAAACTTAGGAAATGCACAAAGTACATTCTGACATAAGGTTGCCCTTTACCTTGCCATAGATTCGATATATGGAGAAGATAATACTCGTACGAACCAGATTCAGCTTTCGATATCTTCATAGTTTGAATTATTTCAACTGTCCCTGATTAGACAAATATCAGTGGGGTGAGTTTTACTTTGGCAATGCCACCACGATTCAGAGCGTATCAAAGATACCTACCTTGGGTGACTATATAGCTACTACATTGTCAATGGCATCAAAATTTTGTGTTCGAAAGACGTGCAGGCCGAACTAAATATATTGTAAGGCAATGTTTTCTTGGCCCGTAGTCGATATTGCTCCTAATAAATACGGAGAACCCGAAATGGAAAAAAATTATTTGCTGCCAAGAAATCCTCGTGGTGTTTACCCACCTGCTGATCGCTGAAGAATATCATCAGCAGTTCAAGTTTGGATGAAGGACTCCTCGGAAGAGAGTACAAATCACGACGCAAGATATTGCTTTGAGAAGCTGAATGTATCTGCATTGAGTGAACTTCAACGAAGGCAAAGACAGAATTACATTCAGATATACGTTTGCCATCATCTTTAACCTGGCCTATTTTCTACCTATCAGTTTTCAATGAAACTTGAGAGGACGACCAGAGTCTCCAACCTGAGCTAATTTCCGCCGATCTGTTTTGGTTTTTTAAAGCGTGACAGGAAATGAATAAATAAGTAAATAAACCGACAAACTCATAAATACACATCGGTCTTTATTATATTGTAGATTAGGATTGCCTGATTATCTATCTATCTATCTATCTATCTATCTATCTATCTATCTATATTATACTAAAAGTCTGTGAACCGGTCTTGCTTGCTTGTGTCGTGCTTGTGTCTTGCTTGTGTCTTGCTTGTGTCTTGCTTGTGATCTTGTTTGACACATCTTCT
>LQNS02276924.1:10600035-10641439 GCA_001587735.2 Parhyale hawaiensis | reverse complement strand
GAAAGAAGAACAGATGGAAGAAAGATTAGTATAAGTTACAGGTGAGAAGGAAGCAAAATGGGTACAAAAGGCAGGCAAGACGATCGTGATGACGACCCAACGGGTCACGGGTAGTCTAGTATTATACTAAAACTCTGTGAACTTTATTTACTTGCTTGCTTGTGTCTTGTTTGACACGGCTTTTTCACTTTTAGACGGGAAAAAATTCGAGGGATGAAGATTTAATTCGATTGTATCTGTGATACGAAAATTAAACTGAGCTCGGCCTCAAGAAGGGGCACGATAAATTTAACGGTGCTATAGGAAATACGACTGAAAATACGTAACATATAACTTTGCTTACAGCCTGGGTGTTCAATATTCGTTAGAGAAGCAAGGAATCTGTTGATAGTGAACCGTACGGGCCGCTCCTTAACGGGCAGGAGAGGACGGCCGAATAGGGGTGGTCTATGCCCAGCTAAATAATGCCTGCTTTTTTGCGAAAGTAAAAGCATTGGGTCGTCTGATGACGACCCAATGGGTCACGGGCCGTCTAGTATTATACTAAAAGTTTGTGAACTTTATTTTTGTCTTGTTTATTTACTTGCATCTTGTTTGCACACAGCTTCTTCGCTTTCAGAAAAAAATCAAGCCTCAGTGGTGGAGCTACGCCCTGTGAAGTTTTAGAATCCGCCATACAATCCATCTCATCGTTCAGGAGTCAGATCGAGCCGGATATTTATGGAGCGTGGTAACGTGGATACCGACCACTTGATAGCTACGTCGAGTGCACGAAGGAATTGAAGTTTTATGAGCCTGGCCCGTATGGTCTAAAATAGAATACGGCATTTCCTGAATCATGCTTCGCTTTGCAAACTACTGTAGCTTGGTACTTTTCATATGACGATGCTTCTTCTTCTCCTGAACATGGTAGATGAAAGGCGGTAGCTTTGACATAGTTTTAGATCCAGTAGGGCATCGGCTATATTATCACATAACCTATCCTTTAGCTAAATTTCTACGTAGCCGTTATAGAACCTCAGTTTCTCTCCGCAGTCTTGGAATTTTCGTTCCTTCGGTGCTTTATCCATTCCCCTTATGCTTTCGTTAGCTGAGTCCAAGGATGATTAACGGGAACATGTTAGCGCACCGCCGAGCCGGCGGCGCTTGCGCGCGGCGGACGTACGATGCGATGACGTCATAAAAACCTAGTACGTCTATCAGTAGCTACTTTGCATTATTCCTTGATCATTTCATTTGGGCCTCCAGAGTGTCCTACTTGTCCTACAATCATCATAGTTGAACAAAAATATATATCAAAGCATCTACAAACTTTTTTAGCTATCTGAAGGACAAAATTTTGAATGAACGTTGGTTAAAAGGCTTTAAAAAAAAAAAAAAACAGATGAATTCAACCAGCAAACGCCCGCATGTATCAGAAGCACTTTTAGAACCAAGTTTATCGTCTTTAAATGTAATAAATCAAGTGAGTTTATCGCGAGTAATATGGCATCTTAAAGCTGGATTTATATGAGTGAAACCCGCAATGTTTTCGATTTATTTTTGTCTTCTACAAGTGATCTGCCATCCTTGATATTTTCAAACCGCTGCAACAAAAATTGGCTCAAATGCGAGTGATTGAACGACGAGATAGAAGAACTTTTTAACAAGATTGGTAAGAGAAACATTAGAGGACGAAAAAAAATTACTCTCCTTCCAGCGATGTAATATTAAAGCAAAAGTCTATTTAGAATACGCAGAAGCCATACAATTGCTCTGTAAAATTAAAAAATAAAACATTAGCTGCTATACGCTGCGCTCGTTACAGCAGTATAACAGCAGAGTGGCTTCCGACTCGCGTTAACTAACTCGAAAAAAAAAACTATCTAACCGTATTCCACATACCTTAACTGTTTCACGGGATGATGTTGTTGAAACTGGCGAATGCTAATTCCATATTTTTTCCAATGATGCTGTAGGTCTACGATTAGGAGAGGCTGATAATGTTAACGACGCGTGCGCGACGTCACAGCTTAGGCTAACATTTTACCGGCACTCTCCGACCGGGTGCGTGCCTCTTACGAAAAAAAACGACCCTAATAATAATAAAATTTTATCCATCAGAGAGCGAAAAAACTTCCTGGATGCTTTGATGCACATTTTTGAGCAACTATAATGATTGTAGGACACTCTGGAGGACCAAATGAAATGATGCAGAAACAATGTAAACCGTACTTGAAATTTATGACGTCACACGCCTCATTACCCATGATGCACTACAGCTTGGCTCCGCCCCCTGGGTTAAGCTGGTAGTCTCATAATCCTTGAGCTGAGTCATAACGCGCTGAACAGACGCTTTTTTATATGATTTTACATCGCAACCAATTTTCGACGATTGAGGTACAGCAATCAGTTGGTATCCACAATACGGTGAGCCCTGGGTATTTCCAGTGAATTATTTTGACTGAACTATATTTTCTTAGTGCAGCTTAACGTTTGACCAATTCCAAGCTGCTATCCACGCCTTATCTTGCAGGGGGGATATTTTGCTATCGCAAAACTCATGGCTGAACAACTTGCATTTCACTAATGGAAGATCAGGCCTGCGGATATAATACAGTAAATCCTATAGTAGGAACCGGAACAATTAGAAGCTCAGTCACAAAATTTTTGACGGCTGGACCCTCTAGTATATTTTAAACTATCATACAGGCTTCCCAGCTTACTCGGAGCCCGTCGCTGCCTGCAGCTCCAATAGTTCAGAACATAACAGCAACTAAATATTAACATACGGATACTGTAATTGGATTATGACTACCTAATTATACTTACTAAGCTCTCTTACAGGCTTCCCAACTTACTCGGCGCCTGTCGCTGCCTCCAGCCTCGATTCTTCAGCTTCCAGAAGGACCAGAGTGAGGGCACCGTAGGCGTGTACGAGGCTGGACTCTTCCCCAACCTGAACCTCACGGGTTTGAAGCACATCGGCAGCGCCGTGGGGAGCTGTGCCCCTCCCTTTGATAAGATCTGTCCCAAGGTGTCATGGTCCCCTGCTGGGGTCATGGCCGGGCACAAGCGATGTGCTGTCGTCAGCAACAGATGGGACAACATCTGTGTGTAAAGATGGGTGCACACGACAGCCAAATGAAGGAATTTTCTCTGTTTGTAGCTGTTTTCTTGTAAGCTTTACTGCGTGTCTGCAGCTTTCTAATAGTTAGCTGCTAAGTCGGCGTGTTTAGCAAGTTGCACTGGTCAGGGTCCTGAGTTTCCATATCAGAAAGCTTTGAACTTCTGCGTTATTTACGCGAACACAGCAACGCAAGTGGACGGACACGGCGGTGAAACAAAACTCATTCATTTGACAATCATCAAACCGTGCCTCAAGACTCCTCGTCACCGAAATGCAGATTTTTTAGACATGCTCTCTGTTGTTGTGTCTATGCGCTAGTGTATAGGATTGTACATGTCTAAGATAAGTAGCCATATATACAATTCACCTCACTGTGAAACATGGGTATTAGGTTCATGAGACAGGACCACTTCTCCTGGATTTACAATTTTTTTTTTTTACTTCTGGACTTCCCTCACATTGGCAGAATCGATTTTGGCTGCGAGTCTTATTTTCTGAGACTCATTGTACCCTATGTTGCACTTGTCAATAATATTTCCATACTTAGCAAGTGAACTTGACTGAAACCACATCCGCGCTGCTCTACAGCATCTACGTAAGTTTCTTCTTCGGACCCTTCTATGGTACGCTGTTGTTCAAGTAAATCTTACTTTATGTAGCGGAGAAAAAATGATGGGATTCGCTATGGTAAAAATCACGTCAGGTAAAAATCACGTCAGCTGAAAATCACGTCAGGTAAAAATCACGTCAGGGGAAAATCACGTCAGGTAAAAATCACGTCAGGTAAAAATCACGTCAGGTAAAAATCACGTCAGGTGAAAATCACGTCTGGTAAAAATCACGTCAGCTAAAAATCACGTCAGGTGAAAATCACGTTAAGTAAAAATCACGTCAGGTAAAAATCACGTCAGTCGAGATATTTTGACGCCACTGAGTGTTTTTGGGTGCGTGCTTCTGGTAGCTAAGCTTACGACTTTAAGGTTTGACCTTCTCCAAAACGTCAGCCGGTGCGCTGGTTTTGACACATTAAATCTGATTTTTAGGCATTGAGGACACATTCGATTGCACACTGAAATCAAGCCTTTGAGACTTAACTTGTCCGAAACGTCAGATAGAAGCTTTGGCTTTACCATTTTAAATTGTGAGCAAGTATTAGAAGCAATGCGATTAGGCTGAACCTGCTGGGAACTCCATTTTACGGAGCAACACTGAGTTTCTACAAGTGTCGAGGGTGTCCGATAGAGGATCTATGCCTAAAACTCAATTCAGCTAGTCGAAGCCATCGCGCGTGCCTTTAGTTTCGAACAAGTTAAGCCTAGAAAGCTCAAGTTCGGTGCCTAATCGAACCTGCTCTTAATCGGTTACCCCTGCGGGCTTCCAAAAGTTTAGTTTTGCTCGTTCAGCCATCTCAACGTAATTGAATTACTTCTTATACATGCAGCACGAGTCAGAGTGGTTAAACCAACGACCTTATCTAACGTCCAGGCAAGTGAAACCCCTAATGCCAGTCGGATGCGCCCTTACTCTTTTACCAAGTGTTGCTAGAATGAATATGATGATATTACATATCATCGGTAATGAAAGAATTCGTTCACCCATGCCGATGTCATTGCCTTCTCAATGGCATACGCTTATATTCAAATGATCGATTTTAATTAGCGTTAAGTTGAGTAACAATTGCATTCGACTTTATGCCTTCAGTTGTGAGCATTTGTTTTTAAATGTTGCGCCGTTATCGATAACAGATGAGTCCCCATTTGCTTCTTAGTGTCCTCACTACTGATAAAGAATGGAGAACGTCCAGGTTCTTTATTCTGTAAAAGAAAAGTAAACAAGACTTTGTCGCGCCTTATGGATCAGTGGGCTAACATTACAGCTTTGCCCTTCAATTAGTAGAAAGTAAGAAATTTCCGTTTATTATCATTCTTATCAAAATGTCCGATGTCGCCTACACAAAAGAGGATATGTTATTGTCGGCGTCTGTCTCTCAGTCTGTTAGCGCCTCAACTCAAAATGTCATAGATGGATCTTTTTGAATTTGCAGTAACTGTTTGGTATGTAATGAACAGATGATTGGATCTGAATGATGATCCGTCTGTCCGTCCGATTGTCTCTTTTTGTATCTGCCTGCTGTCTTTTAGCAGTATAACTCATAAATTGAAGGATAGAATTCTAAGAAATTTGGAGGCACTTTTAGGCATGCCACGAGGAACAGTTGATTAAATTTCGTAGATAGTAGATACTTCGAAAAAAACCCTGGATTCTGGGTAATTTTGAAAGTTTCGTTAGCATTGCGTTACCTGGCAGAGCTCTACGTTCTGGGAGTGCTTCTCTACTTGCAATAACGTTTGTAGAGCGTCATGTCTTGTGGCAGGATCTTACTAACTCAAAAGTTGCCTGGTCACTCAACTTTTCACTGTGGCTCGCACACGTTACTGCGACTACAACTTACCGCGTTCGCATGTCAAGTTGAAACTACACGTCACTGTAACTATAAACTGCATGTCACTGTAACTATAAACTACACGTCACTGTTACTGTAAACTACGCGTCACTGGAACTATAAACTGACTCACATATAAGACGCAAGCTCAATGATTGACCATTCCCGCTTGTCATTGTGTACAAGCTTCAAGAAACTATTCAAATTTAGATATTCATCTTAGGGGTTGAGCCCTGCGCAAGCCAAACCTTGTTAGTGGCAGCGCAATCGGAAGTGCAATTGTGTGGAAGTGCAAATATTGCGTTAGTGTGCACCTGCCATAAGTCAGCAAAGCTGCGCTACTTCAGTTGTTATCCTCTGTTACTGTATAAGCGAATGCATTTACGCGTTACACCTTCGTCAGTAGCAATCAGTAAGTGAAATATTTTGTTTTATTCTAATCTATTACATTAGAGTTTGTACCCAGGCGCTGCAATGACGTCAGCACTTGCTTTTATTTACGTTCACTGCATTCCGTTAAGGTGATTGAGGATACATGCGCATATAAATGAGTTATTTTAGCTGGCTTTACAGCCTTTTAAAGTGGTTTGTGAGGCAGAAAGAGATAGAATTAAGAAATAAATCTCATAGGTCCACCCCAGCTATGTGAAATAATAAGAAGAAAATAATAAACAGGACTGTAATATACCGACTAATCCATTCAGTGTATGAATTATCCTTATCTTTCACACAAGGCAACTAGAATCTGCTCGGGTATTCATAGCTTTGAAAGCGTGCACAGACGACTAAACGGTCCCTGTAGCACTGTGCAACCTCTCACAAGAAGGGTCAGAAACTCAGAATGAAACTGAGTGCGCCCCGGAGAGACACAAGGGCAACGTCGCCCGTCGCCATCCGGCACAAAGCACGGCGGGGACGGCGCGCCCTCTTCGCAAAACAGAATAGCTTAGCTTCACCATATCGAGCTATAAATATTATCCATTATGTACCGTATATGTTACACGAAGTAGTGAAGGATTCAGATACTGTTCAGAATGGGGTGCAGTAAATGCAAAAACAAATTTCAAATTACATTCAACTGAAAATATGACTCGCCCTTACTAGTGTGCTTTATTGGTGTGTTATATCCAAGGGGCAATCAGTTCATTGAGTCGTTACCAAGTAATCTCAGCCCAGTAGCTCTTCCACTTATTCAGCTTCGGATCTCTTCAAGGGACATGAAATGGGCCATTGATCATAGGGTTGGGCTAGCTAGGTTTACCAATCCTATACTGTGGGGAGTAGCGTTCCCAGGGAGTTCCCATAGGCCTAACCTTAGCTAGTCTGTCGAGACGCCTGTCTATCGTGCCCACTGTTCTTGACTTCATGTTGATCCTACATGGTAGCCGACTTGTTGTTCCCATAAATGTTGATCGTCTGTGGGAACACCCTCGTGCATAAGATCCACATTCTCTCGACATTCTAAAGCCGCGTCCACACGATCAATCGCTACATCAATCACAAATACAATAATCGAGAAATAAAAACACAAACACTTCTCCTCTCTGTCCAGACAGAATGAAACAGAAACCACAAACACTTCAAGGCCACGGAACGTAAATTCAGTATTCCATAACTATTAATTGATATTACACAACTATTAATAGACATTCTTCCCTCACTTTACTGTCTTGATTTTATTTTAGTTGTAGAAGCTGACTGGCGGGTAAAACTCTATTTAAACTGGCGAAAAGTATAGCTGGCATCCTCTCACATGTAGAGATGTAGACGACAGAAACAATACTTTCTCATTCTAATATTTATTAATTTCTTGATTTTCTATTGCAATTCACAATGTGTAGATCGGTTTCTTCCTTTAAAACGTAAATCGTGCTCTTTTGTTGCTGTTACTTATAAAAAACACGAGAAACAGACGTAACTAGACGAATATGCTACAGTTATTGCTAATGGGTAACTTGTAGTTGCCAAATGCTTGCCGCTGTCCAGAAGTTAGACCCAAACATAAAAAAATTTCACTATTCAAGTTAATTTCAGTAAAAAATGGTCCTTTTGTTACTAAGTACAGTACTATATAAATAATTATGTTATTCACATAATTATTCCTAGACAAACTGTTTGATCCCGGCATTAGCAAAGCTTCGGTCCGTAGACTGGGCTTCTTTCACTCGCTTTCGTACTACAACAAAGCCTCTGTTAGTGCAGTCAACACCTTGTAAAACGTTCCTCTCTGAAGCGTACCCACGTATATGCCTAAACTTCAAATCTTCATACAAAAATACATTTTTCCTAGTGTCTTACTTTAGATTCAGAGACAAACCTCCCACACCACTTCTGTCCAGTGTCATCTACAGTTTCCGCTGCCGGGGATCCAATGCCTCGTACATCGGTAGCATTGGACAATACTTTGAAGCCCATATTGATCAACATTTAGGTGTATCTAGTCGAAAAGGTTTGCCTTTTGCAAAACCCTCACATTCAGCTCCCCGCCTATAAGCTGAGCAAAGCGCAACCATCCGATCAGCAAGAATGGCTTCTCTATCATAGACTCTTCTAATCGAATAAAGTTCACAACATTAGAGTCCCTCTATATCCAATGAACAAGACCTAGCCTTAACATTAAGATCTCGGCTGTACCGCTTTAAACGGCCCACAAAGAGTCCCATTCCCGCTGACTGTACAGGAGCTGACATTCGGCCTCTCCACCTACTTTGGTTCATTCGCCTTTTAGATCTTCTCCCGACAACATCTATGCTGCCCTCACCAAATCAGTAATGAAAAAACAAATTTATTCATAGGCTAAGTTTAGATTGAAATTCTATCTTTTTCTGAGGATGGGATACTTTCTCCCGAAACGTTAAATTTTAGAAGTAGTCGACATTATTTCAGTATTCTTTCAACTTTATTTACGCTAGTCAGTTGCCAAGATTTTTGGTACTCCCTTCCTATCAGACGTTAGTCCTTTACCTACACACCCAGCAAAACCTCTGAGGAAACAAGTCATACAGCGCTACTCGAAATGGGGTGAATCGTATACCGCTTTTCTCATAGAAAATAGTCTTGCGATTAACACCTGATACTTGATTCAAAGTAGAGAATTAGAAATTCAAGATGGACGTTCCGGACCAGGTGAAGCTATAATCGGAGCAGACTATTTTGCCAAATTTGAGCGAATCGATGATACCTCAATCTATCTTGCAGAAAAACAGGAAGCTAGTAGTATGCAGCCATGCTACGCAATACGTAAACAAATTTGTTATCTGTTTCATAATAATGAGCCCACTATTACTATCATGCACCACGCAGTACTGAAGTTTGAAGACCCAAAAGAATTCAGTTCGGCAATGTCCAATGTCCTTGTGGACAGCTGTGAAATTCTTTAGACCAGCGTTGTACATGGTTTTTTATCGAGGGCATTGATCTCTTTGCGGACCATTATATCGATGAAGATAAGAGATTAACAAAGTCTTCGGGTCTTGTACAAGAGAATATCCCGAAGAATCTATGAACTTTTGCAATTTTGTATAACCATCAAGGCTGTTGATGTATGTCTTCCAGTAGCGGTAAAATTTTGATTACATCAAATGACATCTCTTTTATTGAGAGTCTATTAGACTCAGGCGCCTACACTCAGACAAGCGTTGTCCTAAAACCAGCAGGCTGTCCCGCATGCTAAAGGAATATACCAGTGTTTCTTTTTCGTGCAATACGAAAACACACTGTTCATTCTGCATAAGGAGGAAAGATTTTCTAAGTGTGTCTATCAAGCCAGATCAAAATTATCTTAATAATTGCTCTGTCGAATTGAACACAAATAATGCAGAAATATCAAGTCTTAGACAACAGTCTACTTGACGCCCCACTCCAAACTTGTAATACTGCTTCTATAACTGAAATTTCGAAAAGATTTTTTCTACCGTAGGAACCTCAAACGAGAGTAAGCTATTTATGGTGATACAGGGCATGTGTTTATCATCAACAAATTCGAATTCGTCAATATCAATGTAGGTCGTTTGTGGGGGCCAACCATATTAATTTTAGGACTCCAAAGTATCGCTACCACTTTCAAAATTAGAGAAGCGCTCTGAGAGCGCAAACCTCCGCCAAGCGACGCAACGTTAACAAAAAAATTCAATTCGGTCCTGAATGCTGGATTTTTTAAGTATCACCAATATTGGGTATTGTGTTCCTTATAATATTTCTAGCGATTCCAGTTAATTTCTGGATGATCCGTCGATAACTTTTTGAAATATGTTTTGACAAACAAGTAGACAAACACTGAGACAAAGGCACAACGGATGAATGAATTATCACCAAAATTTGGTCATTATTGCATCTTAACCATTTAACAGTTTCTGCAAATTTCCTTGACATCCGTCCATAAATTTTTGGGTTACGTACAATAGCTAGTAGACAGTATAACAAACATACAGTCAAACAGATAAATGGAGTAGTAGATCATGAGAAAAATGCGGTCATTAATTTTTGTCTCTCGTAACATTCCTAACATTTCCTGCAAATTTTTTAACAATCTATTTACAACTTTCAGAGTTATGTTGCCATTAATAAACAAGTACGCAAACAACAATTGAGCGGATGTTCACTAAATGTTTTTCATCTGTCCCTGTTAATGTACTTAACAATCTCTGTAAGTTTGATGAATTTCCGTCCATAACTTTTAAGTTATCTTGGTAACAAACAAACTGGCAATTCTTACAGAGCCAGAGCAACATTGGTGGATGTAACTAAAGTTTGTGCTTCAGCCTCTTGGAGGATACCAGACCAAAGTGGTTAATGATGAGCTGAATGCTATTGTTGGAGAGGTACATCTCAAATAATGTAGGTACGAGTCGTGTTGATAATTCAAGCGAATACGTTTATTAATCCACACTGTTTGAATATTGTAGAAGAATCTTTCGGTTAGATATCGAACATTTAATTAGCACATTGTGCGGCTCCGGCCGAAGTAGACTGAAGGTCCCGAATTGTAGTCAAACCTCAATTTCTCCTTGTTGACTTCGAAGAAATACCAACGAATGGACTGCTCAGCTCCGGCCAGCGATAGGACAAGGGGTTGATGGCACCTGCTGCTCATAACCATACGCTCTTTAAGCTGACGGTTTCCGTGCATAAGTGATTCTTTTTTGATAAATCAGCAATAGCTTACATAGGACTCCAACGTGAGTTTCGGCTTTTCATTAGAGATGGACCTGTTAATCAGCCTTCCACAAGCTATCTTATCTGTCCTTACTCATTGTACGTTGATTAACTTATATGGGTCTGCAGCGGACCAGTAGAAATGCCCTAGTTGAAGATTGAGGCGATATTTTTCAGCCGTGGATTT
Source organism: Parhyale hawaiensis (assembly GCA_001587735.2). Classification (NCBI taxonomy): domain Eukaryota; kingdom Metazoa; phylum Arthropoda; class Malacostraca; order Amphipoda; family Hyalidae; genus Parhyale; species Parhyale hawaiensis. Next base: position 10,630,546 of record LQNS02276924.1, on the reverse strand, counting down.
GCGGGTACATGTAAATTAAGTAAAATAATGTCATTTATTTCTCCCCGAGGGGAGGTTTTCATACTCTAACACAATTACATGTGATTAGCTTAATACTATTATGTGTAATATCAAATAGGTATGGCGGTACCATGCAGCACGACATACAGCACAAACATTCAAATTCAAAGTCATATATTTTTCTTAAAAGGAAGGCTTTGTATGGACACATTCAGCTGATCTCAGTGTCGGGTCAGTTTCCCCAACAGAATTCGTATACTAGTTATTGAAGTGGACCCAAAAATTTGCTCAGGGCTTAGGAGTTGATCAGGACTACTGCAGCTGTGTTTTTATTGATGTCAACCCTGAATGAAACGCACTAGTAGCCATTTCGTTCTTCTCTGCAAAAATATAAACACAAGCCGACAGAACTATGACACTTAGTATGATGATAGTGCAGTAGATTTTTCTTTTTTTTCATCTGACACTGTGAATATAGTTATCCCAATATCAGCACACATTTGCCGTACCCCAATGAAGAATCTCCTTTCAGATTTCTACATTATTGGATATAACGGTAATAGTTAATTGAGGGCTGTGAGCTCTGGTTCCATCCGCTCTTTGAGAATGGGCCTGTTGGTCCGTCTTCTGCGAGCTATCTAATTTAATCCATAAAAAATAATAAAAATAGCAGGTTTCGTGTTGTTTCAACACACCAAAACAGGCACTGACAATCAGTGCACGGCAAAATGAGCCTGCTGCAACACAACAGAGTTCTTAGCGTGCTAACAACCGCTCCGATGTCGCCTACCTTGAGCTATGTCGCTCTCCAAGTAGTGCCTATCTTGCTTGAAGTATCTGAGAAGTTCTTTTTATTTCCAGGACAAAATACACTTATAACCCAACTTCTTTTGTATGTTTACTATAATAATTAATAACAATATGGCATTTATAAAATTTAGAGTTTTCTTATATGCTGCCAAATGCTCTGATAATATCTTCCATGGGCGTCTTCTCACGGCACGTGGTTGATATATATATATATATATATATACCTAGAATCGTCCCTCTCATTAATGGGTCTCCCAATAGGTGGTATCGGGATCTAACTGACATAAAATAGATAATTATAATTTATTAGGTACACGTAGGGACATGGTCCACATTGAACAGCTTATTACTAAAGTTGCATTAGATACAAAGATCGAGTAATGCGGCCCATTGTTTGGCCCCTGTTTGAAAAAAGTATGCGGTACCATCGGCTGTACATGTTAGATAGTTTGTAGTCAGGATCGTTCCGAATCACCTTGAGTAAGGCGTTATAAGATTTTTTCTATCCTGAGTATTCTGAAAAGGGAGAGTTCAGTACATAAGTTCATGAGTGCAGGAAGAAGCGACCCGAGCCAGTTAGTTCGGTTAATAGCCGCTATTCGTTGAGTAAAATGCTTTCCAAAAATTAGCGCGGTTTCCAATCTACCGATATCAAATAACTGCTATAGCATGCTCGCGCAGAACGCAAACTGCATTTGCTTTCGTCAGTGCACGTCTAGACGTGCTGGTTTTGGAACAGCTCTGCTCCCAGTGTGGTGCTATCTCTCTGTGGTACTGTCAACAGCCATGTAATTAACGTGTGATGATGCGGGATGACTAAGAATATTAGCTATTCAGAGTCCCAATTACACGATTTCGGCAACGTTGACCTAGTTCTTAAGCCAACATGACAAGTAACTATATACTTTCATCGTTAATACATTTGTTTATTGGATATTGCTTAGTATATCCGTTTATGCTTTTTACAAGTATGTCATTTTTTACATTAGTGTTTGCCATCATTTTTACCACCCTCTTCCCCCCCACGGGGTGTAAACCGTTTTTGTTTACGAACGAATAGCCTTCAAAAGAGTGAGGGCCGTGTGTGGCTGAATTTCCCAGTCAGGATAATTCGACGAATGAATGAATGACGCCTACAGCTGAGGGCTGCATGACAGCCCATGCAGTCTATGAGTAATTGCAAGAAGTACGGTCGAGAGCAACCAACATTCATGTTCGTGCTGTGAAGCCTGTCACATTCCAATCAGCCCTTAATGCAAATAACATTATGTAAAATAGCAATTTATATAACCAGTCCCACTTCTCAGACGAGAAATGGTACCTATTTAATAGAAGGGTATCTTGCTCTCTGGAGAAAATCTATTTTTTTCGCTGCGCATGTATACATAGATTTTCAACAGGGTGCAACATTATATCTAGTCTATCTAATACATTTGAGTGTATTTCAGTAATCTACTTCGCAAAACACCTCGCGGAAACACGCAGCCCGCAGCACAGTACACGTTCCACAGCAAATGTTTAAGAGTCGCCGAATCCGGGACAGCCGTTATGCGCGTGGCGCGGACACATACACGAGTGGAGCCTCACACTGTCGGCATTGCAGAGCAGCTTTCGCTTCACTTTAGCAGGCGGTAAGAAACAGCAACGAAGAACGACGTTACCAGATGCGCGATAATTACCTCCGCCAAGGAGGTTATGTTTTCGTCGTGTTTGTCTGTCTGTCTATCCTTCTTTCTGTCTCTTTGTCTGTCTGTCACCAAGATAACTCAAAAAGTTATGAACCGATTTGAATAAAATTTACAGGGATTGTTAGATATGTTAGGAGGAACAGATGATTAACTTTTGATAAAGATATGTCCATTAGTTTGTTTGTTTGTTTGTCTGCCTCATTTTTCTTGATACCATAACTCAAAAAGTTATTGATGGCTTTTGATGAAATTAACAAGAGTTGTTAGGTATATAATAAAGAGTATATGTCCAAATTTTGGTTATGATCCATTTGTTCGTTCGTTCGTTTTTCACTGTTTTTAATTTATGCTTATTAGCACAATAACTCAAAAATAATAAATGGATCTTTATGAAATTAATAGGAGTTGTTAGTAATGTTAAAAGACATAAATGATCAAGTTTTGGTGTAGATCGGTTTGTTCGTTTGTATGTTTGACTTATGTTTGTCATAACGTTTGTTAACACTATAACAAAAAAGTCATGAACGGATCTTTAAGAAAATTGAACAAGCTGTTATTAAAGTAAAAAGGCACAAATGATTAGATTTTGGAGTTTATACAAAGAATATTAAGGTTTCAGAATCAATTTGAATTTTTTGCTACCGTTGCCTCACTTGGCGGAGGTATGCGCTCTCAGAGTGCTCTAGTTCAGTTTTGTTTTTATGGAAGGTACGCCTTTTTAAGTTGACCGAAGTTACCTGCGAGTTACTGCATTAATACTTTTAGAATTTTCCATCGCAGAAGCTCAAACCTGAGATCTGATCCTGTATTTATGGGGAGGCCAAAGATTCGATTAGGGAAAGGAGGGGTGTTTTCATTTTTGAAAAACCTTTGAAATTAAAAAAAATGCATGGAGAACGATTGTATAATGCCTATTTTACGATATGAATGAAAGGGTTTTAATACATAGGGATTATTCATATATACATATATTAATCATATTTCCTTAAGACGCAAATATCTCCGAAATTTAGAGAGCTTTACTACTCCTTTTTCTACGTCATGAAACTGCAATTTTACTTGAAAAGTACAGTGTGAACAGACGTAGTAATGCGGGACAGCCATGTTATCAAAATCACGGTGGGTTTAATGTTCTAACAGCGAAACGTGTCTAGCAGAACTCGTTCATTGTCTTCATTCATATAAATAAAAACGTGATGCTAAATTTCGTGGGAGCCGTTGTAAAATTAAGATGAGAATAATAATAAGATGATGCTGATATTGAAGATCGCACACACATATGAGTAAACATACGCATACGAACGCTCTAGGTACACTTCAGAGTGACCCATATACAAAGGTGTTAACGAAGCGGGGAAAATTAGTAAACGACGTATGTCATTTAAATAGTTATATTTTTATTATTCGAGAGGTTATAGCTGAGAAGTCGTTTCAAATTATTATGGTTTACCTTTAAATTAGGCGAAATTAACTGATGCAGCAATACTGAAGTTAGCCGTATTTAAGGTTTTTCATATACAAAAAATTGAATTTGCTATGATTCAGCCTCTTGTAATAATTACATCACAGCTTGTTTTCATTCGCAGAACGAATATTCTGCAACGTGGTATAATCACTCACATGGCGCATGTGATGTACGGTAACTGTACGTATGTTTCGTTGTTCAGGACACAATTTTTCTCCCGATAGCTACGTAACCTAAATAACAAATAAAAACTAACCAAGACGGCAGCTTTTGCTGCTTGATCCTGGGTACGAAACACACTAAAAAGATAGCCTGTCTTTTCTTTTTAGGGAACTGAGATGGAATTGCGATAGCTGCGTTGGCAGTGGCCATTGCAGCCTCCCACTCAAGAGGTCAGAGCTCCGCTGGGCTGCCGCTCCTACGCCGTCCTCCAGGCCTATAAAAGGAAGCGCCTGTGACCTGATGCTTCAGACGAGCTCCAGACGCGGTACAGTGTGTGGGTCCTGCAGTCTCGACCATTTCAGTCACCGGCTTAAGGTAAGATCTACTAAGTATCGACGGACGCAAATTAAGGCATTGTTGTCATAGCCATTTCGCTTTCATAGTATTACGAGTTTAATCATTCCTGCTGTACGATAATTTTGGTATTGAATGAAGTCATTCCGATTGTGAAATAAAATATTCAAACAGAGGCTCACACGACAGTCGACTGAACAGCTTTAGCCAGCGAATTGACGTCACATAACCTGCAAATTCACGCACTGGAGCAGAATTTCTCGACCGGTACCGGCCACATTACCGACTGAGATTCTCTGATCAACTGCACGGAGTTTCGTAAACAGACCGTCTGTAGTATGAAAGAAGCTGTTCAGTTATCTCTAGTGAGAGCGACACTTTATTACTTTAGATAGATACTTTATAAGACTTCCAAGTTAATATTAGTTGAAAAGTGAATGGGTGTTATTATATTTTTTGTTTAGCTGTTGAGCCTGTAACCATAACAACGGTGGTTTTTACACTGGGTATTGAGATCATTTGACCTTTGTGTGAACAGAGCAGCAGGATTTGGCGCACGTACTCCGCGCGTTTGCACGCGTTTCCTTCAGCTTTAGTCTGTTGTAGGGAACCCTTTTAAGTGGAATTAAATACCATTCAGGAGTTGTGAAATGCCATTCGACGAGGTGAAAATGATATTCCAAATGGTGCCTCGTAGTGTTCAAGTAGGCTGATTAGTACAAACTCCCACGAGCTGCGAAATAGGTTATATATAGAGATTGATATGAGTCGAATACACTGCATGTAAGATGGAGAAAGTGTTAAAAATAAAATGTTGTTGACTGGGTTGCCCTACAATATTTTATCTCAATGTAATATTGTCTTTTCCGCTACAATATGATATTATACTTCTGCTTTTCTCTAATATTGGCATAAAGTTCGTACAGATAATTGCAGTGCAAGCCGCTCGTAACGGGAATATCACCGTTTATTAATTAGGGGCTCGTTTTGCTCCGCAGTTCATTCATAAAAGACCTTAATGTTGTTATTTCTTGTTTTCTCATATAGCGATGCCACTTAAAGAATGAAGGAAACGAAGTGTTTAAATATATCAGTCTACTCATACCACGTTTTCTCATTTCTTTTTTCTCTTTCGTCTTCCATTTTTTCTCTTCTCGTTTCTTCATTCCTCTACATTCTACTAACACAATGGCAATAGCTCATAGAGGACCGGGGTGTAAGTCCCGGTGTCTTTTTGGGAATGGGCCTTTTGGTTCGTCTACTGCCGCCTATCTAATCTAATCTAATCTACTTGACACCCAAATTAAATTATGCATGTTTTGAGGGATAGATTTGGATAAGATTCATTTAAGTTATTTGTTGAAATGAGTGGAATGATTATTCCTCTTTACGTTTGGGTTTTAGCTGCTTTCTGCGTTGCCAAACAAACAAAATAATTTGAAAGCATAATGAGCACCAAGTAGTTTTTCTGTGATAATAATTGTATTTAATTCTGCCATTATTCTCCTTATCTGATTTTTATTCATCCTGAGTATTCGTAATTTATTTGTGTTCAAAGAGTTGCTTAACGTTGATTATTAAATGTTAACCTTCAAAAGCTGTGATCAGTTAACTGTTGTTAGTTACTCTATTATAAACAATTGCCGGCACTGTTGTGGCGCTGAACCACTCCCAACCAATTGACAGAACTTGTCCTACGCTTCTAACCTATTTTTGAAAAATAATAAGTCATTGGTGGACACGAAAAGCTGCATCTTTCGGGCCCGGTATCTTATGACGACTTGGGGCATGTTCGATTCCGGGCCACTATTAAACCTTGGCGACCTGTCCTACACTTGAGACAGAAGCTTTGGATTTGTCATGCTGAAAGGTGTTGTGAGTATTGGCAGCAATACGATAACTTGGGGCCTACTCAAGACTCCAATTGAAGTACATAGCAAGATTGAGTTTCTGGAAGTCCCGAGGGTAACCGAACGAAATAGCTGAAACTCAATTTTTCATCGGGTCGATGCCAGCGCACCTGCCTGAAGTTTTGGACGAGTTAAGCCTCGAATGCTAAATTTTGGTGACCAATCGAACATGCCTTTACTTCGATGGCAGATTAGAAGCGTATGTTAGGTTCTGCTAAGGTCTTTATGGGTCGCCGTGCATCGAAGAATATTCTTTTACACATTATATGCATTTATTCAACATTTCGGTTGATATGTACGATTGCCGGCAGAAAAATGATTTTCTAATACTGGTTCCTCTACTCTGTGGTACAAGAACTGGCTGACTTATTCAGTTCTTTCTGTTCGCGCATTACTTACCTTTGCCAGAGGGGTTATGTTTACCGTTTGCTTGTCTGTCTGTCACCAACTTAACTGAACAAGTTAAGGATAGATCTTCATTAAATTTATACGAACGACGAATGTCAGGAGGGACACGTGATGAAATTTTTATGGTGATCCGTCCCTCTCTTTGTCTGTCTTTTAGCATTGCGTCGTTGGCGGAGGCCTGCGTTCTCGGAGTGCAACTTTGGTTGTAAATGGATTTGCAGAGGATTGTGTGCTTGAAGGTTTTCGTTCTCATACTGACAGCAACACAGATTGTTTGCTGTAGATATACTGCCAATGAATTATGAACAATGTGTATCTTGTGAAGTTCGTGTGCTGCTTCCGGTGGTCATACGTAATAACATCAGCTCTCTCATATCATGTCTATAAGAACATTGAACGCAATGTGTCCGGTTTCTTGTCCGGTAACACTCATTGCTATGACGAGGCAGAATGTAATCATCAGATACCGAAAAGAACGTCTCATATTTTTTAAAACAAATTTATAGGCTTTAAGTCGCTCTAATAATGTTTAAATTGAGCTCTCTGAGAAAAAAAAATTGTTATCTGCACGAATACCAAGGATTTTGTAAACATATCTCAATCTGATAATGCTGCATCATAAACTTACTTAATTGCATCAATAACGAAAATTTTCCATATTTTATTTATATTATCTTTGTCTCATCCGAGAGAGCAGGATATCACACAGTGCTAGGTTTGGTTAGTTTATATAGTTCGCTTGTTCTATATTCTGGGGAAGTAGACTCTAGGCTATAGCGAACCCATGGGACACCCATATTTTATTTCCCCATTTCTTCTATAATTTTCCAACTTTTACTTATATCCTATGTCATGCACGTCTTTTTTTCCTGATATGTTTCATTAGACACGAATGAACGGTGCTCGTCTGTGTCTTTTGACACACAACGTGTCACATAATTTCCAGCTTTGGAAACACCATTGCAGCAGCTAGGTAAATTAAAACGAACGTTCAGTGTATATGTGATAACAACACCCGTCTACCCTACCTGATATATCCTGAGCCACTACTTACGGAGGAGGTATAATGAAATCCTCGTAATATCTGCAAAGGACAAATACAGTGAGCACAAAAACACCACAAAAATAGCAATTCTGAGGGACATACAAACACAACTTAGCATTAAACAAAAAAAAAAAAAAAATATTCAGCGTTGCTAATCTTGCTAGCTTAATCTATTAACGGACAAAATAACACTATTTCTCGTAGGAATATCACTATTAAAGAGTTTTCAAAGAAATGGTCAGTGCTCTATAATGGGCAATTTCAATTCTCTCTGCTCTAAGGGAAGTATGTGAGCACATTTTAGAATGGCCTCTGTGTCAGTGCGTTAAGCCGGATCTACACTGACGACTTTTATTGGCTCTATCACTACAGAGATAACTCAGCAAATCCGATCACGTTGCCTTGGCACGGGTTCAGCTTGCGCACAGTTAAACTGTCTAAAAAATGTTGACATTTCAGCTACTGCCGCAATTTTTATGCCATAGCAAGTGGCGGCACTAAACTGGCCACTGTCTTTTTACAAATTCAAAGCTAGTTTAAATTGGCAAAGATTCATTTTAATTTAGCATTGTTAGGTTGATGTTCAGACACTTTGAAGTGCAGTCACGGTTACGGGAACGCGTTCGTGTAGTTCAGTTGGTTCTATGCTGAAAGCGTCGACGAAAGTCGTAAGTGTGAATCCGGCTTAAGTAGATATAAGGATGTATTCTAAAAAAAATTGTCGCTTTCTTTTCAGATTTTCTGCAAGAAACCGTCGTTCCAGCATAGAAATGAACTCAACGTATCGCTGCAACTTCGTGGACGAATTCAACTCCTAAGCCGCCCAAATCAAATTTTGGTTTTCCTTGAGAATAACCCCGGTCGGAACAACCTCCGCAGAGGAACACTAGATTAACCTTTTAGTTCTCTACAAAAACATCGAGAGAGTGCAGAACCAAAACAGCCTGTCTCTCCCAAAACTCGAATCCCTGAATTAATCTTTAACTCGTTCGATTCTGCTGCTAAGTTTAGCATTCAGTTGCTCCAATCACCGAAGAAATCCGGCGTTCAGTTGAACAAATCGACCCCGAAGTCCAGCGTTAGACAATTGGACGACTGCAGCTGATCCCGACTGTGCGGTGCGACTGATGAAGATGCCAACTGTTGCTGCCGCGGTGGTGGTGATGTGGATAGCCTCTGTGATGGTGGTGGCGGCTCCTGCTGCTCAGGCTGAGCCTGTAGGAACCGAGAGTCTAATGGGTGAGTAATCTTACTCCATAATAAACTCTTATGTTTCCGTCCCACTATTTATTATTGCACGTTTTCTTGGCTGCTGACTTGCTTGGTTGGTTTGTTTGGTACTTGCTTGGTCGGTTGGTCTTCCTCTGTCCCGATATAAAGCATTACTCCCAGTAGCTCAGTTCCAAGATTGCTGACTTCGCTTATCATCGAAACATCGGGAGTTCGAGCCTCCACCAGGGAGGACAGAAAGTCTTGACGCTGGAAAATGTATGGCATCAGCAATTCCTCCGCTCGTAGTCACCAGGAGGGCGCTGGCCTTAGGATCGGGTGGGGGAGGGGCGCAGTTGTCTGCAGGGTATTCCATCAATATAACGCCATAGCCAGAACCATCTATTGTCGGCTGCAGCCGTATACTCTACAGGGTCCAAGTGGATATTTACTTGCGACACAAACTAGTGGATGCAGGGCCGCAGGCTGCTTAGTTGGGGGCTTGGACAAGGCGACTTTACTATTATTTTATATTAGAGGAAGTAATTGGCGCGAAGGCAAATGGGCCCTTACTTTACCACATTTTTATAATGTAATATTTGATTATGTCTAAGGTTTCCCTTAGCAGTAGTAGAAATACGAACTAAATTTCAATCCCTTTCTGCAGCAAAGATCTTTTCCTCCAAACTCGGTGATACACAAGTTGAACAGAAGATTAATGGAGAAATCAGGGAAGTTATTTTTCAAAACAGAACGACGAGAGAGCTGTGCAGAAAACAGGGAAAACGTGGAAGTTTTTAATTTTTATTCTTGCCTTCAACTAAGTTAGGTACGGGTCTCTAGTATTTATCCGTTTACAAGTGCGTGAGAAGAAACTTAATTGTAAACCAATTTGCTCTGCAAATTGTTCTGCGGTCGGGATTGTCTCACAGTTTCCTAGGGACAATGTCATCTGTCGCATGTGTAATTCTTTGTCTTCCTGGCATCAGGCATTATTTTTACGCTTGGATGAATGAACAAATTGTTCGACCGTAGTCATGCAACGGCTAAAACTAGAAGTATAATCATGGAGTTGGGCATGAACAATGAAGTGATGGCAGGTGTGTTCCTTTGAGACATATTATTAATGACGGGGTACACTCTCGGCGGATATGTACCTGGAGCAAATGTCAGCCTCAGTGAGGTTTCAGAGAGAGAGGGAGCAACCGACACGAAGCTCGGAAGATAACGTTCTTGATTTTGCATAGGGGAATCAGAATTTTATAGGAGCAAAGAAGACAAGGGCTGTAACATACAGTAAAAATATCAACTTAGGGCGTATTTCGAGTAATTTATCAATCAACTGCAGGAAAAGATATTTGATACTGCAATACTATATAAGATGAGAACATTGAATAAATAACATTACAGTATATCCAACAATCCAACATAGGAATGAAACAAAAATTTTTTATAATTAGATTAGTTCAAAATATGAAGTTTTAAGGAACAAGGAGCTTCATTAGAACGAGGGAGCGCAACCGCGCTTCGCCGTACTGACCAGGAAACTTTTTCTGCGATACCTGCTCCCTTCCCGCCAATCACAAGCTCCCGGTTATCCCTTCCTACTGGTCTCAGGTACCCAATCATTCGTGCAGCCAATCAGCAAGTCAGCCACGCTTCACCTTAGCCGGAACTTTTAGTTTCCGATTCCGTAGCAGTTACTGCCTCCATCTAAGAAAACTCCTTGTTGAGGAATTTATCATTGAGAGTAGAGGATTGGCAGTGTACGTATGTATACGAATCAGCATAAGTACAGATACAGAATTCATCTGAAAGTACCGGCTAGCTTGGATCAACAAACCGATCGAAGATTTTACTTGTTACTAGAAGTGTTCATCGGCTTGGACGGTCAGCTATAATCTTTGATGTTGTGAGAATCAGTCTATCTTAAGACGGGGCATCTATGACCTGCAACTAGCAGCTTTAAACCGCACGTGATATTACCCAGCCCTTACCATGGACCACTAGTTTCCTGGTGTAGTGTTGAACATGTAAAGTGCAGGCCACGCACAAACGAACACAGGCAGGCGTCTCTTTAGTGTTTTTGTGAGAAAATTAGAGACAAATATGACGTCACAATTGTCCGCTTGCTTTGAAACGCATGTGCAGTAACATCTGATGTTAAAATTATGGCGTTACTGCAATAGGCATATGAGCCCTTATTGAGGGGCACTTTATGTTGTGCGTCAGCGTTATCCTTTGTCTGTGTTGCGGGTGGACGAATAGACGGAAATATATAGTACAGACAAGGAGGTTTAATATTAAACCTCCCTGAAGACATATTTTTTTTTTTTGCTGGTGAGAAGCTCGGCGTGCTATTTCCTCTGCTCTGCCCAAGTACAAGTGCAACAATCTGTCTGTTTCCCTGAAAATTTGTTGTTACTTTAAATCTTACATGGGGCGTATGAAATATTTCGAGCATCGCTGTATAGGAAAAAGCGTTGATTCATGGTCAAACTTATGATCTTTTTTTTTATAGTACAAAATTTTGTAAGTATTCCGTGCCAATTTTGAGATTCTAAAAAAACTGAAAATAAATCAGCAAAATCCCTTATCCCTTTTAGTTTTTCTGATGCTCAACATGTTTCATACACTTTTTGTACTTAGAACGGATATACCCGTTGCTTGGTCTCGTCATGTATGAAGGAGTTCAGCCAAGGCAGAAATTTTTGCCCGTTCTGCATTAATCTTGCTGGACCCGCGACAAAAATAACAGAAACAAGTGGAGATCTTTGAAAGTTGCCCAGAAAAGATATTTCGCTTCTCGTTTACGTTCCGTCACGAATTGTAATAATTCTATAATCCACTAACCAGAACGTGTGGAAATTTCACACCCCAAAAGATTGGTTCTTCAATAATATCTTGGACCTGTATTATGCTAACGAAGTACGAAAATAAGCATGTTCCAAGTCAGACAGCAAATTTTCTACATGTGACCAGCGAGAAGTTGCAGCTTAAACTTGTGTAGTTCGTTAGTACAACAACCAACGTATACCAGCATTAGACCTGAGCGTTCACGACCTCACACCTGATGAGCAACACAGCCCTTCTGTTTTCCACAAAATAGACGCATGAACTCGCTCTCGAGGCTGAAATTTGTATCAGTATTCGTTTAAAACCGGAGAAGTGCACAGTTTTTGAGCTCCAAACTCAATTTTTGAAAATTTGAAAAGATTTTCAAAATCTTTCTAGCGCCATTTGCTGATCCTACTGGTGTCACGGCTAATATTTTAAATATATATTTTTAACATAATCTTCTGATAGACGCACAGTTGGTCGCTTCGGCTTTAGTGTAGCCCTGCCCTCAATTGATACACTAAGATAAACAATTATTGAACATCACTACCGATTGACAGTTGACCAAATGCTTCACTCTTCTCAAAGCAGGCCCTGCAGTTCCTTATTTTATGTAGTTGACATTATTGCATGTCGGGGTCTATTTTCTGTCGCTCCAATAGTTACGTCCTCACTTGCTGTGAATTTGCCGAAGCAAAGACCGTAGCCACATTCCATTGATAGCGCTCACTTGCATCACGGATACCCGATGAGCTATAAATTCAGAAATTTTTTCGTTCTGTTTACTAATCTTGACTATATAGTAGTATACACAAAGTAGGCAGGTCCGTTACTGCAAACTATTTAACATCTAGAGCCTACAGTAACGCCTACCGTTACCATAAAGTGCCAAGCAGTGGACTGCAAAGTATTCTACCATGTAGTGCAAATATTAGGCTATATCTGAGTTGAACTTAACTCTTGTGACAAGCTGTACCTCACGTTTTGTACCATATGTGCAGTTTCGGTGTACCCCATGTCTACTTACTGAAGGAAGGTAGCCGAAATGTTGTATTTTAGTTAGCATACGCATATTCCTTTTCAAAATTTGTGACGAGAAGAAACATATTTTAGGCAAGTGGAGATGAATTTAAATCTCTGGCATAAGTTCTATTTTATTCCTGCTCTTCTTAGCTCAAACATTTCGATAGTAAGCAGTAGGTTTGCTGCTACAGTTCGCTGTAGTGTGCGGGGCTGTCTAGGAGACAGTGTGGTGTGTGTCCGCACTGCGCGTCCCGGAGGCGATGCCTGCTCAGGGCAAAGGACTCACGGCATGTCAGAGTGCTGGGCTATGCTCTGGCAGTGTGTTCTTTTAAAATGCACTGCTCTGTGAATTGTTTCAATCAGCGATTTACTGTCTCTTCTTTACTTCATGTTATGCTAGAAGTAGGTAGGAAAACTTGATGTGTTCTCTTTGCGGTCTGCCGTCTTCTTCATCTGTTTATCAGCTACGCGCTTTAGTAATATGCATTAGGCATATCGCATTGCGGGCATAAGATAGCTTTAGAATCTAAAGTTAATTTTTTAAAGGAAAAATATGCAAACAGGTCAAGCAGCATAAACGGAAACCGCCATAACTTAATTGAAGGTGTCTAGAACAAGGATCTCCTCATGATGATAAGAACAGTCAAGAGAACAAGAACCAGGTAATGTTGGCGGTCAGCAGCGCTTGAGCAAAAGGTAAATTTCTGTACTTTCTTTTTTGTATTACTCGGATACAACATATCAGGATCGAAATTCGCCTATTTTGTTGTTTTTGCTGGTCTTTCCTCCAAAATAATAGTCGAATTGCGGTTTATACGTTTCGATTTGTTTTTTTTTTTGGTAAAACAATTAAACCAACAGTGATCACGTCTGAAGTTCGCTTGCTCTTGTGGCGCAAGATTTTATGTTGCGTAAAATTTCCTCTAAAGTTCACCATACTGTGGCTAGACTCCTTGTGATGGTTAGTAAATTAAGATATGCACCACGACGCAAAACACCAACGATGGGCAAGTTTGTTTAGCGTAGTCGGTAATTCACCGGGGAGCAAGTAATTCTTTCCTGGAATTCTTTCAACTGTGTTTTCATCAGCTCCCAATGTGAAGACCGTTTTTGTCTACCTTGTGTTAATTACAAGTAATCATGTGATTTTTTCTTGTATTTCGTCAGTGCTAATCCTACAAGAATGTTAAGTATGAACATCTAATAAAAAACCTAATGAGTTAGCACTATTCCAGTTGCGTATTTAAAACCAGCGTCCCAACTGTGAAATAGGAGCAATTTTTAATTTTGCTGTACAACAGGAAAAAATTGTTGCCCTGCGTTATGTATGCTCTCTGTAATAACGCAGACCTACATTACTTAAATAGTCATTTATTTGTTACAGTGATGAAGTGTAAGAAATTCTAATGTGCCAACAGTAAGCTCCCTGTGGTGGCATGTTAATTTATTTAGAACCCACGGTAGCGTAAGCCTGTGTGAGAAGAAACAAGTATTGGAGCAGATGTCCCGAGCAGATAGACGCTCTGCCAAAGTTCGTCTTCTTCTCCTCCTCTTTCGGTGCAATTGAGCGCTTGAATAGTGAGTAAGTGCGCCACTTTGCATCACTTGCACCAATGACACAAGTTTGTTTCGCTGATAACACTTGTGTCCCAACTTTAATTCCAAGGACAAAGTTGATCAGTGGGACGATAGAGGCCGAGCTGGATGCTATCGCTCTGTCGCTTGTGAAAGAGAAATCGGAAAATATAAAAGCGACTGAGAGCGAGATACGCTTCTCCCCACCGACGCGGAGATTTCAACTTTGAAAAGAAACATGCAAAAATGAATTGAATTGGTGTTAGGTATCTTCGTGTTGCATTCATCGTTGCCTAAGAAAATGCAAATGATTGCTACTGGCATCTCGATACGTCTGTGTTTGCTAAGTGGAGATTTCGATGTTAAAAGGTAAAATAAGTATGTATTGAGTTTAGCCTTCAGGAATCTTTTCGTTGTATTGTCGTTGCCAAGAAAAATATTACCGATAGTAACCGTTAGTCCATGCGTTTGTGGTTCCTGGTGAAGGGATTTTAACCTTGAAAAAAAAAAAATAGCACAACAAGTATTGAGTTTGGCTTGATGTACTGTTACGCCGCAACTACTCCAACCAAGGAACATGGTAACTGACAGCAAGAGACAGTTCGAAATCTTTGTTCTCGTCAATGGAAAGTTGTCGTTATAAACAAAGATTAAAAACAAGTGCTGAGTCTCCTCGATGAAGATTTATAGGATACAGCTTTTCAATAAATAATATATAAGAAAAAATGCAAACTAACATCACGTAGCTTCTGAGATTTCTGCTAATTGAAGATGGCGTTAGAAGTGGCAGCGATTACTGAGCGGCACATGGGTTCTACTACTTGTGTATTAGCAAATTCCCGTTACAGCATCTCTCCGATTGAGGGGCACTCGCAGAAACTCCAGATAACTGCATGACATCGTATCACCATCTTTAATTTGACGCGTTAGCTATCTTTAACTTAATTTTACCTTCCCCGTAAGAATGACACTATCTTATAACTTGACGCGCATGTACTGCGAAAAGAGCTATTCCAAGCCAGCACTTATTAACGTGCACCGATGGGGAAACACATGCCTTGAATGCTCGTACTACACGGCACGAGTGCGTACACTTCATGTATTCCATCTCGCTGCACCAGGAAGTGTGCTGCTTAAAGAATATAATTTTTTCTCAGTGTACATGATGCGCCATGCAAGAAATCGTGGATTTTGTCGAAAATGAAAGTAAAAAATTGGCTTGTAGATGGATATTAAGTAAGTTTACTGTAATATAATCAACTTCCGTGCGTGGGTGAGTTCTAGTTGAGTTCGTCACCGTACTTGGTGAATGAACTTCAATGCAGAATAATGTTATCAGGCTGCAGTGCTGGATGGTGAAGGAACGTCGTAAAGATCTTCTTGTTTATTTACATCTTATTATACCAGACTTAGAAGATATGATCCAATACTAAGTAGCAAACATGCTACTTGATAGATGCAGACAACAAAGTACAAGGTCTACATCTAAATAAGTGCTACAAGCAGAATGCAGTAGGCAATGTTGATACAGTAAGGCTAAGTACGAATAAGCTGACGCTTGATAGCACAAGCGCCTTTAAATATCTATCATTTGCCGACTTCATTTAGAACGCCGGTTGCTTCCGCCGGAATCGAGTCGGCAGTCCGCCGGCAAATTACTGTACGTTTATGAGACGAACAAATATCTCCGAAACTCTGGTTACAGGTTTTGACAGACAGCTTTTAATGATAGAGGTTCCGGCCCGAAGGTCATTGAGAATTATGCCTGTCGCTGAAAAACAAACACATTTTTCATGATATGGTTTATAAGCGTTTGCTTTCCTTCTCTGAGCCGACCTGTAGACAGTGGTGGTAACATCCGCCCAAACATGAACTCGCACGATACAAAGAATGTATGTACACATTTCAATGTTCGAGCTAACACATTAGAATGTTGTATGTGCGAAGCGCACGTACATCAGTACACGAAGGGTAAGTTGATTTTACTCTCACCTTTCATACTTACCAGTACTTAATTTACCCGCTGCTTTATTAACTAAGGATTGCTACTCCGTCTGTCAATGATGGCAGTAACGAAGTACATCAGCAATGAACAATTTTCTTTCTCTGTCATCTACTCTTCAGAGGAATTCTTCACCGAAAATGCAATATTCTGCCTATAAACTTGAATCTGTAGAGTCAAGCTCTCGTATTGCCATTACATTATTGTCAACAGCTTCATGCAGAGGAGCTCAGGTTCATATACATATTCAATAAGCTCTCCTGGAATTGCCCGATTGCTACCCCGTATCCCAGATGCATAAGCAATTTACCGTTTTAAAATGAAAGGAACGCAATTCATTAAAAATTTCGAAGTAAACATCAGTTCGGAACTGAGCAATTCTGTAAGGCTTCGGACAGACAGGCAGAAGCTCCTTCATTTAAGGAAGGGCTTAAATAAAGATACGAGCAGCGCACCAATAAACGATCATGCACTTACGCTGTCATGTGAGGTGATCTTAAAAAGCATAATCGCCCTTTAACACAAACGCTGCTTTTGTGAAGCATGAAGTGTGTTATTTATTCCAATGTTGGTTGAAGTTAGAGCAAATTCAAATGTATATCGTAAGTATTTTTAGCAAGCATTGTGTTCTTAATAAAAATTATTATTATTCAATTTACATCATGTATCCAGCAATGTTCTCTTTTATGTCGTTCTCCCCTTTATTACGTTAGCTTGTAAATTTGTCAGTAACCGGTAACTAACCATCGTCCCGTCACTTTGGACCTGCATATGTGTGCTGTATAGTGCATACATATTATATACATAAAAAACTGGCTCCTACGTCAGGCCAACGAACATGCTCCCGCAGTTCACCATCCGACTTTGTTCAGTCCTGATAGGCACAACTTGTGTCCACCAAGAAATTTTCTAAAAGCCTAGCCGTCGAATCGGTTGCCTTAGCAAGTATTGGCAGTAAAGTTACGAATATTTTTCCTAATTTGAAGCGAATTCGAACTCTGAAGGTAGGCAGTCATCAGCTGCTTATACTAATTTAGCAACGCAGTTGGACAATGGGTAGTGAGACTATCTATATTCTCTTGGCAGTCGGGTCCCAATAACTTTCTAAATCGTTCTATTTTACGAGCTCTGTTGTTTGAGGCATGCGTCTATAGTAGGGTTAGACACATTCTAGGCTCTGGTAAATCATATTTCCTCCATTGTTATTTTGGCTAAAAGCTAAATATATGGGCTACAATACAATCTAATATTCTGGCTAAAAGCTAAATATAAGGGCTACAGTACAATCTAATATTCTGGCTAACAGCTAAATATAAGGGCTACAATACAATCTAATATTCTGGCTAACAGCTAAATATAAGGGATACAATACAATCTAATATTCTGGCTAACAGCTAAATATAAGGGATACAATACAATCTAAAAAATTGAGCAAAGACCTTTGTTGCTCAGGATGCTTCTCGGCCGACGTCCTGCTGATCGAGATGTAACACAAATGATGTAGAATCGTCGCTATACTTGTAGAATTTAATGCGAAATACGGAGCGACGAGGGCATGAGATACATGCTGTGACTATTGCACTTCAACTGATGTTGATAACAGTTGGACACTCGAAATACGTAGAAGCTACGTACCTCCATGGTACAACAAGACACCGAATAATTCACGTAGTAATGGTACGGGCGAGTAATGGTACCTACAACGAGTAAACGTATCACTGCCATGTATGGATAATTTAGCATCAGCTTTATTTCCATTACACTATGTATATATTGTTAATAGTGTAGTACCATTCTCTCTGCCCGTCCCGCTTCTGCATGTTGACATTATCACCAGTACATTTCTATTTCAAGTGCTGCCCCAGTTTTTATTTTACTGTTTATATACATAGTGTATGTTAGTGCAGGCTGCCGTGTCGTCTGCAATGATATGTCATCTTTCTCTTCCTTTTCTACCTTGAAAAATTGATGCCATTAGAATAGCTGCATAGGCGAGCTCAAAGATACGCATACTTTAAACAACCAAAAACAACAGCTTGGTAAAGTTTTCGGCTGCGATAATAATTACTGAACGTGTCCACTACTCACTACCGTGACAACTTTCAGTTCTTCGATAATTACCAAAAATTTGCTGAAAACCTTCCTCTTAGCATTTCCGCGTACTGAAATTACGTCTAAACGAAGATACGTCAAGAATTACCTGGAAACTATCGTATCTTGGCGAGCGCTTGGCAACTGTAATTGATTCTGTGGCGGGCTTGACAGGATAGCAATGGAGATAGCGGAGCCCTGATGACTTCATTTCTTCTCCGACACATCGTCCAATATGAAAGTGAACATGTCTGATATGGGAAATGATTGATTGCGAGCCTAACATTACCTGAACGATAAAATGTTACTGTGGAGTACAGCTAACTTCACTGCATGTTATCAGAGAGTCTTACGGCTCGCACAGAAATCATGACACTGTTATAATGATAAAGCATAGTGCCATTCATTCAAATAGGAGTACAGTTAAAATCACTGGAGTTATTAGTGAGGCTGCCTTCTCGTATAGGAATAAATAAAAATAATGCTTAAAGGTACTTGACTCCTAATGTCTTTCAGTAAAAATAAACGCTGTAGCGACATTTAGTAGTTTATTTTATATATTAAATAGTAGCAATCTGTATATAATAAAGACCAATGCGTATTTATCTGTTTATTTATTTGTTTGTTTATCTGTTCGTTTTCTGTCAAGCTTGATAGAAATAGATAGACGAAAATTAGGCGAATTTGGAAACTGTGCCTATCTTGCCACGCTTCGTTTTAAAACCGTTAGGTAAAATATAAAGCAGGTTGCAGACAATGGCACACACATTACGGGAACTTGGTTTCATGCACTTCTTTCTTCGCCAAAGCTTGAATTCGAGCGATGAAGGCATGCACAGTACCTACCAGAATTCTTATCTTTCTGATTTACACCCGTTTAACATCCAAACATGAGGTGTGGTGAGGTGATGCTTCAATAACTGGAACAAAAGGTTAAATATTTATCAGTGTACAGAAGACTGGCGGAGAACTAGAAGACTTCGTTTCAGCCGTTATTTTTGCCAACTTTATTTCTTCTTTTACAAAATAGCTTTGTGCTTGAGTGAAAAAAAAATTCGACTCATATGATATCATGACACGTGTATCTGCGATGCCGAGCTGAAATTTATATGAATGTTACTTGATTACGAACTGACGCTGAATAAAGTTTTGCGGGCCATTGAACGTAAGAAGAACCGCGCTTCTAACCAGGAGTGGGCAGTTGTGGGGTAAGGAAATTAGTAACGAAAGAGATATATATAGAAGTTTCGATACAAATTCATTTTTGACGGTCAGGTACACTTGTCATATTAAGAGTCTGCTTGTCTCTCTTTTCCTTACGTTCCTTCCTTAGTTCGCTATTCCTTCCTCTTGTAGTTAGTACAAACATTACGCTCGCAGTATTAGATTGAGGAAATTTAGGTTAGATTGGATACCTCCTCTTTAGAGAGAGAGCGAGTCCAATTTTCATTTTTCTAAGCTGCCACTGTTTGTATGTCGTGATAGATTTACTTTCTGACTTAGAACATATGTAAACTGTGCGTATGTTATGATGCCGGCGTGAGATATCATAAAAAAGTTATACTTATGTTCTGTGTAATTTCCCCCAAGTTCCAGCTGCATGTAGTTCTTCTGCAGCTCTTCAACCATCGTTTGAGATTATTGCAGTTTGGACCTTCTCATGTTAGCGAAACAGCGATGACTTAGTCCTAAGTTTTCCTGCAAGATCGCAACAAAAGTGCATGCCTGTGTTAATATGTTGCCTATAGTAGCTGCTGCCACTCTGAAGTAAATGGGGAAAATAGAGCTCTGTTTGAGAAATGGAAAGGGAAAAAGATGAGCTTCAGCAAACTAGGGGCACTTTACGGGGAAGTTCATTGCTTAAATTGACAGAATGGGCTTTAGTTTGTAGTCTGCATTCAATGCATACGAGTAAAACAAAGCAAGCAAACAAAAAAGAAAAAACAGTAACTAGAAAAGTATATATGAATATACAGGCCATCGCCAAGCAGTGCAGTGTTGGCGAAAAATTCAAATTAGTCCTAAATACAGGATTTTTTTTTTCACATCATCATCATCATCAAAATTTGATCAACTGCTTCCCGTGACTCTCCTCACTGTTCTAACAAATTTCTTGAAGCTCTGCCCACAACTTTTTGAAGTTATATTCTAACGAACACAAGACAAAAGGAAATATAAACAAAAGAACAAATGAGTTATCACCAAAATTTGGTCTGTTTTTTGCAGCATTCTTAACAGTTTTTGCAGATTTCATAATCAGTTCATAGCTTTTGAGTTAGGTTATTGATCAACATAAAAAACACAGAGGCAAGCAAATAGGCGGACAGACTTATCACAGGAAATTTGTCAGTCGAAACTATCCCAATATTTTATGTAAATTTCATGAAAATTCGTTCATAACTCCAAGAAAACCAAATAAGCAAACTGCTGGATGGATTATCGCCAAAAGGTAATCATATCTTCCTCTTATTATAACTAGTAGTCCCTGCAAATATTGTGAAAATCCGTTCATAACTTTTTGAGTAATCTTGGTAGCACATAGACAGATTGTGACAAAAAATATACATTCATGCCTGATGTAAGAATTCGTCGAACATTGAAGGTAAATGTAAATTTGAGAAACAAATTCATTAACATTATGCCAATATGATTAAAAGGTCATTGCTAGTAGAACGTACCTGTGAGGCATGAAATAAAAAGCACACAGGAGAAAAACCAGTAGATGCTCCAGGGAGATTAGGGGCTTGAGCCCCTTAGTAATTAGCCAAGCCCTTCTCCCGCCAATAGTGCCACCATATAACCAAACCAATAACCAACATACATGTATGTATAGCGAAGCCCCTCCTCATCTCACTTCATCTTCCACTCAGCTCCCCGTCCAAATTTCCGTGCGCCGCCACTAAAAGAAACTAATAGAGGATCGAATTTTCGATCTAACCTTGATGCGAAGGATGTTATATGCAATCACTATGAGCATCATTACATATTATTTTCTGGAAAACAGTCTGTGGATTGCCAGATGACCCAACAAATCCTATATTTCTAGCTTAGTTAATTTTTGTCACTCTTATCTCCTTGTTCTCAGTGTCCAGGGTAAGTTCATATGAACGGTATTACTCAGTTTTTTGGACGAAAAAATGAATAGAATATCACGCAAGAATAATTTGACGCGTGCTCCGACGATTGACTAGCAATAAAGGGAGCGAAGGTGAGGATTTTTGGGAATCTGCAGATCGACTTGACGACTCGAGTTACAAATTGGACTCGGGTGACGCTGTGAAGTTGTGCGTCTTTTCTTTTTCTGCAGCACGACTGCGATATTTGGCCGAGGATATCTGACTACGTCTCAGATCTTGCATATTTGGTTGTAACAGTGAGTGTGTCGCTCGTCTTGAGTGGTGGGTAGCGAAGTCAGTGTTTATATGGGAAATATTTCGCTGACGCCAATTTTGTCGAATGTGTTGGAGAAATTGGTGGCTTGTAAGCTTTGTCGTTTTGCAGAGGCTACGGGTTTGCTGCCTGCTGTTCAATTTGCGTACAGAACTCGTTTGAGTTGTTATGATGCATTGTTGCCGGTGTTACGTCATTTACAGTCTGCGCTGGGTTGTAGTTCTGAGGCACGCCTTGTAGCCTACAGTTGGACAGGGTCAACAGTGGTCAACCACAGGCGTCTGTTGTACAAGTTAGAGTCGTTTGGTGCGGGTGGTAGGGTTCTGTCAATCATTCGTGATTTTGTTTCTGAGCGAAAACAGAGTGTGTCTGTTGACGGTGTTTTGAGTGTCTCAGTAGAGGTGGAGTCTGGCGTCCCTAAGGGTAGCGTACCTGGCCCGCTGCTGTTTGCTTTGTATACAAGTGACATGCTCTCTTCGTTAGAGAATATGATGATTAACTATACTGACGATTCCATTTTGATGGTAGTGATACCTACCCCCAGCATGCGTAATGCTGTAGCCCAGTCTCTGACTAAGGACCTGTCCCGCATTAGTGCATTGTGCGCAACCTTGAGTATGAAGCTGAATGCCAGTAAGAACAAATTGAACAAATGGATGATTGTCAGTCAGTCTCGGACACTTTTACCGCAGTATCCACCTCTGAAGATAGATAGCACTTTCCTCCAGGAGTCTAGCTTCTTAGAGTTTCTCGGTGTTGTCTTTGATGAGAGGCTTACTTTTGAGTTGCATATAAGGCGACTGGTGTCACGTGCTTCTAGTAAAGAGTGGGCTCCGGCGTAAAGTAAATTCTGTGCTTCGTGACAAAGAGGAAGTCAACAGATACTTTTATGTTATTTTGCTGCCTGTGTTGGATTATCGCTCACCGGTTTGGGCTCCAGCTGCTGACAGTTACTTGCGTCTGCTGGACCGATTTGTTCGTTCAGCCCGCAGGCTGTGAGCTGAAAGTTATCTGGTGAATCTGTCCCATGAGAGAGGGGTAGCCGGAGTTTGTATGTTTTATAAGGTGTACAACAATGAGAGACGTTGGTTGTATTCTTCTGTCCCTGCCCTCAAGGTCTTTAGGAGGATGACACGTGCAGCGGTTGATGCGCACTCCTTCACTTTGGAGAATGTTAGATGCCGAAATCGTCAGTTCAGTCGGTGCTTCTTGCCCTGGTCTGTTTCGGTTTAGAAATCTTTGCCGGCATCGGCTTTCGATCGTGTTGGCCTGCAGGCGCTTAAGTTTGCAGTTAATGGCTTTCTGCTGGACTTTCCTTAGCAGCGTTTCAGGCTTCCCGGTGTTGTATAATACTTCATTTGGGTTGTATTACCTGTCCATGGTGGCTCGAGCGTGAAGTTTTAATAATAATAATAATGTCGCCTTGACTGTACACTCCAACTGGGACACACAATGCACTTATCCTGCTGCAGATATATCCTTTCTAGGGCGCAGAAGAGTGCATAGCTGCAATCGATCACGGAGTGCGAGCGCTATGGTTTGTTAGACGGATTGCTGATGGTCTGTACACACACTCGTCAAAAGAACGAGCGTCGTCATCTACGCACCCGAATGCGTTGATGCGTCCATTTAAAGAGCACACGCTTGCAACGAATATTTAATTATAATTGATAATAATTGCCTCTATGCTTGAAGGCATGTCCGAAAATTAGTAAACTTACTTGCTGACTTCCTAACTCTTTTACACCATATTCGGTAAACTCGAAGCTGTGCTTACGAGGGCTCAACAAAACGTTATGACGATTAGCTGAGGAAACTCGTTCTTTTGACTAGCGTGTGTACTATCCATTAAATATATAAGATGACAACCACGAGCCCCGACTGTTGGGTCAGCGGCTATGGCAGTAAATTACAGAAGTGGTAGAATTGCGGACCACATTTGGATATCTTAGTTGTAACCGGGAACATAGCGCTCATTTTGTGTGGTGATTGTTAAGTCAGTGTTTATGTTGCTGATCATGTATGTTTCAGTAAATATTTGCTAATACCTTACGTGTCTTCAGTATTGGGTTGTAAACATTAATGACCATGTATTCGATTTTTTAATAATAGCGGATACCAGTTAATGTGTCAAAGATCTGGAATGTTTGGTGGTAATGGTCAATGATTGAATCCATTATGATACAGCATATTTGGTAGCAAAATCATTATATACTTATATGACTAATTTCTGATGTTTGGTCGTTAATACCAGTGATTAAGACTCTAATGTGGAATATTTGGCTATGAATATCAGTGATTATCTCCTTGATCTGGAATAATTGGTTGTGACCAACAGTACATGCATATTTAATGTTGCGATCAGTGGCTATGTTGTTGTCTCGAATTTTGACTCGTGGTTGTCCATTAACAATTTTTGCTGCCAATACAGGAAATTGGAGTTTGTGCTGGGAATAGGATACAAAGATCAGGCTCAGTGGCCAGTGAAACTGCAGCTTACAAGACGTTTCTGCCATCAGGCAACATGCACTTTCATATTTATTAAATTATATTTTCTTGGGAAAAAAACCTTCCCCTTCAACGCGTAGTGGACCCAATTGGGGTTGCTATAAATAGTACTATTCCTATGAACTGCGGCCTTTAACTGAGGCATGAAAGAGTGAAAACTTAACTAGCCTATACATTAACTCCTTATTTAGCTGTCCAGTCTCGCCTTTCCTAAAGGAATAACTAATAGAGCGTGGGATATATGGAAATAAGACAGTCAACTTGACCACACACCCCAAGTGAAAACCCCACACGCACTGCTTCGTGCTACAGATCGATACCAAGTGGCTCCAACAAAAGTGCACGGCTACAGTCGACGATCAGATTAAGAGTTAATCTTATGGCACCGAATCTAAGAGTCGATGACAATTAAAACAGCCATGTTCCCTGTGGGAATTAAAACAGCCATGTTCCCTGTGGGAATTGACACAGCCATGTTCCCTGTGAGAATTGAAACAGCCATGTTCCCTGTGGGAATTAATTTTGTATCTGATGCCTTCGGGTCACCACGATAATACAGGAACTGAATTTTACAGTCGCACTTTCATTCAACTCATGTACTTTACACGGGTATTTTTGCGGGCGACTAGCTTTCGCTGTGTACCGGAACGGCGTGTAAGCTGAAGATCCGCTCATAAGTAGCGCGTCCGACTGCAGAGTGTAGCCTCGGAATAACAAATCCCTTAGCTTCTCGTGCAAAGACCCTGTTCTATAGCTTTCGGACTGGTACATTGGCATTTAATGGTTTAATTTGGCTTGCCAACATTGGGGCAACGCCGGCCAATTCCAGACGTTCCCTGGAACAGAGAGTCGGGGCTTGATTGTGACATGGCTGCGTCAGAGTCCGCTTCCAGATAGGGTGCATTGCATTGCATAAATTCTGCAGGCCCAGTGAGAATCGTTTCATTTTATCAGTTGAGGTGCTACCTACCGTGCTATAAGCTTCAACTTAACCTGTCGAGCGTTGGTTCAGGTGACGATGGCGGCGCACCTATTCGCTGGGATAGACTTTACGATCGTACGCTCATCGTAAGGACGGACGTAAGGACGCAGAGCTCGCACATCGTTCAGGAAAAATACTATCCAGGGCATTTTCATACAAGACTATCACACTGTGTATGAGCTGAACGGCCGTTTATAAGTTGAACGTACGATTGCTACCTTGGAATCTAGAAATGATTCAACGCAACACTTAACCGCCGCCGTAGAAGAGGCGGGGGGGGGGGGGGACAAACANGGGGGGGGGGGGGGGGGGGCAACTGTGCAGCGACAGACGTGGAGCTGTGCTATAGGTGAATACTTTACGTTAGCGAAAAAAGTTGAATGCGACGGAAAGCGCAGCCATAGGAACCACTTATGTCGTTATTGACGCCCCTGCAAGAGAAGTACCACAACCACAGTATACAATTGTATACTTAACTTATGAGGGGACCTTCAGCACGTATTGGTCGTTCACCTTAATCCTGTCTTTGATGCCGTTACATATAAGTTACATTTCCAATAGTGTTATTCTCACGAGAAAAGTAAATTAATGCATAACAGAAAAGGTTAACTTAGAGCTTTCCAGGAGTATTTTGTATACAGACTTTCTGTACCAAGCATCACTTTTCGTAGAAATAGTACTATTTGCAACGTCCAGATATGTGTAGGGGTGCGAAAGGGGTAAGAACAGTGACGCATTTTAATTTACAAACTATTTATGCAAAGAAATTTGTGCCATATTATACTTAATATGCATTGCTTCAAATATACTGACAGTTATGGCCAATGGCATAGCTGTCTATATTCGCATCAGAATCGATTAAAATACTAGTAGTGGACATACCACAACGATATCGACAATAGATTGTGAACTGTTCGTCAATACATTCCAAAATGTAGGAGAACCAGTAAGTGCCGCTTCAAAATCAGCGGGAAATATGAACACTTAACGTTGAAATACAACGACGATCTCAACACTCTAGTGTGAAGCGCTCGTCCATAAATTTGTTCCACAATAGAAGAATCAGTAAAGTGCATTTCCCACTCGCGGCCGGCACAGAAAATAACGCTCCAGCATATGGAGGCGTTAAGAAGCTTTAAGAAAAGGCGCGCTTCGTTCCATCAACACTCGCAGCAAAGTCTGTTTGACAGAGCAGCGGATGCAAACACAGGGAAAAGGTTCAGCTTTTCGGTAGATTGAGCGCGATTTGAGTGCTGCCATTGTATGAGGTCTGGGTGAACTAACTGCAGCTGCTGCATTACGCCCCATCATGTGGCAAAAGTCATTTTGCATATTGCCGACAGCTGGATTTTGCCATTTAGGAGTCCCGTCAGGATCGGCTGAGAGATGAGCTGTCATGTAAACGACTGTGTACCTGAAGTCAATTCAATCGGCATCTTACAGGTAGTTAGATTTTTTTATCCATTCCTGAGTTCTGTCACAGAGGTCTGAATGATCCAGAGACTCAGCTATAGCTGTGTAAGACTGTGTATCTGTATTTCAATCAGCATATTATCTACATCTACATATTCAGACATTTAAAGGCGTTGCGTTTTATTTTAGATTCAGAGACTAGCTAGTTGTAACTGTGTGTAATTGCCTACCAAAAAAAAATCTTTCCCATTTTAGCGATACGTCGTATTTTCTTTGCACTTGAATATCTATAGCCAATAAGCTTCCAGCGGCGGAAGAGATTACGTACGTATACAGAGACAGCAAAATACTACCCCTAGAACCGATACCAAGTTCATGCTCAGAAAGAAGACGTGATGAGATTACACATGAAAAGGTGACTTTTGATTACTGTGTGTTAACTCTACCTACGCAGGAGCTCATCTACAGAAAAGCTTACCTCTAAAACTAGAGATTATTTTATATGTGCTCCTAAAGATGACGCCATGAGGTTGCACTGTAAATAGGGCCGGTGGTGACAGTAAGCCTGGATTGAAATTTTACTTACAAAGAAAACTGAATGGTGTTTCTTATCCACGGCGAGAGCTACGGTTCACTGCAGCATTTGCAGCCGTTTCATTTTGTTAAGCTTTTCCTTGCTACACACTAAATATTTGTTTTCTTCTCCTCAATGGATTGTTTGTGAAAAAAACACACCTTGCATATCGCAGAATGTACTTTTTTGCCGATCTGAGACAATAGTACGCTTCCTAATCCTCAGACAGCAGCGTCGATCACGCCACTTTGCACGCGTCAAAAAGCAGCCTAATGTGCCTGAGATTGCTGGATACCCAACTTGCAAGGCATGCTAGAATTTTCCACCGTCTCATGGGTAACCGATTTAAGGTTAACACCGAAAAGAGGTGAATCAAGGAAGCGCCAGTCTGAAGTTTCAGACGGGTGGGCTTGGCTGAGACTAGCCAAGCCCACTTTGACTCTTCATTCCAAAGTTTACTACATTTCTTGTTCTCAACTTTTACTTTGTGATATATCGCATTACGTCTTAACGGAATGGCGTTGAACTGCGAGATGTTGTTTACCAAAAGTGGGGAACTTCCGCTGTCTTCAATCAAGTCACAATTAAGAGAAGGCCGGAGGCCGCTAACTTGAGCTTTCTTACATCTGTTGTTATGCATCTGGTGGCCGCAACTGCCCGCCTCTATTGCTTGCATTTGGTAAACAATATAGGAAGGGCGCGCTTCCCTTTAAGATATGTATTTGAGTGGGTGTCTACCAGCGCTGGATGTTTCTTTGATCTTCTTTTATTTCAATGCTATCAAGATGGACCGGGCATTGAACGAGGCCAGTACTGATATTGCTATTGATTTGTATTCTAGAAATATGCTAGAAGAAGATCGTGTTCTGTTTTTAAAAATTCTCAAATAAGTATATTTGTAGCTACTGTGCTATTTTCGCGAATGCTTGTATCCCAGTCAATAATGTAGTAACGTATTCTATTATTTATTAGTGAGAGCACAAGGGTGGAATTATTTTGATGCGATGATTAAGAGAGGTATTCTCAGCTTTCATTTCCTTTTCTAACTGTTGTATATTTTAAAATATTTATATTGTTGTAGTAAAAGTATATGATATTCTTGGCCATTTCTTTCCAGAGGATAACGCAGATTAAATCTCATGTCTTCGCTATTTCTTAGAAAATAAAATGATTCAGTTTTGAGTTTGCTGGTATTAACGCGCTAAACGCTGTTCAGTTTGGAAATACTGCTAGCAATTTATAGACTCGATTACTTCTTAAATTTAAGGATGATAGGTCGATTAGGTTTCGTACTCATTACCTCTTCTTGAATTTAGATACAACAAATCGAGCAGTTGTAACAGTCACTTTTCATTGAATTTAAGTACTTAAACTCAGTAAGATGTCATAACGATTAACTTTCCATGAATGTCAAGAAGACAATAAGAGTAGATGTCGTAACGATTACATTGTATTTAATTTCATTGAAACATAGCAAGCAGATGTCTTAACGATTAACTTTCCTTGTGTTTAAATAATAGAAGAGAAAATGTGACAATTGCTCTTCGTTTAATAATAGGACGATAAAATGTAGCAACTACTTGTTTTCCCTGGTTTCACTGTAACTGATACACAAAATTAGCATCACAAGTAGATGTTACCATTAAAGTTGCACAAACGTGAAGAAACAGGAAAAAATGGCTAGTGTAAATCTTATATCTTGATGAACTTTGGGAGAATTTTACCTAAATCGGCTTCTCTGTTGTACGTGCGAAGAAAACAGGAATTCTGCCAGTAGATGCTGCAGTTCTTCTGTTTGCACAAACTTAAGAACCTCTTATTCACCCGTGCGTGTACAAACTTTACAAACATGAGAAAAAACGAAGATATTGCAATTCTTTTGGTATACAGTCTTCACGAACTTACCGACCGTTGATCCGCTATACTGGTGTGTTTAACCTATACAAACACGAAGAAAGCGGCAGAAGAGCCTACCCGTAGATACTGAAGTTATTCTACTTAAAAGATAGATACCTCTGGCCCAGACCCCTGCTTGTGCGAGACTTTCAAATCTGAAAATCTGAGGAAAAAAGAATCGTGCCCGTAGATGCTGCACGGCTCTTTTATCTACACGAAAGTAAAAACCTCTGATCCGCCCAGGCCTACACGTGTGAGAGCCATGCATGCAAACAGCTCTCTGTTTTGACAGGAGCGCCAGGCCGGGGCTGCACTTGAAGTTCTTTGATGTTGGGCTTAGCTCGCCCCTAATACTTCCCATGAAACATTGAGCAAAGGGCTTACCTATACCAGAGCGTTTTGTCAAAAATTTTGAAGAGGATAATCCCTACTAAAGAGGCCTACATTTTTGGGATCGATTCTCTTTGTAATTTTTAAGAGAATGCCAGCGTCTTTGTCCTAGCAAGAAGCCCTAAGTTAAGTATATTAGTTCTATAAGTCTTTAATAGGTAGATATTCAACTTCCATATGTATAATGTATCTAATACTAAGATTGACCGTCGTGTGTTTTTATATATATATGTTTATAAATTTATATATTTATTTATATGTTTGGAGTCACGCTCTTAACGAAATAAATAGGCGGAATTTAGTCCAGGTTGGAGGCTCTGGTTGTCCTCTCAAGCTCCATTGAAAGTGATAGGCAGAAAATAGGCCAGGTTGCAAAAGATGGCAAACGTATCTTAAGCAGGAACAGTTGAAATTCCAACAATGAAGACATCGCAGGCTTAGTCTGATTTGTACGAGTATTAGCTTCTCCATACATCGATTCTACGGCAAAAAATAGGGCGACCTTATGTCTGAATGCACTTCTTGCATTGCCGAAGTTTAAATCGTAGCACTGAAGATATCTGAAGTTTCCGTTGGCACTCTCATGCTTCTTGATTCGTAGTTTCTTCCCACAGATGATTTCGTTGCATGAGATTTCTTCCCACTTTGATGCAATTGTCAACGAAACCGACGAAACATAAGTTTTCACGGGCAGTAGACAATTATATCTTCTAGCTTACTGTTTTCCTCTGACGAAGCAGTTTTCTCTTCATAGGTCAAAATTTGAGCACCTCAAATG
>LQNS02276924.1:10570597-10594554 GCA_001587735.2 Parhyale hawaiensis | reverse complement strand
CCCCCCCCCCCCCCCCCCCTCATCACTGAGGAAGGTAAGTTCCACCACGGTGCTGTGCATGCACACAACTGCCGAGTCAGCACACCAAGATCTGTAAAGAGCTTGCGTGCCTGGGTTTGCCTCGTACCTGCGAGCGATACAAGGTGTTAGAGCTGCGAACGGAAGCATGCTGCTCCCGTGGCGGCGAAAGAAAGCATATCTAATTATAAGCAACAAAACTGCCGCCGCATTTCCCAGAATCACTGGCTAGTATTTTAATCATTAAAACTTTGTGGAACAAACTTTGCAGTAAACTTCATCGGAAAATATCCAAGCTAGTTTTACTGAAGTACCTATACTTTAGTCGCAAACACGTGGATAATTTTTTCATATCATCTCGACGCCATTATATTAATTATTTGATTTTTATTGTATTAGACAAGCTTTGTCTTAATAGCCGGAATAATGCTAATTATGTAAACAACTCTACACTAGTCCTTGCAAAATGAAAAACAGAGGGTCCTACCGTAACGGCTTCTGCATCGATTTTATGAAAACTTAGTTTACATCAACTTTATACTACATGAAGCCTTTGTCCAATTTTTTTTCGTTAGATTATCATATTAAAACAAACATAGAGAAAACTGAAAATGACTCGAAAGAAAAGTGCATGACTTGGCTTCTTTTAAAGAATAGCTGAAGATTTCTGCTATACTGGCATTCTTGGCGGCACGTTTGATCGGCCAGTAAATTCAAGACTCAGAGGCCTGACTTGTCGGGAACTTCTGACAGCAGCGAAGGCTTTTCTGCCAGTTTGACTTGTGTTGCAGGTGTTAGAAGCAACCCGATTACATTGAGCCGACTGTGAACTCTATTTTACGGAACAAGATTGCCGTTTGAAGTTCCAAGGGTAACCGATTGAAGGTTAAAGCTTGAAACTAAACTGTGCTTAATTTAACCCTTTACTGCACGGTGTACCATACATGATAGAAACTGAAACACAGGCTATAACACCTACCTTTCATTGAGGCATTTAGCACTTTCGTACGGTCTGTAACACATCTGAAGCGCTACACAACACTACAGGCGTGCGACTTCTCTTTGTGGCCAATTTTTTTACATGTTTACTGAAATTAGTAAATATAAAGTCAACTTTAACTGTACCCTCCACTGGGAAGCCCGCACACACTGGCTCGTGCTGCAGATACAGTATAGGCCACCTGGTTCCAGAAGAGTAAATAGAGCCGCAGCCGACCACGGGTCGTTAGGAACTATGGCGCTGAAACGGAAGGTTCAACGACCCGAGCCCTTTCCCCCTCACTCCCACTCCTGGTCAAGCAGGTGCCCCCACCCAGTTCCGCATACGGTACCGAGCAATTGCCGACTTAGCACGCCGGATGCCACAAAGATCACTCGACAGGCCTGTCGCTCGAACTCGGCACCTCTAGCACGGAAGTCAGGCACGCATAGCATGCGCTAATCTAATCTGATATTTAAAATCAAACATCAATTAGGTCATAGATATTAGCAGAAATACCACCGCAGGTTTAACTAGAGCACCTCGTGTCATAAAACCATCCCCGCGATGGGGAGGGGGGTGGGGGTTGAAAGTCCTGAGACAGTAGTTTAGTAGTTTTTTTTCATATCTAGCTCAATGCACTTGATTGCTTACAAGAAATTGTGATGATGGCTCAATTCCTTCAGTCAGTTCTTGGGGGGGGGGGGAAGTCATACAGATGAATATATATTCATGTTCCGCTTTATAATATAGACCAAGGTGGTCCAACTACGGGCCCGCGGCCTTATTAGTAGTTCTAATTGTGTGTGTTTATGCACGGTAAAACACAAGAGTTAACGTTTCTGTATATGCAAATTGCATACTATTGATGTTTTATATTATATATATGGCCCTCCATGGATCCCTTGAGACCCGAAGTGGCCCGCGATGTCAAAAAAGTTGCAGCACCCTGATATAGACGCATACAGAACTCAAGTATTACTACCTCTTTTACTTCGTACCCGTGTGATAATCACTAGAAACTTGTCGGCGCAATCTCTTTGCCGTCATTTTTAGCGAGAACTGCAGCAATTTAGCTTTAAAATAGTATAGAATGTCTAACAAACATACTCCAGACCAAACATGACGACCGTGACCAGCAGAATAAGAATTGTAAGACTGTGATGTTAACCACGCGTGATACTCTTAGTCCAGCAGTGGTAAAAAGGCCACTTAACATACACAGTATATAATATCAAATTCCGTATTTCCTTGGATAAATAGATTTATTTGGATCAAAAAGTTTGGTAATATATGTGAACAAATAAATTTTATTGGTTAAAGAAATTGTAATGGTTATATATCACTGGGTGCATAAATTTTCAGCGGTGCATCTCGTCCTCAGTGAAAATTGTAAATTTTCAAGGATATTCTTATCGATCTCACGCGTTGTTTGCGAGTGCTCAGGTTTATTAGAAATGTTTCATCGGAAAAATTAATGATGCCAAAAATTCGTCAAACTTTGGTCGGCCGCCAATGACAGTCAGCTGGGGTTATTGACTGGACCCCGAGGCAAACAATTCTGAATTTTCCTTAGGAATTTTGTTTTCGATTGCAAAGTTTGAGGATGCACAAACTCTGAAGACGTTTCGAGTTGCGAAAAGCAGTTACTGAATTTGATCATAAGCATAGATAGCGTAGTTTGTTTTATGTTTTCGATTCCAGCAGCTTGTAGGTGCAGAGACTTTTAAACCTTTAGGGTTACATGTTAAATAGACGTGCTAAATAGACATCATCTTGAGATTTTAAGCATTAATATAAAGAACATAAAATTTGAAGCGTGAACGATTAAGCATCTGGCTTACGCACTGGAATTAAATTACATTGTATCACTTTTAACTTTTTTCCTCTAGATTTTCCGATCATGGATTGATATGGTCAATAAAGAGAGCTTTATCTGCGCAATTTACAGACTTAACCCTAAGTCAGACTTAACCCTAAATCGCTGAGTGCTAACTTATTCCTACGCTTCAACCAATACGATTCCTACGAGAACGTGACTTTGGTCCGCCAGTTTAGGGCTAAGCCACGTACTAGTTACCCTATCACTTAGGGAATTACAGAAATTCTAATTACAGGCAAAGCAACTCTGTCAGTAAAATTATTGTAAATTTATCGAAAGCGCGACAGTAACACTTGGAATTGAGTTAACTCTATCCCGCAAAAGTACCCTTCAATCGAGTTTCAAATTGTGCTGTTCCTATAAAAATTAATCTTTAATGTGGATGGTATAAGATTTCTCCTGGCTTTTAAAGTAAGGAGAGTTTGGCTTGCGCTTTAGGGTCCACTTGCAACATTCTATAGGTTCAAAACGACACCGTAGCACTACTCAAGGCACCAGCACCGTTGCTCTATAACACCATTCAAGGCAGCACTAGTGTTACTCAAGGCTACACTAGTGGCGCTCAAGGCTTCCCTAACGACACTCAAGGCTGCTACACTGCCCCCTAAAGGGCGCCCTACTGCGCGGCTCAATGGTCGGAGTCCGCCAGCCACTCAGGCGGCCATCACGCTCGCCGCACTCGACCTTGTCGACTTTGCTAATTTTCCTTTAGATCCTATGACGTTGTTGCGCCTCTTCTTTCATTAGTCCTGGTCTCTTGGAAACAATGGTAAAGGAAACAAAGAAGCTCCTAGTTTAGTCTCCGCCATGTTACAGCCTGATCAGTCTCCTGTAAACCATAGAAATTGGAAAGGTTTCAATGTCAACCTTTGTAAAGCTGATGTTCCCAATTTTTCTTTTAGTTTCCTTGTTGTTCTGTGCTTTTTCTTTCGTAATGTCTGCTCGCTGTGAATTAGAAGAAAATGTGTAGGCCTTCATTTTCATGTACGGTATTGCATTAATTTTGTTTCTTTAGCTCAAAGTGATTCCCTTCTTGCACTTCCTTATTATCATTTTGGAGGAAACTATTCGATGGCATTTCGTGGTTATTGTAGCGGGAGTGCTGTACACTGCACAATTCTAAACCAGGGTTCTCGTAATTTTTATTTCATCTACATCAAGGTAGCTGACATACGTCAAAATAGCCTCAATAACCATTCTCTACTTGAATAATATAATACAGAAGATCCTCGACTTATGATGGAGATCCGTTCTGATGATGCGTCGGAACTCAATTTTGACGTAAGTCGGCACACACCTTAACACAGCACGCTCGAACTTATGTATTGAAGTCACTCATTCACTCACCTATGATATTACGGTATGTGTGTTACAGCAATAATCTAGGCCATCACGAGATACTTTTATGACGTGAAAAATTTGTAGAGCTTTTCTGGCGTGAACTAAATGACTTTGGGTTCATCACGTAGCCACTGACCCTATTTTCTTCCGCCGCCAGATGGCGCATTCTGCCGGCACAGAAACGAACTATAGGCGTCTTTATGTGACTACCTTGCAGATGATTTCGCATGATTCGCGCGTTTTTGTGACCACTTTTCGACGTGATTCTGATGGCAATCCACCGTGATCAGTGGTGAAAATTGATCGCTTCCTGATGATCACTGCCTTTGATATGGTCCACCACAGGGGTCTGTAAAACAAGCTGGAGTCGGGTCTTGTGGGTGGTAGGGTTCTATCAATCATTCATGAGTTTGTTTTTAAGCGAACGCAGAGTGTGTCTGTTGACGGCGTTTTGGGTGCCTCAGTCACGGTGGAGTCCGGCTCCCCTCAGGGTAG
Organism: Parhyale hawaiensis; assembly: GCA_001587735.2. Classification (NCBI taxonomy): domain Eukaryota; kingdom Metazoa; phylum Arthropoda; class Malacostraca; order Amphipoda; family Hyalidae; genus Parhyale; species Parhyale hawaiensis. The sequence goes on along the minus strand of LQNS02276924.1, from coordinate 10,589,839 downwards.
CGTGCTTGGAACGCTGTTGTACGTTCTGTATTCTAGTGACATGTTCTCTTCGCTGGAAAACACGATGATCAACTATGCCGACGCTTTCACTTTGATAGCAGTGATACCTGCTCTCCGCATGCGTAACGCTGTCGCCCAGTCGCTGAATAGGAATTTGACACTCATATGTGCATAGTGCTCGGCCTGGAGTATGAAGCTGAATGTCAGTAAGACCAACTCTATGATTGTCAGTCGGTCTCGGACACTTGTACGGCAGCATCTACATACATCTGGAGATAGATGACACTTTGCTTCAGGGGTCTAGCTTCTTGGAGAGTCTTGGTGTTGTCTTTGATAAGAAGCTTACTTTTCAGCCTAATATTAGGCGACTGGTGCCACGTGCTTCCAATAAGACTGGACTCCTGCGTAAGCTGAATTCTGTGTTTGGTGACAGTGAGGTTGTAAGCAGATGCTTTTATGCTGCCTGTGTTAGAGTATTGCTCACCGGTCTGGGTGTCAGCAGCTGACCGTCACTTACGTCTGTTGGACTGACTTGTTAGTTCGGCCAGCAGGCTGTGCGCAGATAATGATCTGGTGAAACTGTCCCACAGGAGAGGTGGTGGCCGAACTCTGTATGTTTTATAAGGTGTACAGTAATTAGAAGCATGGGTTGTATTCTTCTGTCCTGGTCCTCATAGTCTCTAGGAGAATTACACGTGCTGCGAAGGGTCCGCACTCTTCCACGACGGAGAATGTTAAGTGCCGAAGTAATCAGTTCGGTCGCTGCTTCGTACCCTGGTCCGTTAAGATTTGGAACTAATTGCCGACATCGGTTCTCGGTCGTGTTGTCGTGCAGGCGTTTAAGTAAGCTGTAAATAGCTTTCTGTTGAATTTCCTTTGGCAGCATTTCGATCGGGCTTCCCGGTGTTGTAAAGTGCTTCTTTTGGGTTATGCTTCCTGTCCCTGGGGCCCGGGCCTGAAGTTTTTATAATAATACCGAACCAAGTACCGAGAAAATACCGAATCATTCGGTATATTTTTTTGGAGAAATACCGAAATACCGAGCCGAATGACCCGTTCTTAACTACCGAATACCAATACGGCGGTGCAGAAAAAATACCGAATCCCAGCTTTGCTACCCAGACAAAGAAAGTTCTTGAGGCGCTTGATGCGCTGACTCATCATTCGATAGGTATCTGCGCAGTTTTCTTGGGGGCACTTACCTTTTCTAAATATGGGCAATATAAGGGAAGGGGCACGGGTCGTTACATAAGAACTTTCCGTCGATGGCGCCATATTTCTCTCAACTATTCGTGGTCGACTGCAACCGTACACTCCTTTGGCGCTAAGTGATCTATATCCGCAACACGAACTAGTGTTTGAAGGTTTTCCAGTAGGAGGGGCTGTCAAGTTGACTTTGAATTAACCTTTTAATCGTCTTTAATAAATTTTCAACTGGGTGTATATTACCCTGTTAATAATATGCCGGCAAGGTTTGAAAATTTAATATTTTGGGAGACAATTACATACTTATATGATCAATTTCGAATTATGTTTCTCGTAATGCAGAAGAGTAGCCTAAGGTAGCATTTGTGGCTACCTACCACCATTTGCTGCCTTGCCATTAAGGTAAAAATGTCGCAATTTTGAACCTTTTACTTTCCCTGGTGGCCGCAAATGCCCAGCTCTGGTTGTGGCTAACCTGAACCCTATTCAACAGAATACTGCTTAGCTACTTAAATGAATGACGTCATCTACGTAAGTCAACATGAAGCTCATAAACTTGCAGACGGCAGCCAAGTAATATTCTATGTTTGCCGATCATACAGCGCGGCCACAGCCGTCCTCGGTAATGCATGTACCTCCCGGCTAGGGAGATCTTGGAATCGCTTTACATTGTTTACCCTGCGTAATTGAAACTGCAGGACGTCGGCCTAGATGTCTAGATCTAGCAGGCAGGACTGATTGGCTAGCGCAGAGCATAAAGGTCAGCGTATACCGCACCCTGTTGCCGGAGCCTCACAGTACAGTCGCAGGCTCAATTTATGGGCGGATGTTCAGCTCAAACGTAGCACCGACTACGCAGTGAGTGTCGGTATTCAAGATACCACTGAAAAGTAGTTACGTTGAAAGACTTGCAGTTTGAACGCCCGCTTCTTAGCTATTGCTTATGCATCACGTCTTGACAAAGTGAGCACACGGACAGTCCACTGGTGTTAGATGAACCGGCACCTAGCAATTGTTTCCCTTTGCTAGCTTTAGGACTGAAGACCTCAGGGTACTGCGCCCTTAATATATTGGGTTATGGCTGTACTAAATTGAGAGAATAGATTTTCTTTCTTTCTTCATTCTAAATCTTTCTTTCTTAATTGTTTCTTTCTCTTTTGGGCGCACGATTGTACAATATGGCCGGGGCAACACCATGCCATCGTGTACTCCACTTATGAGGCAAAGCTCAGCTTGTACATCGGCCACGCTACCGCATCCGAGCTTTGGGAATTACCCAACTAACTCCATTTCCCAACAAACAGTTATATTTGATAGGTGAAAGTAATAATCCCATCAAATAATAACTGTTTGTTCGGAAATGGAGTTAGGTCGGCAATTGGGTAGTTCTCCTATGCCGAATTTCAGTGTGCATCGGGACAACCTTCGAGCTCAATTTCCGCTCAAAAGTTGAGCGTGCTGCGGTATAGTGTGGCCCCGGCATTAGAACCTGCTGATGGTATTGCGGCAACATAGCCTTAAACTTACACCATAATCTTATTTATTTTAGGAATCAGTTAACATCTTGAAGCTCAGGATTTAATAATCCAAGATTTTACTTTGGTGTACGGTTTAAGGTTATGGGTTACTGAATTTTCATCTTGAAGATGTTAACTTATTCCAAAATGACGATGGAGCGAGACATCCAATCTTTTAATAAATAACTCTATTTAGTCTATCGAACTAATGCTGTCCTATACAAAATTGCGTTGTATGAGTATCTCTGTCTGACCGCTACACTAAATGAATGTCAGCAGGTTCATACGCTGACGGGTGTTCACACGGTAGTCTTTTGACGTTGTTGCGGCCTGTCATGAGTACGAATATTTTGTTTCTTTTGTATGTACAACGATGAACGGGCAAATTTCCATGTACTATAGGTTCATTCCATCATATTATAAACAGACATCGAAAATTCTACGATTGAGTGACACTTCCTAACAGGAAGATAAAGTGACGGCTAACATTTTATCAAACCGTTCTACAGACACACAGTTGTCCTTCCGCAAACGCACCAAACGCTCTCACAATTTGTACTGCGCATGGAGAAAAATTACTGCAGTATGAATCCTGTTAAAGAAATGCGCATTCTGCCAATAATAAATCAGGCAAATAACAAAATAAAAAATAATGATAAAACCATCCTTTAGCTGCAGACTCTAAAATTGTTATAATTACCACTGGACGCTGACTGCAGACCTACAACTGAAACTTAGTTTGTTCGTCATATTTTTGTTTTATATATTCATAACTTCATTTTGTCGTAGGAGTAGCATATGAAACGTCTACAGATGGATCCATTTCAGTGGGCGTTCTGCACGAATAGTACTTAATGAATGCAAAATTACTAGAAGTGGAAACTAGTAAGTGCCAAAACAGATTTCAAATTTGAAATGACATATAAAACATGTTATGAAGATACAGTTGGAAATATTCTACCTGGCGAATGCTTGTCGCATAGTGGAACGAGAACTGTGTGCGGTCTTATGGCAGCAATACTTTAATTTTGGTCAACGGCCCTCCCCGATCATTTCTGTTATGACGATATTGTGTAATTTGCCATTTTTTAGCTGCATCGTGTGCCCCAACAATTTTTTTTTTTGTAGCTATATGACTTTATTTTGTGGTCTATCTACGATTTTTTGATAATATCTGTGCCTGTGAGACAGGCTAAGGGCCCTTGTCTAGCGAAGCCGAATCTACCCTTAGCTAACCTAACCTATTCTAACTGAACCTAACCTTCTTAGCTTGATGATCTGGAACAGAGCCTCGAATAGCATGTTGACTGCTCATGCAGTAGCCTGCAGGTCCCACTCAGTGACCAGATTTTGCCCACCCAGTGGGAGCAATAACTACAAAAGACCTGCGAATTGCATAGGTACCGGATATGAGATGTCGAATAGCGTCGTTTGGTAGGGACTGCTTTGAAATCCAAAAGACAGCAACGTTCCTTTAATTTGTTGCTTTTCCTTGGCTACCATTATTAAAGACGATACCACTGAAGGCATCAGTCTACAACAAACTCATGTGGAACTGATCCCTGTGCGTCGTTGGTCACTGTCCATCCAGCAGTGGACACTCCGTTGCCGAGGTCATGATCTGGTCCATCATCTGGAAGGGCGAGGATTGAGGAACAGGAGAAGTAGCCCTTGCAGAGAACCAATTTTATACACCCTGGTGTTTCTTTCCTTCATACTCTTGATTCTGAAGTACGGTAGTGAAAATACACGTTGGTGTTACAGGGCGTTGAACCGTACAGACGTACCCAGCGCATATCCACCTACCTATGCATATCTATGAAATGAAAGTACGAGTAAAAGACTGACGAAATTATGTGTTTCAGATGGGTCCCTTGGAAAGACGGAAGTGGCGACTGGAGACGCGCCTGCTCGCCATCTTGAGAAGGAGGAGATGATGCCGCTACAGTTCGCCAGCGACCGAGGGTCCGAGAGCCAATACGAAGAGCTCCGAAAGCCTGCAACGAAGCGCGATTTCCCTCGATGGCACGGCACGTTTTCATACCAGGTTAGTGCTTGACGAAACCTTCACCACGGTTCAAGCGACAGCCTTTTGAATACCTTACTTCCGCTAATCATCCGTCTTCGTTGCTGTATATCATGTGACCAGCAGAGAAGTACACTGGTTTCTGAGTTATTTTCCACTGCAAAGTAGATGTAATCAGAAACTTTGCTAGTGGCACTTACTTCAGCCAACTGACTCGGTTACGGTGAACACTTTCCATAATTCTTTGTTAGACACAAGGCTGTGTTAACGAAGACTCAAGACAGTATTTGGACGATTAGTTGGAGAAACGGTTTTTATACGCTGACGTGTGGACTAGCGTCAGAGGTGGGCTCACACATTAGTGTTTTATCTCCATGCGCACTACTCATAATGGTGAAGTCAACTTTGAATGCACCCTCCACTGGGTATGCAACAGCCCTCACAAGCACGATCCCCAAGCCAGGAGCGCGTTCTTTGTTCATACCGCTCGGTGCGCTGAATCAAAAAACAAACTTGCTTGGTGTGTATAACTACCGTGGAGGTACTTACCTTAGGGTAGGGGCCCGGGTCATTGAACCTTCCGCTTAATGCACCCTAGTTCTTAGCGATATGTGGTCGGCCTCAGCTGTACTTATTCTTTTGGAGCCTGTTGGCCTATATCTGATGCACGAACCAGTGTGTGTGGCTTTCCCAGGGGAGATTTCAGTCAAAGTAGACTTTACCTATACATTTACTTTAGTTACAGCCACGAACCGCCGACTTTTCTACCGCAAAAATTGAATGCTTAAAGGAGGAGGAGTAGTATGGTTTGAAATGTGGGTAAAACTCGGCGCTAGAGGATCGAGTATTAGCCTCAAGAAATTATTTGTTTAGGTCATCGCTTGCTGTCGCTTACAAAGCACTGTAAGAGATGAAAGTCTGACGAATATAGAGCGGCGGCTTGTGAGTGTGGCTACAAAGCGAACTGCACAGACCCTTACTGGGATATTTCTAATATTTCCAATTCTTTCAGGAACTGGAGGATGATCATCAATACGTCTTCATTCTGTCGCTAGGCAAGCTACGAGTGTTGCCGAATTTAATGATTGGCTACCAGCCTTATTACTTTCTTGCACACCAGGTTCATGATGACATCTGTCATTTTAAGGAGCTAATATGGCAGCGATACCTTCTTCACCGGAATTCCGATACATGAGAAATTTCGTGGGAAGTGTAAAGGATGGGAAATTGACCGTGAGATATTTCGAGTTCGTATCGGGCTAACATTTTCACGCTCAAAACAGAGTTACATCCGTTGGGACTAGCATTATTTTCCCAAACGAGGATACTGGGTATTAATGGGAAATGACTCTAAAGCCTTTCTCCCTAATATTAATTTACAGGTTCCTAGTGAGCTTGGCAATCAGCAACACGATTGGAACGCAAGCGTTTCCTCTCGTCACACACACTGGCGCACTTCAGAGAATTTTTATCATTTACCTCCTATTATTAATATACAGACTCCCAGTTACAAGACGTGGCAGTCGGCACAGAGAGCAGAACGCAAACGCTTCCTTCCGTTCCACCCCCTGGCGCGCTTCAGAGGACTGTCACTGACAAGGGGCAGCTCCGCAGGAAGCAGGGGCCGAGCTGTAGGCGGAGGCCTGGACTCTCTGACCAGGGATTTGGACGACCACCGGTGGGGCGCAGGTCGAGGGGCCAGCATTACTCCATTTTCCGATGTCCTGGAACCTTCTCTTAAGGCCGGTGAGTTGCTGCAAATGGAATTCATTTTATTTCACCTTCTACGCTCTAATGTGATGAAATCATCCCACTCAACTTTCGTTCGTGAACATCAGTTATAGAACTTTTTACGCCGTTGGAACCCGTCTCGCATCCAAATGTTTAGCTGCTCCGTCGCAGACTACGGCGAAGTGCATAGTATTTCAGTTAAAATTTATTCCAAGTTTATTAACTTTTTACTTTTTTCATTGTTGTTTTTCCCTGGAATCCTGGAATACAAGGAGGCTTGCTTTGCTTTGCCTCCTGATATACTCATAATTGTAAGTGATTCCCAAAATTTCTCGAGTCACACTGGCTAGAAGCAAACTGATAAGACAGCTGTAATTTCAGCAATTTTTTTTAAGGCACACAGTTTTGTTTACGAGGACGCAATAAACGTTACAACATCCAAAGTATAGTGTGAAGCCAGCTTTATGCGCATCAATTGCGATAAATTTCAAGAACGTCAAGCATATTCAATTAAACAATGTGATAATTTTGAGCATATGTAAAGAATTGACTCTTTGGCGCCAAGTGTAGACGTTTGGCTACAATACATTACATACTGAGCTCAATTATGGAAATTGAAAATTTCCGAATTTTATTGTTAAATCTTCAACCGTCATGTGGTTCAGGAATTAATCATTCTAGGCAACAAAAATAATATTCAAAAGACTTACATAAATACAAACACTTCGGTCTTCAATAAAATAACATTGATACAGCCGGCGTGAAAACGTTAAACAGAAGAGCGTTTTATAAACTATGGCGCGTAATTGTGAAGAAGCCCAGTGGTCTGAAATCTAAAGCCCGGTGCTCACGTACGGCCGCGTCTACACGATCCATTTTTTTGTCGAAGCTTGTGTTCGCGGAACGATTTTGATAGACGAACACACGCGGCGAGCCTTCAAAGTTTGTGTTTTTTGTTGACCAGCAGTGCTGGAAAACTTTGAGCACGAACATGCAGAGTTTGTCAAGCAAAAGTTCACAAATTATATTTCACTCTGTGAATATATGTATCTGGCTTCATTGTATTATTTATATTAAAAATCTTTTTATTTAAATTAACCCGCGTAGCCAGTTTTGTTTAGGTTTGATTCGAATTTCTGTGCAGGCAGCGGGAAGCATTTGGCAACTATATGCTGCTACTTAGTAATTAACTGTAGCATATTCATTTCCTTCTTTTTCATTAGCAAAAGCTACAATGGAGCAAGAATTACGTTTTAAAGGAAGAAACGGATGTGGACAGTGTGAATTGCAATGGAAATAAATAAATAAATAAATAAAAAGTGAGCAATTATTGTTCTATCGTCTGCGTTTCAGCATGTGAGGGGCTGCCAGCGAGTAAATTTTTAGCTATACTGTTCGCTAGTATAAATTAACTTTCACCCGCTAGTCAGCTTCTACAGCGAAAATAAATATCTGGCAGATAAAGAGAGGGTGGAATATCGATTAATAGTAATGGAATGCTAAATTTGCGTATCGTGACCTTGAAGTGCTCTTGACTTCTGTTTTTGATGCCGTTGAGACAAGGAAGGGAATTGTTTGTGTTTTTGCTTGTTGATTCTTGTGTTTGTGAATGATGAAGTGATGGATCGTGTAGACGCGGCTTAACACAATCGTTGCCACTAGCAGCCTAGAGCCAACACAACTTATCTGACTGCGTAGTCGTGACCTTGACATCAGTATGAAGTCTATCAACATCGTGGTCTAATTATTAAAATATCAATCTTTGAGTCTTTAAACTGCTCACAATGATGAGCGATAGTTGAAAGTTCGCCATTGCTACTTGCTATAGTGGAAAAATTACAGTAGCGACTAAGATTTTGACAATTTTTTTAAGGGTTAAATTTTGCGCGGTTACGTAAACGGAGTAGTTGTGTTGCCTCTCGGCTGCCAACGTCAACGAAATTTGTTACGTGGGCACCGCGTATGAGGTTCAATCGAATATGTTTTAATATTTCTGTGTCGTGATACTACTTAAAGTAAAAGTATATTAGGCTATCTTCAGGTGACATTTTGTGGAAAAGAAACTTACAATGCTGAAAGAAGCTGTTGTGTTTTCACAAATTTATCCTCAATTCAGATAGACTCTTCATATTACCTGAAGTCAGTATTTCACTCATTGCACTCTGGGAGCAGCAAACATTGAAGCTACTCCATAATCAGCGATATTCCTGTATTTTAAATATTTTTCCTTTCTCCCACTGCAGCAGACCGAAGTTTGACCCTTGACTCTGTTCAAGAAAGCGCAGTAGGATCTCCTGAAGATCATATTGGACCTGATGGCATCGCAATGGAAGAAGCCTTCCGACATCGGCTAGGTTCGGTCCTGGGCCGAGGCAGTGGCGCCAGGGAGCACGAAGATGTCAGGGTGGTTGACGGCGACCAAGAAGAAGAGGAATTGCGGGCTGGGGAACTGCTTCAATACCTAATGGCCGTTAATGGAAAAAGCAATGTAGGGAGCTCGCTTAGGTTTGGTTTTACGAAGTAGGATGTCCAGCAGGCAATAACTTTTCTTTGAAAAAGAATGGTAAAGAGAGTTTTATTTTAGTAATCAGTGTTCTGTTTAGTTTTCGAACTTTCTATGCTGCAAGATAGCCTGATGTGTGCCATAATAACTGCAAAATAAATTTGCCACACAGTTATAACGAATAAGTATGCATTATTTAAAGATCGCAATGAACAGTCAAGAACTTTGTGACGTTTTAAGTTATTTACTTAGAAGATCCATGTTTGATTATAATTCCTTAATCGTATAAAACTGTAGTGTTTCGAACATGTAGTAAATATAGTTTTTGATTTAGTTGTATCGCAAATGAACGTCTTTGTTGGCTTCTCTTCTGTTGTATATATTTTGAAAGCCTTGTTCGATTAATTTACAACCAAGCAACATTTTCATTCATTAATAATACCTGTATCATGAACATTGTGGTAACGTAAAATTTATCAGCGTAATGTCATAGCCGTTTGACTACCATTTGACTTAGTTGTAGTGAAAAGTGTAGAGAGACGAGAAGTAGAGAGAGCAGTTGTAAACTTAGCAATGAATGGGAAAATACTTAAATTATAATTATGTAGTATTAAATAGAGTCCAACACGTATATAATATTGTCAGTTTTATCTCTCAAGGTTCATAGTCGTCGAATACTGCTTTCATAAAACATTATAAATTTAAATAGATCGAAGTGCGGCTTGTGTTAAAATATATGATAACGTGCTCTCAGTGTTGGTCACTGTACATAGTTTTTATAACCATTTATATTTTTAGCATACGGTATATTATGTAGTTCTGGAATACCAGGAGAGCCTGATATACGGTACAGAATAATTCTTGGCTGAGCTAACGGCGAAATCGCAGGTCATTCATACCAAAGCTTTCGCTCTTTCACTTGTCTGAATTTGTTTTTTATTAAGCCCTAGCAATAGCCATAGACTGAACTGTTTCCTGAGTTTTAGTTTACTCCAAATTTGCAGAAATATCCGTAACTTGCCTAGTGACACTTGCAGAGGAAACTAATTTGACGGTTAACAATTTACTAACTTTTTGTAGCGTGTGCAAAGTTGGGCTGACACTGACGCTACAAAAATTTCGGACGAGTGCATGAGTGAACTCGTCGACATGAATGACGTCTGAACTCCGCCTTAAAGCCTGTATACAAGGGTAGTTTTTTTTCAATGCGTTCACTCATCCGCTCATTTAAAAACATGAGGTTGTAGCGTCAGTGTCGACGCAACTTTGTGTACGCCTCAATAAGTTATCCAAATCGGTTTCTTCGGAAAGTGAACCTAAAAAGTTGCGGATATTTTCAAATTTGGAGTAAACTAAAACTAAGAGAACAGTGCACTTTTCTGCTATTTCTAGGGCACAGTTACACTTTCGGTCTGAGTGGATGAGTGAACGCGTTCAAAAGACTAACGTGCAGATCGGCAATTACACGAGGTTATTTAATCCCTTGATTATCATGTAAGCTGCCAAGCAGTAGAGATCAGCTCAAAAGTCATCTAAAGGCGTGTTCTCACGTCATTCATCTCAGCACGTTGACTCAAACTGTCAGACACAGACCCTATTGACAGTGAAGGTGATTCTTACTGTAAAATTTACTATGATTTTTTCGGGACGGAAGAGTACAAGCTCCTCCGTGTCAACCTCCGATCGGAGGGGGGATGGGGGGCAACTTCCAACATCGGGTTTGGAGGGGGGGAGGAGCAACCGCAATGCCTATTCTGTAAACATTGAACGAATGTGTTTTGCGGTTGATCAGCCGGGTAAGAAAGGCTGTGCGAACTCATACGTTTCATGAAGGGCAGCAGGTGTCATACGGATTTGCCTCACAGCCTCCTTCGGTCGAAGAAGATAAGAGCAAGGAGAATCGGGTGCAGCAGCCGCTGCGAAGAATTGCGCTTCTCGTATCTCCGTGTGTTAGTTATAGAAGAGCACTTTTGAAAATGATGAACTGATGAGGACTTTGCACAGCTGGTGGCAATCCTCGGAGGGCCGCATATTACACTGTCTGAAGGATGTTCTGATGGGCATCAGCCACAGTGGATATCTAGACAGAGGAGGCACATTCCAGGATCGGTGTGACACATTATGTGTTCAGAATTGTAGCTGACTCCTTGCACTGACCAAAGGAGGCGGCTGTCAACGTATGCAATACATTATATAAGACACGTTTTTGTCTGAGTGGTGAATTGCTGATCTAGGTAACATATTTAGTCTCTGAGGGTAAAGCCTCAGTCGAGAGTCACTCCCAAGACCTTCGGTAAATTTGTAGCATCACCCGCTAAGTCTCTGAACCGTTCTTACACACACTAAGATTTAGCTTCCGCTAGCAACACTCCGATCCAGGCTTATACTTAGAATTTGCTTTTCAATTCTGGTAGCCACATCTCTGTAAAGATTACGATAACATGGAAAGATTCCAACGCAGAGCAACGAAACTGATACCCCAGCTCAGAAACAAGTCGTATGAACGTCGCCTAAAAGAACTGGGTCTGATCTCTCTCGAGCAAAGACGACTCAGGGGGCAACTAATAGAAACATTCAAGAACTTGAATGGCTTCAACGACGTACCTACAACGGGACTCTTTGAAAGAGACCTTAATGATCGGTTGCGAAACAATGGTCAAAAACTCAAGCATAAAGCTCGGAGAACAACCTTAAGTCAGCAGTTCTTTCCCTATTTCATAGTCACGTAAACCTTATCTGAGGGAAGGCTGCAACAACCACGCCTCAGCCAGAACTCGTTTAAAAATCGTCTTGACATACATTGGGAGAGACATCCTCCACAGCTAAGAACTCCTCCTCCACGAGTCGCAAGTACTTAACGGCCAAAGCTTCGCAAGCCATCTTAAGCCGACTTCTTCTCACTTCCGCTCTATCTACATTTTTAAGCTCCGCATATCAGCGGGTATCGATCATGCTAGCGTACATTCATAATGATCTCTTTGGCTGTGATTCTTCTCCGCCTTCTATTTTCTTTCTCTTTTTTTTTGTTTTTCATTTTTTCTCCTCTTGTTTCCCCAGTCTTCTACATCCTACTAACATAATGGCAATAGCTCATAGAGGGCCGGGGTGTAAGTTACGGTGTCTCTTTGGGAATGGGCCTCTTGGTTCGTTTGCTGCCGCCTATCCAATCTATAAGCCGCTGTCACGCAGAGATCGCTCTCACAGGCCCAACGTTTGGTCTAGCGGAACATATGGCCTGAGAAAACGTTTGGTCTAGCCCAAAGTTTGAGCTAGCGGAACATATGGCCTTGCAAAATATTTGGACAAGCCAAGCGTTTGATGTGGCGGAATATATGGTCTGCTAAAACGCTTGGTTTATCTCAACATTTGGTCTAGCAGAACATATGGCCTACCGAAACGTTTGGTCCTGCTCATCATTTGGTCTAGCGGAATATACGGCCTGAGGAAACGTTTGGTCTAGCTCAACGTTTGAGATAGCGGAACATATAGATTAGATTAGATAGGCGTAAGTAGACGAACCAACAGGCTCATTCCCAAAGATACACCGGAACTTACGCTCCGGCTGGCCCTCCATGAGATATTACCATTATATTAGTAGGATACAGAGGACTGGATAAAAGAGAGGAAAAAAAGGGAAGAATCCCAGCCAAAGAAACGATCATGCACGCAAGCACGATAAAGAGCCGCTGATATGCGGAGCATAGAGATGTCAAACTGTGCAGTTGGAGCGGGAGAGAGAAGATGACGGATTAAGGTGGCCTCGGAAGCTTTTGCTGTGAAGAGTTTGTGACTCCTGGAGGAGGTGTTCTTAGCTGTAGAGGATGTCTCTCCCATTGTATGTCAAGACGATTTTTAAACGCGTTGACTGACTGCGCACTAACAACGTCGGAAGGGAGTCTACGGAAAGGACTGCTGAACTAAGGTCGTTCTTCGTGCTTTATGCTTGAGTCTTGGACCGTTGTTTCGCAAGCAAGCACTGAGGTCTCTTTCAAAGAGTCCCATCGTAGGTACATTGTTGAAGCCCTTCAAATACTTGAGTGTTACCTTTTAGTTGCCCCCTGAGTCGTCTTTGCTCTAGGGAGATCAGACCCAGTTCTTTTAAGCAACATTCATACGGCTTGTTTCGCAGCTAAGGTATCAATTTCGCTGCTCTGCGTTAGACTCTTTCCATGTTATCGATATCTTTACGCAGATGTGGCGACCAAAATTGAACAGCAAATTCTAGGAGCGGCCGCACTAATGCTTTGTACAAGGGAATGATGATGTCCTTGGACATGTATTCAAATTTTCTGGTGATGGATTCCAGTACTATGCTTTAAAATTTCACGCTCTTGTCAATTTGCTGACTGTTTTAGTTTGTTTGTAATAATGATTCTCAAGTCACAATTTTGGGTGATATCAGCTAATACCGTCCCGTTCATTTTCAGTGGGGTTAAAATAAGGGCTCACTGCGGATGTTAGGATGGAAATAATTGATGTAAATTGAGAACAAAAGTGTGCCAAGCACGCTACCTTGTGGAACTCCTGATGAAACGTACGTCCAGGCGCTCGTCTCTCCTTCAAGCTTCACTCGCTGCTGCCGACCCGTAAGCCATGCCCTGATCCATCGTAAATAGTCACCCTGGATGCCATGGGCTTATAATGCCAGGAAAAACGTTTGGTCTTGCCCAATATTTGGCATAGCGGAACGTATGGCATACCGAAATGTTTGGACAAGCCCGACGTTTAGTCTGGCGAAATATATAGCCTGCCGAAACGTTTCGTCAAGCCCAATGTTTGGATCAGCGGAACATATGGTCTGAGAACACCTTTCGTGAACATTTGGGCTGGAAAAACATTTGGTCTAGCCCAACGTTTGATCCAGCGTAATTTTGACCTGCTGAAACTTATGGTCCTGCCCAACGTTTGGTGTAGCTCAACATATTGCCAGCCGAAACGTTTGGTCCCGCCCAACGTTTGGCCTAGTGGAATATATGGCCTGCCGAAGCGTGTCGTCTAGCCTAATGTTTGGTCCAGCGGAACATGTGGCCTATGGAAACATTCTGTCTAGTTCAACGATTGGTCCATCAGAACATTTGGCCTGGAAAAACGTTTGGTCTAGTCCAATGTTTGGTCTAACGGAACATATGGCCTGGAGAAATGCTTCGTCTAGCTCAACGTTTGGTCTGGGGGCTTTTAGCCCGAATAGTTCCTTGAACTAATTAGGGTTTTGAGATTTGTATCTTTTGATCACGAATTACATCGATCTATCGATATCTCCTGTATTAGGTTTTAAATTCTGTACAAGCTTCCGTACAATTCTTATTATATGGGCTGTCGAAACGTTCGCGTGAGCCCAACGTTCAGTCTGGTGGAATATATAACCTGCTAAAACGTTTGGTCTAGCTGAATGTTTTGTCTAGCCGAATATATGGCCTTGAGAAACGTTTCGTCTAGCCCAATATTGGTCTAGCGGAACATATGGCTTGAGGAAACATTTCGTAAAGTCCAGCGATTGGTCTATCGGAACATATGGCCTAGAAAAACGTTTGTTCTAGCCTAACGTTTGGTGTAACGGACATATGACCTGCCGAAACGCTTGGTCCGACCCAACGTTTAGTCTAGCGGAACATATAGCCTGAAAAAACATTTGGTCTTGCCCAATATTTGGTCTAGGGAAACATATGGTCTGCCGAAACGTTTGGACCAGCCGAACGTTTGATCTGATGGAATATACAGTATATCCTGGCGAAACATTTACTTTAGCCCAACGTTTGGTTCAGCGGAACATACGGCCTGCCGAAACATTTGGATTAGCCCAGCGTTAGGTCTGGCGGAATATATGGCCTGCCGAAGCGCTTGGTCTAACCTAATGTTCCGTCAAGCGAAATATATGGCCAGCCGAAATGTTTGGTAGAGCGAAACGTTTGGTCTAGCGGAATATATAGCCTGATGAAACGTTGGGTCAAGCTGAACGTTTTGTCTAGTCGGAGACACTTTCGTTTTGGTCTACCGGATCATATAGCCTGCCGAAATGTTTGGACAAGCCCAACGTATGCTGTGGCGAAATATATGGCCTGCCGAAACATTCGGCTTAGCCCAGCGTTTTCCCTACCGGAAACTATTGCCTGCCAAAGCACTTGGTCCTGCCCAACGTTTGGTCTAGAGGAACGTACGGCCTGATGACACGTTTGGTCTAGCCCAATGATCGGTCTAGCGGGACACATGGCTTGCTGAAACATTTGGACAAGACCAACGTTTGGTCTGGTGGAATATGGACTGCCGAAGCGTTTGGTCTAGCCCACTGTTGGTCCAGAGGAACATATGGTCTGCAGAAACGTGCAATCCTGCCCAGCAATTGATATAGCGGAATATATGGCCTGCCGCAACGTTTGGTCCCGCCCAACGTTTTTTCCTTCCCGCCCCGCGTTTAGTCTAGCTTGACATATAGCCTGCTGAAACATTTGGTCTAGCCCCACGCGTATTTTAGCAAAATATATGGCTTACTGAAATATTTGGTCCAGCCCAACGCTTTATTTAGCGGAACATATGGCCTGTCAAACGTTTGGTTAACCTCAACGTGTAGTCTAGCAGAACATATAGCCTGGCCAAACGTTTGGTCTAGCCAAACCTCTGGTCTAGTGGGGCATATGGGCGGCCGATACGTTTGGTAGAGCCCAATGTGTTGTTTAGCGGAACATATTGTCTGCCGAACCGTTTGGACAAGCCCAGCGCTTGGTCTGCCGGAATATATGACCTGCTCAAATGTTTGGTTCAACCCAACAATTATGGAACACATGGAACACCGAAACGTTTGGTCCTGCCCAATGTTTCGTTTGGTGGAATATATGACATGCCGAAACGTTTGGTCTCACCCAACGTTTGGTCGAGCGGAGCATATTGCCTCCCGAAACGTTTGATTTAGCCCAACGTTTGGTCTAGTGGAACATATGGTCTGCCGAAACATTGGGGTCGTGTCCATCTTTTGGTCTAGCGGAACATTTGGCCTGAAAAACGTTTAGCCTGGCTAATGATTGGTCTAGCAAAACATATTGTCTTCCGAAACGTTCGGGAAGGCGTGCCGTCTGATCTAGCCGAACATATGGCCCGGAAAAACGTTGGGCTTAGCCCAACGTTTGAGCTAGAGTACAATATGGCCTAATGAAACGTTTGTATAGCCCAACGTTTGGTCTAACGGAACATACATATGACCTGCAGAAACATTTGATACTGCGCAACACCTGATCTAGCGGAACATAGGGCTTGCCAAAGCCTTTGTTCCTACCCAGCGTTTGGTATGGCGGAACATATGCTCTGAGCAAACGTTTGGTCTTGCCCAACGTTGAAGCCAGCGGAATATACAGCATGTCGAAACGTTCACTTTAGACCAACGTAAGGTTTAGCGAAACATATGGTTTGAATAACCGTTTAGATTAGCCCAACGTTTGGTCTAGGGGAACATATGGCCTAGATAAAGGTTTGGTATAGCCCAACGTAAGGTCTAGTGGAACATATGGCTTGAATAACCGTTTGGTCTAGCTCAACGTTTGGTCTAGGCCCTATGGGAACATATGGCCTGGAGAAATGTTTGGTCTAACTCTAGCCCAACGATTGGTCTAGTGTAATATATGGGTTGCCGAAACGTTTGGTTTGGCCCAACGTTTGGTTTGGCCCAACGTTTGGCCTAGCCTGATATATTGCCTGCCGAAACCTTTGATATATCCCCATGTTTGATCTAGCAGAGCATATCTCCTACGAACGTATAACCTGACGAAACACTTGGTCCAGCGGAACGTGTGACTTGGAGAAACGTTTTGTCTAGCCCAACGTTTGATCTAGCGGTCCATGGCCTGTCAAAACGTTTGGTTCAGCCCAACATTTGGTCTAGCGGCATATATTGCCTGCCGAAATATTTGGTCTAGCCAAACATTTGGTCTAGCCTGCTTAAACGCTTGGTTTAGCATAATGTTTGGTCTAGGGGAACATATAGCCAGTCAAAACGTTTGGTCTTGCCCAACGTTTGTTCAAGCGGGTTTTATGGCCTGCCGAAACATTTTGTCTGACCCAACGTTTAAAGTAGCGAAATATATGGCCTGGAGAAACGCTTGGTCTAGACCAACGCAAGATCTAGCAAAATATATGGCCTGCCTATACGTTTGGCTTTCCCAAATGTTTGGTCTAACGGAACATATGGTCTGCCAAAGCGACTGGTCGCTCCCAAAGTGTGATTGAGACTGACATATGTCCTGCCGAATTGTTTGATCTAGCCCCACGTTTGGTCTGACGTAACATATCTCATACCGAAAGGTTTGTTCTAGAACAATGTTTTGTCTAGCACAACATTTGGTCGTGTCCAACGTTTGGTTTAGCGAAACATATAGCCTGCCGAAATGTTTGGTCTAGCCTACCTTTTGGTCTAGCGGAACATATGGCCTGTCGAATGGTTTGGTCAAGCGAGCGTTTGGTCTGGCTTGAAATATACCCTGCCGAATCCTCTAGCCTAACTCAACGTCGGGTCTGGCGGAACACATGGGCTCCCAAAACGCTCGGTTCAACCCAACTCAACCCAACGTTTGGTCAAGTGGAATATATGGCCTGTCGAAACGTTTGGTCGAGTTCAACGTTCGGTCTAGCTCAACATATGGCCTGCTGAAACGTTTGGTCCCACCTAATGTGTGGTCTAGCCTGACACTGCCTGCTGAAACGGTTGGCAAGCCCAACGATTGGTCTGACGAAATATACGGCCTGCCGAAACGTTTGGGCCTACCTAACGTTTGGTCCAGTAGAATGTATGGCCTGCCAAACTGTTTGGTATAGCTCAACGATTGGTCTAGCGGAACACATAAACTGCCGCAACGTTTGAACAAGCCCATTTGGTCTGGTGGACCATATGGCCTGCCGAAACGTTTGGTCTAGCCCAAAGTTTGATCTAAGGGAACATAAGGCCTGTAGAAACGTTTGGAATATCCCAACGTTTGGTCCAGCTGAACATATGGCCTTCCGAAACGTTTGGACATGACCAACCTTTGGTCTTGCGTAGTATATGGCCTACCAAAATGTTTTATATAGCTCAACGTTTGGTCTAACCTGATCTAGGCCAGCCGAAACGTGTGATCTTGTCGTACGTTGGGTCTAGCTTAACATATGGCCTGTCGAAACGTTTGGTCCGGCTCAACGTTTGGTCTAGAGTGACATACGGCCTGCTGAAACATTTGGTTTAGCCCCACGTTTATTCTAGCGAAACATATGGCCTACTAAAATGTTTGGTCTAGCGGTATTATTATTATTAAAACTTCACGCTTGAGCTCCCACGGACGGGTAATACAACCCAAATGAAGCATCTTGCAACACCGGGAAGCCCTAAACGCTGCTAAAGGAAATCGAACAAAAAACCAGTAACAGCTAACTTAAACGCCTGCAGTCCAATAAGACCAAAAGCAAATGCCGGCAACAAATTCCAAACCTTAGCCAACCAGGGCACGAAGCACCGACAGAACTGATTGGTTCGACATCTGACAGCCTCCAAAGTGAAGGAGTGCGCTCCGCACGCAGCACGAGTCGCTCTCCCAAAAACCTTGAGGGTAGGGAGAGAAGAATACAACCAATGCTTCTCATTATTGTACATCTTATAAAACATGCATAGCTCTGCTACTCTTCTCCTGTGAGACAGGTTCACTAGATCATTATCAGCGCACAGCCTGCTGGCTGAACTAGCAAGTCGATCCAACAGACGCAAGTGAGGGTCAGCAGCTGAAGCCCAGACCGGTGAGCAATACACCAACACAGGAAGCAAAAACGCATAAAAACATCTGCGGGCAACCTGACTATCACCAAACACGGAATTCATCTTACGCAGGAGCCCAATCTTAGTGGAAGCACGTGACCAAATTTTGGTAATGATCCTTTTGTTCGTTCGTTTGTCACTGTTTTTAATGCTATACTTGTTAGCACAATGACTCAACAAATAATGAATGGATCTTTGTAAAATTTATAGGAGTTGTTAGTAATGTTAAAAGACATAAGTGATTAAATTTTGGTGCAGATCGGTTTGTATGTTTGACTCATGTTTGTCAAATCGTTTGTTAACAGTACAATAAAAAAAATATGAACGGATCTTCAAGAAAATTGCGCAAGCTGTTTGTGCAAGGTTCAAAGTTTTAAATACCTTGGAGTGATTATAGATAACAATCTTACATTTTCTACCCATATATCTGTACTTTGTGATAAACTGAGCAATGCTAAAGGTGCAATCTATGCTGTTTCTAAGTACATAACGAGAG
>LQNS02276924.1:10540718-10559629 GCA_001587735.2 Parhyale hawaiensis | reverse complement strand
ATTTCCAGGTGGTGTGGAGGGTAACGGGAGGAGAGAGCCTGACAAGTGGCTGGAGGATGGTGAGTGAGAGTGGGGAGGGTGTAGACTGGGAGGAAACCAGGTGGAAAAAGTTCATCAAGAATAAAGTTAAGGAATTTGGTCTGGCGAAGTGGAGAGAGGGGTTACTGAGGAAGAAAACTCTAGATTGGTATTGTAGTAAGATTTGCCCATGGGCTGAGAGATTTTATGATGGGAGCCTTGGCAGTGAGCTATTATTCAAGGTCAGATCTAAGAGCTTAGAAGTAAATGCTAGAACCTATAGATGGAATGAGGGGGTGTAAGGAGATGTCTGGCCTGTGCGCTGGATGAGGAGGAGACTGTGGAGCATGTGGTGGTGGAGTGCGGTGGGTATGAGCATGAGAGAGAGCTCTTAAATGGTATTTTGAGAAGAGAATGTGGCGCCAATGTGGTGAGTGGGTGGTTTGAAAGGGAGGATAGGGTTATGAGGGTTGTACTGGGATTTGAAGATGGCATGACAGTAAATGCCTTAATGGGCCTTAAGAGGTTCCTCATTGACATGTGGAGGAAGAGGGGGAGGTTGGCCATGGATGGGGGGATGGGTTTTAGGGGTGAATCTATAGGGAGCACTCGGCTGTTAAAAAAGCTCTAGCTCTGTTTAGGCTCCATGTCAAAGTAAAAATGAATATTTCTTCCACTTCCAGTATTGCTCAATATACCTAGGTAGGTAGTTGTATGTTGTGCTTGAGCAGGCTTACTTGAGCTGGGCTGCTGACAACTCAACTAATGCACATTCAAATTGCATCACTAAGATGGTCCTATTTTTCAGAGTTGCGGAGTCGGAGGGTTCAAGGTCCGACTCCGACTCCTGGCCCTCCGAAATTTCCGACTCAGACTCCTGGTCCTCAAGATTCTCCGACTCCTAGGTCCAATTAGTAGATATTTGGGCTAATATTCGTCTTATCAGAATTATTTTGATATCTATTGATTCGTTGAAAATTCCTGATTTAAAATATATAGGTCTTTATTTGTGGAAATTCTGTTTTGTTTTGTGAATTTTTTGTCTTTTCAGCTTCTTAATTGACCCGTCGGAGCGCGCTGCTGCTGCTGTAGGTTAGGTTACATGCGTGTGCGTAAGAGCCAAGCTTGCCCCACTTTAGGCCGTACTATCGGGTAGTTAGGTATCAACCCCTTCAGATTCACCCCTATTTAGGCCGTACTATCGGGTAGTTAGGAAAAAATCCTTCAGATTCACTCCTATTTAGGCCGTACTGTCGGGTAGTTGGCATAAACCCCTTCATAATATCGGGCGGTAGGTAAGGTGTAGGTCTGGTTTGCCTAATTTCCACAAAAAATGGATGTCATTGTCTTTTTCAGCATGCCTCAATTATACCAGAAATCACTTTCTTATCGTTTAACTCGGGTGGGGGATAAGACTAATATTTACCGATATTTGATGTAGCTAAACATAAAACATGTTCTAATAATTTTTGCAAGGGCCTAGTATAAACATACAACTATCAAGTTGAAGATGCTAGGTGTATTGTACATATACAATGATATTTTGCATCATTTGGGATATTAAAGTGAGGACATGAGGACATTAAACAAATTTTGGTAAAACTTTTGCACCTGGTAGCGTCTGACCGCGTGAATCGGACTGGCAATCTGGAAACTTTGTTGCTGCTGAGACACCTGCCGGAGTTAGGAGCTACAAATACACATGCATGCATTTACCGTATGTGTGCACTCGTTACTATACAGAAACTTTGAAATATGTTGGTACTTGCAGTGGCAGAGTTGAAATATGTGGTCCGAGTGCATCCCGTTAATTTGGGTGAATTGGACCGGCACAGTCGGGTGATTCGGTTTTGTTATCAGCAATGGAAAAAGAATCAATACTGAATCCTCATATTTTCTCTGTATATTGACTTACTACCTCCCTATATAGGTGACATATAACAGAGGCTCTCAATGTCTGAACATTTTTGTGGTAGACACTCCAAAGGATTGGTCCAGTGGAAAATTAAATTCTGGATGAATCGGACCAGACATCGTGAAAGATTCGATTTTGGGTATTAGTATTGGAAAATAAATAAACACAGAATCTTCATATTTTCTCTGTCTACAGGCCCACTACTCCCCTACGTAGGCAACATGTAATAAAACTTCTAAATGTCAGTACATTTCTGTGGTAAACCCTTTAACATACTGGTCCGATTCACCCGCAAATTTTTTCCGCCAGGTGAATCGGACCGATCATTAAAGTGGCATAGTGACCAAAGTATACATAGTACCAAAAAATCTTTGGTTCCACTGTAAAGAGCAAATCTTTGTACAGTGGAACCCCGTTTTCCCGGAACCCGGTTTCCCGGACTTCTCGTTTTCCCGGACTTTTTTCACTTTTCTGGGGTATTCCCGGAACGTTCAGGGAAACTGAAACCAAGCCGGAATACCGGAAAACTTTGGCATTTCCCGGAAAAGTCCGGCAGAAGTTCCGGACCTTCAGAAGAATTCCCGAAAGTGACGCTGTGCAGATACCTACTAAAATTCGCAGATTGCGCAGGCAGAGAAGGCTATTAGCCTTCCGTTGGTGGCGGTAAAAGCAAGTCATACGCAGACGTGTGTCATCAAAGGAAAAGCAAGTAACTGCACGCCGTTTGCCCCCAAAAAGACCGTATTTTATAGGGCCTTTTAGTTTGAATTTGCTGGACATACGTCCGGAAAATTGGGGTTTTTCCGGGAATTGAAATTTCAGTTTCCCGGAATGGCCTCCCCCCGTGCTGTCCGGGAAAATGGGGTTCCACTGTATCTATATGACCCAAGTTTCATGAAGCTGCTACAACTCCTTCATGTCTTCAACGAAAGTTGAAAAACACATTCGTTTTTGAGGTGTAAAGTTGAAACAAGGTCATTTTTTTCTCCAGTTTATTTTTTGTCTACCCCCTTCACCCTCTCAGCCTCTGCTATAGGTTCAGTAAAACCCCTCTAATCCGCACCTCAGTAATCCGAAACCCTCCCTAATCCGAACATCTCATTACTGTTCGAAATGTTATCTGAACAAGTGAGCATTTTTGTATAGGAAATGCTAGATTAATTCTTCCAATTGTACAGTTTGAGATTTGAAGATTTTTTGTAATATTTCAATGTGTAAAAGCGTACAATAATCTTCCATCCAAGCTTAGGCCTATAGAACCGATGTCACATGCACATTTCAAGTAGTTTACATGTTTAGAAGATATTGTATTGGGTGCTATACCTAATTCATGACATGTGCCCTATAAGCACATCATTTATGTTTCATTGTGCACTTTAAGGACAATAAAGGAGTATAATAATCAAATTTTGCCTAGGTTAGGGTACATTGCAATGAACAAATTCATGTACTTGTTTCGGAAAAAGTCTACGTCATCAGCCTTATTTTTAGCATGCCTTATGCTAGAAAACACTTTCTTATCCTATTAGGCTATTTTCCGTTTTTTTCCAAGGTCCCCCTGCTAAGGTCTGGTGAGAAAAATCTGAAAGGCAGAGAGCAAATAGTTATTTAAGATGGAATGTAGCCTAGAATGTTGGCTATAGAATCTTACAATCAGAATTTATCTACCTCATCTCAAAACAAAATGGCGGCCATTCCTGTAACCCGGGGTAATTCGGGACACATAGCAAAACGTGTTTATCAATACTTTTTTCCTGTAAAAAGGTCTGATTTAACTTGAAAATGACGAAATATTCATGGTTGTTCCCAGAAATAAGTATTAGTAGGTATTTAGCTACATGAAAAACATACTAATAACGTCAAATATGGTACCTACTGGATACTGGCACTGGATATTACTTTGCAGTAATATCAACGGTGCGGCATTATAAACTAGTTTTTAGTTATGATTTATGGAGGAATTGCATCAGGAAGGACATGTAAAAAGCACTGAGAAGTGTAGAGAACATACAGTAACTATTCTACTTTAGGACGTTAGCTGAACTCTACATCATCGCAAGGAATGCTTTATAGTGTATCTGTCAAAGCGTCATACTAAGGATTCACCAGCACGGCATATACTTCATCAATGACGGAGTTTTGGGGCAGTTTTTCACCATAGGGTACCTGTAAATGACATCTGCCTGCAAATCAGGCATGTACTGATGTAGAATAGAATTGAAAAAATTTAGAAATTAGTGATACAGGTGTAGGCTATAAAGGCTATAAGGCTATGACTTCAAAAACTTCATCCAACAAATTAATGTGGTCAAATAATACACGATGAACACCTGTTATCATCATAAAAGACATTTGAGCTTCTAAAAATAGTTTTAACAAGCAGGTTTCTAACACTTTTTTTACAGGTGTCCCGAGTAGCCCCGGATGCCGGAGTAATTCGGGACGCTCGTTTTTTGTTCATTGCCAGCAATGGTTAAAACCTAAGATTTTTTCTTATACGACATTCTGTAGCTCTCATCCAGACCTACAAAATGATAGGTTATGGATAAAAAACGTCAAAAATCGTCCCGAGTTACCTCGTTTTACAGTAGCTAGTAGTTTTATCTGCTGATGGTAGCTAGCTATAGCCTAATACCTATGTCAGCAATGTCATAAGTAAAACATTTCCTTTTTCTTTCAGCAAATGCAATCTGGTGCTATCAGTGCGTCAGTACACACCCTGGTTGTGGTCTGGATGGCTTCGACTGGAGATATTATTGGAGTGGCCAGTGTGAAGATAGCAGTGATGTTTGTGTGAAGATTATTGAACAAACTTCCAGTGAGTATAGCTACGGTACTTTTCTTTCTTTGTGAAAACTAGTTCCTTCCCCCAGTCCCTAGTTGCAGACTGTGGCCTGAATGGGAAAACTAACTATGTACTGTACTCCACTTCTTGATGAGCAACAAGATCAAACCATCCAGTCTGGTATGGTGTTTGCCAAGATCTAGTGCTGTCAGGCATTGCATTGAGGATTAATCATCTCAGCACTTTTATCTATGATGGCTCTCCAGCACATTGAGTTTAGCCAAAAGCTGGGCTCCGCCTGAAGTAAGCAAACCTTGCTCTGTGACTACATTGTACTTGTATAGCTATTAGGAAGATGGTGGAGAATCTGATTTTAAAGATACAGTATACATTATCCAAGTATGCCTCATTTTTTATTAGTTGAGTAAAAAAATGACACATTGTTGGACTCACAATGTCAGAGAGTGCTGCCAAAAAGTGGCTAGCCTAATGGCAAATTGTCCATCTTTCAACAGGCGAACTTGTGGTGACTCGGGACTGTCTAAGCAGACTGGAAGGCCACAGGAGAGATATACCTAATGATAGGTAAGTCGGTAACTATGGTTTAGCTCTCACTGTTTCATTCTATATAGCTACCAGGGTTAGGCCTATTGCCTAACTTCTCATACTAGCAAGTGTCCAACTGTGGCTTCTTAACAAAATATACTATAAATTACTAATTTGTAGCTATTATGTTATCTGGGACAAATGGGTAGGTACCTTACTCTGACTCCCCGCACCTCATAGCTTCGACTCAACACTGCATGGTAGCTACTTATGATAATTGTTTTTATATTTTGTTGTTTTTGCTTCTCTACCTATATCCCAAAACTATTAGTGGGTTTTACAAATTAAAAAGAAGAAAATTTATGTATGAAATTGGAGTAAAAATTGTGTTGTATCTACGCTCACCATTATACAGTATTTGGAGGACCATTTCATTGCTAGGTTAGATAGATCGCAGTAAATGGACCACCATGCCCATTCCTTGAGTGCAACTGGGACTTACACTCCGCCCTGCTCTCTATCAACTAATCAACTAACTATTGCCATTGTTTCTTTGAAGCTTTTGTGAGCAGGTAGCTACTAGCTACCTACATGCAAAGTTGGGTCTTCAACAGCTGCTCAACGTCTAATTGATTAGGCTATGGCGCCTAGCGTCCAGTTAACTATAATGATGCTGAATTTCAGTTTATAGAATACAAGTTTCATTTACATACCTACATCCACTTGAAATTTCGCCTAAGGGTAATGGCTATAAAACTGTGAACTCAGGGCTCTTTTCTATAAGAACTCCGTGAAGCAATGCCACACTCCGATTGGAAACGCCGCTCAGCCAGTTCAAATGAAAAGTTTAGCTACTTTGAATGCTCCCGTAAGGTAAATAGCCTAGAGAAAGTGCACTCCTCCCATTACAACCTCCTTGACAGCTTCTAAGCTCAGCTCGACTTTAGGATTCCTGTGACGTCATCATTCAGACATCAGCGGTGTGGCATGCAGAATTTCATATGACGAGAAAAATTAGTGAACCAACGAGTCGCCAATCTAATCAATGAAATGCACTACGGTACGTGTTCTTACCATCTTAAGGGCATTTTACATGGTCACTTTTTCGTCGGTGATTCCCGTAAGGAATTGCCGCCGAGAGCTATGCTCCCCCAGTTACGCACATTTTTCACACAACGGCGGTTGTCGACGGGAATTGCGAGCGAGTATGAGCATGATTGATCTCTCGCGCCACTGCCACTGACGGTAATTGCCGGTAGACATACAGCTGGCCAGTTTCGAAGTACTTTGTATCTGGATACTTTTTTGTATCTTAATGCAATATCTAGATGTTTTTCGAAGGTGGTAACTATCTAAATGCAGGATCTTGATACGTTTTACCTGTCTCAAGATACAAGTATTTAGATACTTTCTTGCATACTTTTAAATAATAGCAATGTTTGAACAAAATTTAAAAGTTGATAACTCCCAGATATTTTGCTATTCCAACAGTTAGTGCAAAATAGAATTGCAGAAAAATGTACACATTTACAGTCTATTAATTATCAATGCAAACTTGTGCCATTTGGTAGGTCTAATTAATTTTTTGTTATACTTTTCTTCTTCCATCTTATTACTTGCAAGTTGTGGGGATGAAATTAACATACACCAAAGATATATGCTAATATGTGCTTAAATGTTATTGCAACAGCCAAAAATATGTCTATAGACTATGAATTTGATTAGATTAGATAGGCGGCAGTAGACGAACCAAGAGGCCCATTCCCAAAGAGACACCGGAACTTACGCCCCGGCCCTCTATGAGCTATTGCCATGATGTTAGTAGGTTCTAGAGGACTGGGGAAACAAGAGGAAAGAAATGGAAGATGAAAGAAAATGACAGAAAAAAATCACAGCTTTGACATGGATATCTTATGACAAGACAAACGGGATCAATTAGATTATTACATAGCCTGTTTGGCAGGGGTAAATGTGTGAAAGTCATAAATATACATCAAAATTAAAAAAAAATCAAGAATCATGTCCATCTTATATACATTTTAAGGGTGTATCAAGGAGGTTCTAATAGAGAGGAGCGCACCCTCTCTATTTATCCTACGGGAGCGTTGCAAGTAAACTTTTCCCTTAAACTGGCTGAGTGTCTTATCCAATCGGAGAGCGGCATTGCCTCACGCAGCCTATATAGGAAGGAGTCCTGATCTCAAATTTTTAAAGCCATTAACCATCGACGAAATTCCGAGCGGATGGAAGTATGCAAAGGAAACTTGTATCCTGTATACCATCTGATGATGAAAGTAACAGGATGAGCCCTGGGATATAAATCTTCAGACACGATTGTCTTTGCAAAAATATTGAAGAACTGCATATCTGTATCTTCCTTAATTATATGTGCTGACCACTGCCACTTCAGCCACTTTAAGGACCCCAAACGCCAGCTTCAATCACGTGACAAAGCCATGTGTTTACTCGCCCAGAGAGTGCTTGGGCTTGCTCCTCCCATTAGAAGCTCCTTGGGGTGTATCTAGTACATTTTTGAGTACCTATACCAGCTCTGGACAGACGTAAGACGTCTTCACCTCGATACGCTTGCACGATACTGTACACAGGCACCGGTAGGTAGCTTGACAGCTACTGACGATGGTGATTATCGTACATGTCAAAGCGTCAACCTCAATTGCTGACGGCAATTGCCTGCAGTAGGAGGAGCTCGGCAGCAATTACCGACGGTGATCACCGTACCTGTAAAATATCCTTTAGAAAGTAGAAGACCCCAGGTTGATTTCATTTAAAAAGCCTTCTGGGTTTTGAGTTTTATAGCCATTAACTATCTACAAAATTTCAAGCAACTGGAACTATCTATATTATAATTCTGCTTGAGGCTCCATCCATCCGTACATCAGTGTCTCTGCACATTACGCTTTTCAATATAAGATATGGGGGAAATTCAACTTGTACGTAGCAATGATTTTTGCTGGAAGGAAGTTCAATAATAGCTGCTCCTGTTTGCTCACTCTTGAAGAAATTTTCATTGAGTTTTGAAGCAAAGACATGAAGTTCATTTTACAAGTATCATGCATACCATGCTGATCTTCATATCTAGTAATATTTATTTTACTAGGGTACTACGTATTTTGGCGCATTGTAATCTTTGCATTTCATATTTTTGCGCTTCTTAATTTTCACGCTTCATTTCTACAACACAGGTTTCAGAAAATATTGACGAACAATGCTTCGACTCTCTGGAATTTCTGTGAGCTCCTGGCGTTGTAGCTCTCTGCAATCCAGCTTTTCAGTTAGCTATTGCACAAGACATCGATGTTTTTTGCAGGGCTAGAGCTCAGATTTCTCTATTCAGTCAACGAACTTAATAATTGAAAAAATCTTAATAAGCTTCTCCAGGCTTCCTTTTGTTGAACCAAGCTTTTGGCGCTGGTTACATTAGGGACTTCTTTAAGGCGAAAATCTTCAAAGAATGCGGGGCTCTCAAACTGCGAGTGGTATCCAAGATACGCATTTAAAATTTATTTGTATAGAAAGGTGTATAAACTCAGAACTCTGACTAATAGGAAACATTGGACAAGCGTCTTGTATTAAAAAAATTCTTAGGACATTTGGCACAGTTCCTGTACATTTCATGGAGAATTAAAATAAAGTTGTGAGTTAAGTTTGCTGAGCGATAGATAGCCAAACATTCCCTTACTGGCGGAGCAAATGAATAGGAAACTGGAAAAGATAGGCAAATACAAATGCAGTTCGCTAAACTAGAGAAGTTTGTGAAGAAAATTGGTCGTGTGTGCTTTTGTTCTTGCCTTACATATACTGTATTGCACGGCTATATATTACTCAAACCGAAGAGTAATTGATATCCGTGGAATATAATTGTGTTTCGCCCTTAAATGCACAAGAAAACGAAATGAGAAATATTTGTACAAAATTGAAAGCAAGTAACAAACATTAAAATTGAGCGATACGGACCATGTTAGTAGAAGATGCCTCCGAGTATTGATATAATAAACTGCACAGGAGGAAAGAAAGCCCAATAAACGAAATAGATGCTCGTAATTCCTGAGCAACTGTTCGTTATGTGGAATGTTGAAATGAATGTTAGTTTCCACATGCAGCAGTCAATGAAATAATGAGATTTGTTACATATCCTCACCACCATTTCGAGATGAAAATGTGAATGCTTTGCAGCAGTTAGGTTGACCAACTCTAGATAAATTATTAACAGGGTGAACTTAAGTTATAAACCTCGAAAGATCACATAGCATTTTGCACACTTTCAAAGTACAAATTCGTAATGAAAATTAGTAACAAGAAAGTACAAGTAAACTGAATCAGTTTCCTCAAGAAAGACTTGCTACCAGAGTAAGAAATAAGGGGCGTATATGTCCAAAGATATGCGGAGTCAATGGATGAGTGTGTTCCCACAGAAGACAAACAGAAATTCGACTTAGAAAAATAAAAATTGAATGAATCACCCTCATATTAAATAGGTACCGTACGCAAGTGCAAGGAAGTACAACATGACTAAAGGGAAGAGGTTCAGATGGCTTAATTATGTCTTAAGTTCTAAGGTATATAATCTGTGAGTTTCCTCAGGCAGCACCCCATGTGTATCAAAGATGAGGTACGTACGTGCATTTTGATAGACAATGTCTTTTTTGGGCAAAGTGTGTCAGAGTACACGAGATGTGTAATAGCCGACGAGGTGCAGTATGAGTAGAGCATGTGGTAGATGAGATGCATCAAGTCTGATGCCCACGTCTTTCTCCGGCGTTATCTGCTGAATTCGATTGTGTTGCCGTGACTGTGGCTATAGTTCTATCATACACTACACTTAACCAAACTGCATGAGCTCTATGGTTTGGCATATTTCACCAAACCACCGAAAGCTGAAACAAAATATCTCTGAAATGGGAACTCTCTCAGAACTTTGCAAGATAATTGAAAGTTTACCTCTGGCAGTTACTATAGTGTGAAAATTGTAACAGTTAGCAACTGCTACAGGAAGAAGTTAATAGTGAGCATGATGAAGCTGTAGCTGTGGCATGGTAACGCATTATTCGAGTTGGCTCTATGCTGATAACACCGGCAAAAGTTGTAATTGTCCACCCGACATCAATATAAATGAGGCTACTGAAGAGTCGTTGGTCAATCAGCGTGCTTTATGTTTAAACCAAGCATTTTTTTGTGTATAATAGCGTTCAATATGTTTGTTGCTCTATAAGAAAAAGCAAACGATAGATAACCGTGGAATTTCCAGGGGTCCAGCTAGTGTAGATAAAACTAGTATCCTACCAACTTATGAAGAAAGTGAAGTGAGGACTGTGACGTTATTATTCAGATACAATTTTCTTGCAAAAATACTGAAGAACTGCTTGTCTGTGTCTTCCTTAGTTGGTGACTTGGGGTCAAATAAAAAATCCAGAAGACTTTCAAAAAACTCCTGTATGAATGGGCTACACCTGGGTATCATCGTA
This sequence comes from Parhyale hawaiensis, assembly GCA_001587735.2. Classification (NCBI taxonomy): domain Eukaryota; kingdom Metazoa; phylum Arthropoda; class Malacostraca; order Amphipoda; family Hyalidae; genus Parhyale; species Parhyale hawaiensis. Next base: position 10,548,882 of record LQNS02276924.1, on the reverse strand, counting down.
TGTTTCAAGAAATACATTAGCTATATTGTTATTCTTACTGTTTAAACATTGTTTTAATATCCACTTTGCAATTCTCATAGCTACTGGATGCAAATAATCGTCTTTCCTTTTGTCCTGACATTGATTATTATAGTTATGATATTTTTTCTTGGCAGATATGAAGGCTGTAGACCAGCTGCCAAGGACCCCTTGCTTGGCAATTTCATCTTTCCTTCCATCACAGAAATTGACAACACCAGGTGAGTATTGTTCTTCTCCCTTGTTATCATTGTTTCTAATCTGATTTTGTATTAAATTATGTGAAAAGTCAATAATAACTGATTTACCAGTATATACCGTTTGCCAAATAATTAGCTAACTATATATCTAACATTAATTGAAGGCGACATTTTGATGCACTTGATTCATCATGTATCATGCAAATCCGTAATAAACAAATGGAATTTTTGTTAACACCGAATCTGGTTGCTAGCTAATGAAAAAAGTCATCAAAATTGAGAGTGGAATAGTTACTATATATTGTCACAGTACTGTATTCAAATAGTTACATGTCAAACGGTAAAGGAATAGCTGTCGTATTTTGTGACTAAGTGAGATAGCCAATATTCTTAACATTGGTGCGGTAGCTATTGGTCTTGCAGCACCTCATACATTTCTTCATTGTCTCTCGCATTCACTACATTACACGTCTTGTTACTGCTCGATTATGTTGTGCTGGAAATGTGGTCAGTGAAACAGTGGTCTCACTTCGTCGTGCGAGAAATGTGCTGATTGATATTGTGTGTGTCTGCGACAGTAGACTATATTAACTTAGCTAGCTACTTTATATATATAGTTAATTATGTCCATGGAACCTATCGTCAAAAAGTGTTTTGCTCGTTACTGATTCTGCATTGTGATTTGCAGGACCCACTACGACAATGTGACCTTCTGCTTCTGCAGCTTCGATGAGCGCTGCAATGGCGCCTCGGCTCTCCACTCCCCCCAACTGGCTCTGTTGGCCGGCTTGTGGATCTCGCTCATTTATTTTGGACGAGTGCTAGTCCGGTAGTTGCTGGATGTGGCTTCATTTCTTTGCATTATTCTGCCAGTCGTAGACTGAACGGCATGGAATTTGGCATTGTTATTTTGTTGCAAAAGCTGTGCAGAATGTTGCTAAGTGCCTTTGGAAGTTGACCCTATTGACGCGAGACTGCATCATTGAATTTTTGGTGAGGTGGTAAAACTGCGCCCAACGTATTGGTGTTTATATTTGCAGTCAACATCTTATTCGTTTATTTTTCCGCCTTGGCGCAATTTACCAATTGTAAATCGATGCAGTGTTATGGAGAATATTCAGTTGGACTTTACCGTATGCCTGCATTGTATCGTAGTTATTAGCTACCATAAGTACCTTTGGAAGCAACTTTGAAACGCATGCCGTCCGAACCTTGTTATTTTTATGCTGTATGATTGTGTTTAATGTAGCTACCTACCTTCTAAAATACCTATAAGGAATCTCACATAATACCGTCCAACTGCTTAGTATTTTTAAGGTATTCATGTACTGTAATTGTATAAATTGTAAGTATTGTACGTACCTACTTAACGCAAGAAGAAGTGCCTTCGATGCAGTATTTTTTATAGCTATTTGCTGCTTACTAGTAACGTTTAAAAGAATGATATAGCTACAGCGTGCAGCTGTTAGTGTGGTCGTTTTGAAGTTGTTTGCAGGGCTGCGGAGTCGGGAAGTGTAACGTCCGATTTCATCTCCAGGAGTTAATTTTGTCCGACTCCGACTAGTTGTTTGCCGACGACTCGTACTCCTAAACATAACTAGCTTTTAGCTAGAGTGTTGATATGAGCCATCCATTAACTACCTACCGGAAACGATCACATGGATCAGTACTTAAGTATAGACATTTGCAATGACATCTTGCCCGATATCACCCATTGAGACTTTAATATTGATCTGCAAATTTATTAAGGACTACTAGGTATATTTTTAATGATTCAAAGCTAGAGTTCGCCATTTTCTTGCAAACCCTCGAAACTGTCCATTTTGGCAACCCTTGTTCCTAGTTGATACATTCCATCAACCTTGGAGCTTTTATCCTTTGTTAACCCATCACCATGCGCCTGGAAAATACCCTCGCTGGAACAGCATTACTGAATCAGCCATAGCTATATGGTCTCTTGTTCGGTAAGAGATTAAGGAACACTATCAGATGGCGGCGGAAGTAGATCGACCATTGTTACTAAATGCCTCAAGGCCATTAAAAACATGAGTTGACAGTGATTTCCTGAGCCGGCAAAGTAAAGCCAATAACCAAGATCTTCCGACAGGCCTGTTCGGGCGGCAGCCCTGGCTTCAGCGACTGTTGTTGACAGTGACTGTGGGAATGCAAATTGAGGACATCGACGTACAGGGACAGTAACCGTTAACAGATTCAGAAAAGAGTTTACCTGGTTAGTTTGATGTTAAACTTGAATTTATAATTTTGAGTTCAGCGATGGTTTGAATTTGATTCTCAGTAGTGTCGTCTGTGACTTGTACGTATAATGTTTTTTGAGATCTGAAATATATGCACTTGTGGCGTCAAGAACACTGTAGCAGTCCTGAACCCGAAATCCCCAGTTCGAGTCTTGTCTGGACTTACGGTAATACATGCAGCTAGCTATTTCAGTTATTATATTAGGTATGTAATTAAGGCCTTGTGTTCTTAGGGACCAAAAATAGTGTAATATGGTACCAGTATATGTGATGCCATTGAATCTGAATGAACGTGTACTAGGGGCGTAGGGAAAATTTCAAGCATCGCTGTACGAGAAGCGTTGATGTATGGTCAAACCTATGATTTTTGTGAAAAGCCACAACCTTTTGTATTTCTACCAAATTCTGAAGCTCTAGGAAGGTTTGAAAAATAAGTAAATAAAAAATTGTCTTATCCATTTAGTTTTTCGGATGCTTGAAACTTTTCATACAACCCGTGTAGACCGCTTCGGTGTTGTAGGAATTACCTTTAAGGCTCACAGCGTCCAGTTCATGTTATTAGCCGCTCTCAGAAAGACTCTCAGTGGCTACGTTAGCCTCGTCCGGTCTCTGAGACATCCATTTATTTCCGTGTTCACTTTACTTCCATCTTTTTCCACTTATAATTACTGTCTTTACCTTGTCCTTCTTTTTCTTTCCAGTTGTTGCCATGCTTGGTGGTTCTCCGCCATTGGTTTCTATGAACGTGCTGTATCCTTTTTTTTTTTTTTTTTTCTCTTGAAAATTGTAGCGGCTGGAGGTGCTCACTCTAATATTACTTTATAGTTTAATGAACTTGTTTCGTTACATTTACAAGATAAATATATCTGATTACTAGCATTTGTCTTCCAACTTACTGGTAGTGCATACTAGCTTCCATCGATAACGCTATGTTCGGTTTACGGCTCCGTCGTGCGCCAAGTTTATGGCGAAATCAAATTTATCGCCACCATTTAGCAATTTGAGGCGAACTTTAATCAATGCACTCTTTTTTTCCATTTTTTCACGAGTAGGATTTATTTCATTAGGCTATGGGATAATTTTTTTCAAAATTGATAACATTTCTATTAAAGAATTCGAAGGTTTCTTAATGTAAGGCTTTTTACGTTACCTAGGTACCTATTATCTGCCCCCTTATGTGGTGAACTGTGCTCTGTTCTGAGCGAAGCCTTACAGGTGATAGCCAAACTGTTATTTCCAATGTTGTAACTAAATTTATTTTCAAGATGCAGCATTTTCAATGAAATTCAGTGTCAAGTTAGTTTTAGGAAAATTTATTAGCAAATTTGCAGTTGTGGGAACTCTGTACAATGATTACTTCAGATGTTACTACATTACTATTAATTGTGCAATCCCGTGGCTAATCAACAGATACGCTCTAATTTGTCACAAAGTCGGTAATCATCCCGATAATAGTGCGCATTATTATTATTATTATTATTGTATTATTATTATATTGTGGGGTTTTCCCGTCGTATTAGATACAAACACTATATAACAGCGATCCAATTTTGTATGATTAGTTTGGAAGTTGAGTCTAACTCAAATGAGTTCTATTAGGACAATTTTGGCCAGGTGCACCATGTCTGGCAGGAAATAAGGCGCGAGCATCTCCAACTCCACACGGCTCGGTCGAACGAAATCGCTAAGCCGTGGGCGCAGAGAAGGAGACGAAAAACGAAAAGAGAAGAAGACAGAAGAAAGGGAACACTCGTGCGGGGGGCCCTTCCGTGGCCCCCACACGGGAACAGATAGGAGTCCCATGGGATCGGTCGCTTACCATCATTTGGCGGCCCACCTCGCGGAACAGAAGGTGAAATGTAGAGAACCTACCTAACTCTACAAAACTAACCTCAGCAGGAACTGCGGCCAGATGCTCATGCTACATCCCCTGCGGAGAAGGCACTCGGGACTCTTGGGTGTGTGATGCCCAAACATATTGTGGCAGGGAAAGGGCCCGCCACAATATGCCCAATTTGCCACAATATATAATATGCGCAATTTAATTTTTTGGGTCAATAAAATTAAGATCTTGATGATGTCTACTAATTCACTCAACAACGATGGTCCAAGACGTCCAATCTTCCAGGAAACAACTAATATTATAATAAATTGGTTTTAGTAAAATATGAATCACTTTGATGCATGCTCTCTACCAACTACCGTCTCTGCTGATCATCTGAAACCAGCTGGCACCGCAGTTACATAAACGTGCAAAAACCGCTGCTTGGAATCATTACTTCAATCTTTTAATATCAGTATCACAAGTGCAGAAATTAAAGACATTTTCTTCAAAGAAAATATATTTCGTAGTATTAATTTACCGGTAATCGAGTTTTTGACTCATCGTCAGGAGTTTTGCTCTTAGAGAAATTTCGAAACTGTTCGAGTAAAGGCTATCTTGGACGTATCATAAATACTAGAGTTAAAAATGGTTTTCAATTTAAAATAAGAAGTCCCACTGAGCTAGCATGATCATTTAGAGTTTGTGATTGTTCTTAAATATAGGTAAATTCTAGAAATTTAAATTCCGTTTGACGAAATGTTAAAATTCTGAAATCGTTTAAGATTCTATGGTCAGCATCAAGAAAATGGTAAAAAATTTTACTATTACAATTAGCGACATGTTGCCCAGTTCGAAAAGAAATACCTTGATGTTAAGGCATTCTCAAATTGCACAAATGCCGGCTGACAATGGCTTCACTGCAAGTTTTGACATAAAATCGTTGTTCACTAATTTACCTCTAGAAGAAACTATCAACATCACGGCTGATCAGCTCTACCTTAACCAAAATTCCGTCTTCTGATTTTCCAAATCACAATTCGTCAAGCTACTTGCATTCGCTGTGAAACATGTGCTGTTTGTTTTTTCTGGCAGATTGTTTTCTTAGATTGATGGCGTATCTATGGGCAATCCTTTGAGCCCCACTCTTGCAAACATTTTCTTTCTTTTTATGAGAATATCTGGCTTCAAAATTGTCCCTTAGATTTTAAACCAAATTTTATCGCCGTTATGTTGACGACACGTTTCTCATATTCAGTGATTCTTCTCATGTTCCAAGATTTCTGGACAACTTGAACTCCAAACATCCATGTATTAAATTTACAAGTGAAACCGAAGTTAATCGAAAGATGAATTTTCTTGATGTAACAATTAATAAAAATAATGGTTATTTAACTGCTTCGGTATTTAAGAAAAAAAAAAACATTCACAGGACTAGGTTTAAAATAAGATTCTTTTGTCCCATCTTATTTTAAAACCAATCTAATCCGCTGCATGATCATGGGAGCCTTTAGGATTTGTTCAAACTTGTCTTGCTTCAATTTCGAACTTCAACGACTAAGGAAATTCTTTATGCAGAATTGTTTTCCGGTGAAGCTTATTCAAAACATTTTTCGTAAGACTCATCAAATTTACAATTGCTCTTCACCTATTCCGTCAGTTGAACGTAAAATCGTGTATATAAGTTAACCATTCTTAGGTTTTGAGAGTTATAGTCTTAAAGAGGAAGTTACTTTACTTGTCAAAAAGTTTTATCCGCAAATTCAGTTTCGTGTAATATTGAAACCAAGTATAACTATAGGCACAGTTTTTAAATTTAAAGACAAACTAGAGCTTTCGCTTGCTTCTTCTGTCATTTACAAGTATTCGTGCGGACAGTGTTCTTCCTCCTACATATCCCTGCCACAATATGTTTGGGCATCACGCACCCAAGGGTCCCGAGTGCCTTCTCCGCAGGGGATGTAGCATCTGGCCGCAGTTCCTGCTGAAAGGTTAATTTTGTAAAGTTAGGTAGGCTCTCAATACTTCCCCTTCTGTTTCGGGAGGTGGGCTGCCGATCGAGGTGGCTGACCTATTCCCTCTAGCCTTCTACCTTCTTGTATTTCGTTTCCTTCCCCTGTGCGGCGTAACTGAGCGAAAGCGTTCAGCCTTTCCCGGGGGTTGGTGATGCTCAACTTGCGCCTTTTTCCTGTCAGTAGCGCACTGACCACTCTTGAGACCTACCGGCAGAACAGCCGAGACAAAAATCTAACTGTTAAATTTTGCGCGGGATCAGCCGCGTGCTCGGACTGGTTAAACACAGGAATAGTTCGGCGCGATATAGGCAGTGTGCCACTGAAGCGCTAGTAAAAATTTCTACTACTACTACTCCCTCCTACATAGGTGAGACGAGGACGCAAATGAAAGTGAGAATGTCTTGACATCAAGGTATTTCTTTTCGAACTGGGCAACATGTCGCTAATTGTAATAGTAAAATTTTTGACCATTTTCTTGATACTGACTCCTTCTCTGCGCCGCACGACTGATCGATTTCGTTCAACCGAGCCGTGTGGAGTTGTCCAGATGCTCGCGCCTTATTTCCTGCCAGACATGGTGCACCTGGCCAAGATTGTTCTAATAGAACTCATTTGAGTTCGACTTAACTTCTAAACTATATCATGCGAAATTGGATCGCTGTTATATAGTCTTTGTATCTAATACGGCGGGAAAATTCTCAATATAATAATAATTCTTGATACTGGCCATAGAATTTTAAACGTTAATTTCAGAATTTTAATGTCATGTCGTCAAACGGAATTAAAATTTCTAGAATCTATGTTCACGAACAATCACCAACTCTAAATGATCCTGATAGTTCAATTGAACTTCTTATTTTAGATTGAAAAAAAAAAAATCATCTCTGTTATTTATGTTACGTCCAAGATAGCCTTCACTCCAATAGTTTCGAAATTTCTCTAAGAGGAAAACTCCTGATGATGATTCACGATGAATCGTAAGCTTGATTACCGCTACAATAATACTACGAAATATATTTTCTTTGAATAAAAATGTCTTTAATTTCTGCACTTGTGATACTGATAATATTAAAGCTACGTTTCCCAAGAAGAGAATCTATTCGCAACGTTCCAAGCATTTAGGGTTACTGTCGAATTTCTCGAGTCAGGCGTGCCCTACAACTGTAAAATGCAATTCTACAGTTACTACGTGCAAGAGTTTCGGTCTACACCGTGAGAGAGAAGTAGTGCCGCCACCTTCATCTCTACCACAGCCTGTCGGTAAGGACGTTGGCAGCAGAGTCGAGGAGGTGGGTCACCGCCGCGAGGTGCTCCTGGAACTGCCGCCAGTAGGCGTCAATGTCGGCAGCGTCGGGGTGCTGGGCGATGTAACTCAGCGTGTCCGTCAGGCCGGAGAACGCCGTGCTCGAGTAGAAGTTGGATGAACTCGGGGCAAATACCACATGGCTGTTGGAAAATGCGTGCAGCGTTAGTTGTACGCTTCTTCGTCTGAAAGTGGAAATTACTAGATTTTTTCTGGGGCTTCAGGGTTCTCCTTTCACGCGGAGACACGGCGAGCTATTTGATGTAATGAAATACATCTATCGAACATATTTGTTGTTAGGACCGAAGAATATATTTGTTCATGCAAGATGCAAGGTTAAAACGGAACGCAAATGGAAAAAACTATTTTGTAACACTTGGTACACACACTATTTCTCCAAAGATTAGATTAGATTATTAGATTAGATAGGCGGCAGTAGACGAACCAAAAGGCCCATTCCCAAAGAGACACCGGGACTAACACCCCGGCTTCTTTGAGCTATTGCCGTTATGTTAGTAGGATATAGAGGATTGGGGAAACGAGAGGAGAAA
>LQNS02276924.1:10513618-10533361 GCA_001587735.2 Parhyale hawaiensis | reverse complement strand
GTGTTCATGCACCACTTGACTACTTTTCAACACTCCCTAGTCGGTACAGCCGAATGAAAGGCTTGTGTAAGCACAGAGCCTAACCGCTCGTTACTTGCTTTGGCGAGAGCGAGGGGCTAACCGGTTCACACCATGTATAGCTTGTCTCTTGTACCTCGTATCCTGTACAGTATGTTCGTAACGTTAGCAAATGCCACTAGTTAAGTTTCGGACATGGCTTTCTCTTCAAATTTGCAGTGTGGTCAAAAAAAGCTGTACCCTTTTCCATTGTCTAGAAGAAAACAACAAGCATTCGAACGCGTTAGTCTGCTTCCGGGAGCAAGAGGCTAATGTGAATTCGACTTCAGCCCGGTAAACCAGTTTCTTGCTTACTCAAAATGCAGGGTACGTTAGCTAGACTCTTTTAGAGAGTTTATTGAGTGTACGATGGTAAGTAAGAACTATAGGCGACTCTCACTTTATAGCGCTGGCGAATTCGCTATGGTTTGAATCCCTCGCTATAGTTGGGTGCCACGAATTGTCAGGTTTGTTATAGTTTGGCCTTAAAAAGCAATTTTCTATGTTGTAGCAGCGCGAGGCTGAAGCCCTAGCTATGCTTCTGCTTTTGAACCGAATCCCGTCGAAGAAACCATTTTCACGGTCTCCACATCAGGCAATAACCTTTCGGTAATCTATTGGCGGCCCAATCACGTCGTGAGGCTTCCATCGTGGTGTTGAGGGCCAAATTTTATTGTGAATACTCCTAACATGATTGAGGCTGCAAATGATAGAATTTCTTTTTCCTATAAGAACATACTTGCAGCATACCGCGAAATATTTTCTACAGCTTGAGCACCTTTGTGGTTAATCTGGTTTCTTTTTCATTCTTTTCGTGAAGCAATCTGTTAGCCTTAACTTGATTTAAGCCCTTGCGCGGTGATCCCTGGCGGAAAATGATGCCGGCCTATGGTATATTCTCTCTACAATTGCTAGAGTTTCTATTCTTTCTATGCATTTCCTTGGATCACGTGGTTTTGAGTTCAGATAGGAGAGCACAATAGCTGACTCATTAAATATAAATGGTTATTCCTAATTGAGATTTCATTACTTCCGTAAATGAAGTTTCTATAAATCTGCATTCGCCTGCCATTATAATACTACCATTACGGCTACTGTATGTTGGGCGCTGGCAGGAAAGGGGCTGCACAGCACGGGGTAAGTGTACGTTTGTATTATCTCAATGGAAACAAAATGAACCAAGACGTCGGATCCTCTATTCTCTTAACTGTGTCAATAGAATGCATTATTCATGGAATTTATTTTCATAAATTTCACGGTAGTTGTGGAAACTATAATTTAGTTAGGGTTTGAGCTATATATGTTGTACCTCTGGATTCGCTCTATAAACCTTTCTTTTCTCCTACTGGCGGTCATGGTGTTGGTTTGTTCACCCAACCTACGTTCAGCGGAGTGACGACCCCGCGGAGCTTGTGGGTTGCCGTATTCATAGCTAGGCTTCCGTGCTGCCTTGCTTCCTCTCCTGCGCGTCCTTGCTGACGAGTTAGGTTCTGTTCTTCTTTTTGGATATGACCGCATGTACGGGGATATTTGATGAAGAGGCTTTGTTTTATCCCACTCATAAAGAGTTTTCCTTGTTCTGGCGCTTTTCACAGTGTGAGTGGGGTTTAAAGGTGGTTGAAATAGCGGCATTTCATGGTTGCATTTAGCACAGCAGTCTACGTTACCTTAGCCATTAGTTGAAACGTCTGTCTTTCGTGCCCACTTTGCTTCCTTCCGCTTTCATACTTCTACTTGCTCATGCTTTATTCTGATCTTCCTCTTGTTTCCCCGCTTCCTGTTCCCGTGCGCATTGATTCGAGCGTGGGTACCGCGTTTCTCTTGGCATTCATTGTGCCCCTTCTTTCTCCATTTTTTTGGATAACAGTCTACTTTGTCGGTAGAGAGGTTTAAACTTGGAAAATAATGATTTAGCACAGCAGTTTCTGACGTTCTTGTAGTATATAATTTTATACCTTCTCGGAACACTTTTCATGGTGTATATAAATTCCTGTTTATATTCACTCGCGTTCTAGATAGGTAAAAGCTATTTTGTGATATATATTTGTTCTAATGTGGGTGCCTGGGGAAAATGCTGTATCAACACATTTATTACCTTTTAGTTTCGCTGCTTCTGTCGGGCTTGGGTTACGTTGCTCATAAATTACCTTGGGGCCACTGACGCTAGTTTCTCGAAAAAAAAAAAACATTATAACATGCTACTCCTTTTTATTCCTCTCCTCAGATGGGAGGGAACAAATCTGAAGACTAGTAGCGGAGCGGACGGCCCGTAAAGTACTGGTATTCGGTTACTGGTACCACCAGTTTTGAACGCCAGGAAAGTCTCTAAATTCGTGGACGGGGGTATGCCGCATCGCAAGGGAAAATGGGGCAGAACATATGAGCTTCCTCCAAACTTGAACTTCAACACTGTCTGTGGGACTGGGGTTGAAGAATTTTCAGCAGTATGTTTGTTTTAATATTATGTATACCGCAACGACTTCATATTGTTGACGTATCTAACTCGTGGTGCCATCTGTTACACATACGCTGAGCAATGTTTACCCTGTGCTCCTTTTGTACCTAATTTTGATACGTGCACACTAGTGGAATTATTTAATTTTTTTTTGGCGTGTAACTTGCTAAAATCCGTGTGCTTATTGATTCGCTGATCCATTGATGCCGCTGGCTGTATTTTGTAGGTGATATCATGTGCTCTGGATTATCTATGTGGAGTGATTTAGGCTACATTCACTACGTGTTTCTGGTCGCGACCTTATTTTTCCTCTTATCTGATCGTGTGCGGGGTAAAGTTCTCTGATAGCAGTCTCGAGTACGTGTTAAGGCCACCCAAGGACTGCCCTTTTCCGCCTAGTAACAACAAGTCTTGTTTACTAATATCATGTATGTAAACTGCTGTGATTTTCCTTAGCCTCCTCTGAGCAAACGTTTCCCGATTTGTAGCCGACCTGGGGGAATTATAAATAGAACAGCTAACTAGGTTAATGGGTGGCGACGTTCTCCCCGCTACTACAAAAATGTTTATGGTTTGCAAATATGTTCATTGGGCAACGATCAAATTTATTGTATAGGATTACGTACTTGCACGCTCTTGTCTGCCACTTTAAATTTATGAACTTTTCAGCAATATTAGCCGTTTTGTTTTCGTCGCTTTAAGACGTTGAAAATGGTTATCTTCTCATTCATGGTTAATGTCTGCCGTCACCTCGTTTATTGCTTTATGGGCCATAATTTACAGTCGTTATCAAAGTCGTGGCATCAATCTGCCCTGTCTTGCTGTCGTGCATGATGCCGTATGGAAAAAGTCACAGACTGATAATCCTGAATTTAACATTTTACAAATACATGCTATGCTGTCAATTGTGTCTTTCTTTGCGAACAGTATCCTCCCTCACAGCATACCAGCATATCCGAAATTGCTAAGCTTATAGGTATCGGTTCGTAGAAAACTTATTGATGTAGATAGTTCGATGCTTTGAAACTAAATAACTGCGCGATAATTCGGTGCTGGTGTAAAGTGGTGCAGTGTTAAGTGAGGGTCGCCTGTATTATGTCTGGTCTTCAAACCAGTTGTGCTTGATTGAAGCTGTGGTTACGTTAAGGCGTGATTCAAACGGCAGCCTTTTGAACTACGTTCATATTGCACAGTGTGCGAGTGTTCTGTGTCAGTTAAAACAAAAGTGCACAGCTCTTCCACATGTCTGATTCACTCCAGATATCACGAGTTACCCGATATCCAGGTGTTGACATTTGCTACGCACATTGAATTGACGGCTGCCGTTTAAACAATGATTTTCTACATACACACACATACACAGAGTGGTGATTGCAAGAAAACGAAATATTAGGATGTTTGAAGCGTGAACGTAGAGCAGAATCTGAACAACGGGTGAATCGGGCTTTGACCACAAATTTCTCTGTATGGTACAGGCAGAACTACAGTACAAGAAAAGAAGACTTAATGACCGCATAGAAGTGGAGAGTTCTCACTAGGTCATCGCACTCCTCTTTGGAAATGAGGTCACTTAGGGAGCGTGTTGGACAGGCAGGTGAAATATAAACTGCGAGGCTTAATTTGCGTGTCCGAAACTACTGACAGGACCGTTAGCTGTGCCACTTTGAATAATGTTGCAAGTGCTACGAACAAACCGATTACGCTGAACCAGTTAAAAACTCTTGTTTATGGAGGGAAATTTAGGGTTTAGAAGCTTGGAACTCGGTAAAACAGGTTGAAGCCAGCCCACATGTCTGAAGTCCTCCGGACAAGTTGAGCCACAGAGTTTTTAATTTTGTCGGCCAATTGAACGCGCCTTTTTAGTGTGTCTATTGTCCAATATCCAATCTAGTTCTAGTGCCAGCTACTGTATATTCAGACTGAACTTTCTCCTAATCGCTTCTCTATTGATTATAAAGAAGGAAACCGTAACTTCCGAGTAGTCGTAGTATTTTAGAAGATCTCTAGATAGGAATGATCGGAGTCAACTGAAGTGCCTCCAAGATTTACTGGTGCCCAAGAAAAATGACAACAGGAATAATTTCTTGTCTTACTTAAATTGGGGTCTCCCTGGCAGGCCTCGAGGGTCGATGAAGGCGCGCTCCACCATCACCATGCGGTCGTTAGCCGCCCTCACTGCCATTGGACTGAAACATGAAAAACATATCAGTGGTAGGTATTGTAGTTACAACGCGTTTGGGCGACCGCAACCTAAAAAATGGCAACCAGAACCCGATCGAAATGCAGTTACGAGAGCGCCATCTACTGACAACAATGCTCGTACAACAATGCGAAGTTCTGTGCTGGTCGTAACTTTTTCTACGAGCTCAGATTGAGTACACTGACTCCGAGTTACTGAGTTTCCTTGTCCATTTGCTTCATTTTTTTTCTTTACTTGAAACGATGTTTTTAGCCGGTGCCTACATCACCTTAACAACCCCACGTCGCTATCGTCGTAACCGCCTTCTGGGCTGTGATTACGACAGCTTTTGGACGGCGCATGGTATCACTGGTGCAGCACTGGTAACCTCGGCAATGCGATTACAACAAGCCTCAGCTACGTGTTGTCAACGACCATTCCATCTCACGTTGAAAGCAAGACGTTGTAATGAAGACCAGAGTGAGTTTGCTAGTGGCCAGCTCCTTCGTATAATAAGAGCAGTGAATAACTGTGATACTTCAGTGAAACCTTCGTTTGCTTCACTTCTATCTCCTCTTCAAATAAATTATTAAACATCCCACCTGTTGATTTGAAACTCTGTCAGATGACTCCTTACGTAACAGTTGCCACGTGTTCCTCATGCTCCTGATTAACTCTGCATGCTTGACTAACAGATTACTGTTATGCAGGGTGTTGCAAAATTCTTGGTACAAACTTCGGCTACTAGTAGAAAATATCATTATTAATACTTTTTCATCAATAAAGAAATTCAAAAAACGCTTAATTTGTGAGATAATCATGTGAATAATGAACGCTGGTTATTAGTTACCTACACAAGTTACATGCACTTTGTTCATTAATACACACGAGGGCAGTTCTAATACTCAGTAACAAGAGACAGTTTTTATTAGCAAGGATCTCATGATAGTAATTGTTCAAAATGTCTACTACGAACATTGATACAAGCACGACATCTTCGTGAGAGAGAGTTGCATACGTTGCCAAAGATTCCGCGGATCTCAGCGATATCTCCAGCAGCAACTGCAATTCGGGCGACAATGTCTTCTTCCGACTCGACAGGTGGGTCATATGTGGCAAAATTTAGGAAACTATAAAAGAATGAATTCAAAACACAAGTTAACATCTACTACCTATATGGCAACTCATGCTTACCTTCAAGGCTAGGCAGAAGGGCTTCATTTTCTCAGTGCAACGGTTTCGAAAAGTAAGCCACTGTTACACTTTTCACTGGTTTTATCACAACATAACGAAACCGCTCCAAATGGAGGCACAACGAAGAAGAAGAGATCTTCGCCACACGTGTTGCCTCGTCATTTTTTGGAGCTTTCAGTGTTGCCGTCAGGCAGGCATGAGAATTGGCCATTTGAAATAGTTACATCGAATTTTATAATTAAAATTGCTTTACTTCAAATAAGCTCTCAGATTCTAACCTTTTTGCGACACATAAAAAAACCTTTTATATGCCTCACAAGAAAAAAAAAATTAGCGGGAACAGATCAGGTGAGCTTGGTGGCCAGGACACAGCACCATTATGACCAATCCATCGATTTGGAAATTGAAGGTAGAGAAAACGTCTTACATTCAGAGCATAATGTGCCGGTGCTCCATCGTGTTGAAACCAAAGCCTTCTACGAGTACCCAATGGCACATCACCCAATAGATCCGGAAGGACTTTTTCGAAAAGGACTGTAAACATTCCCGGTGAGACGCTCTGGCAAAATGTATGGGCCATTGATTTGATTGTGAACGATACTTGCCCAAATACTGACAGTGTAGCGGTGCTGGTGGCGATGTTGATGGATGACATGAGGGTTGTTCTACTGACATACGTGAAAATTATGAACATTACAAAGTCCAGCATGGGTGAAAGTAGCTTCATCCGTGAACAGCACATGTTCTGCAAAATGGGGATCTTCTAACTCCTGGTTCAAAAACCACAGCGTGAATCGTTCATGAGGAGCATAATCTGTGAGAAGTAGACCCTGGACTCTCTGGAAGAGATATAGATGATAATTATTTCGGTTCAATACACGCCACACTACAGTATGATCTTGAATTCCCATAATTTTCTGAACCCAATAATTAAAAAAATAAGCGATTTCAAAATTTTTTGTTGATGAAAAAGAGTTTATATTGATATTTTTTACTAGAAGCCGAAGTTTGTACGAAGCATTTTGCAACATCTTGTGTAGTGAACTTTAAAGCGAAGTACTTTGAGGATAATAATGTGCTTTATGAAGCTCTGGAAAACTTGAAGACAATGAATAATTGCTGTTGATAAGCTCGTCATTATCTAGGGTAGCCAACGCCTCAATTTCACAGGAGATAAAGGTAAAGTCAACTTAGACCACACCCTCACCTGGGAAACCCACATACACTGGTTTGTGCTGCGGGTATAGGCCCACTGGCCCCAGATGAGTAAGTATAGTTGCAGTCGACCTCGGGTCACCAAGAACTATGGCGCCAATTGGACGGGAGGAACAAATGACCCGAGACCGCCCACCCCCTCATCTCTGAGGAAGGCAGTTCCGCCACGGCGACGTGCATGCACACACAACTGCCGAGTCAGCACACCTAGATCTGCAAAGAGCTCGCTGCCTGGCTGGGTATCGAACCGGCGAGCGATACAAGGTGTTGGAGCTGAGAACGGAAGTATGCTACCGTGGCGGCATATAGACTAAACGGGCAAACAAACCGTGTATATTATTACTTTATTGTACTGTTGCTGTCATTAGAAATACACCATAATGGCGACGTGAGAAAGGAGAGAACTCCACAAGGTCCACCCCCACGCAACCAATCCAGCAAGAGACGAAAGAAATAGAAATAAAAAACACAGATTCACCTATTTACAAAGTATTTAAAGCTGCCCATACTATCACTAACAAAGGCAGAGCCATCAAGATTATTCCATTATTATATCATTTAATTTTCTAGTCTAGCATGCATGTGATGGTTTTTTTTTGTGTTAATACTAATATGCCGAGGCTGTCCGTAAATGACGGCAAAAAATATTCAAAATATTTGCATCAATCTTCATCTGTTTGTTTTATTCGTTTTCATTGGTCTTTTCTCAGGAATGGTTTTCCATTTTCCTTCACTGAGCGGACGGAATGCTGTTTATTTCCCACAGGTTCTGTAAATTCTTTCAGATGCTTTCCAGTCCAAGTGAATATTTGCCCGCAGCCTGAGCTGCGAGTTGTTACCGTAGCCATTTCTTTGCTGCCGGTTTTGATACTCCGAATCACCATTTATTCATGGAATTTATGAATTACCAATATGATTGGTGTTGCTATGGGTACAGGCATCACGTGGTCTTACTGGAGCTTACGGGCTAGAGACCTGGCAGCATCAGTTTGTGGAGGCGATTGGGCTATGTCCGCCTTCTGCATGGGCACAGAACTCCGGCGCCTCGGACCAAACAACCTCCGACTCCAGGTCTTAACAAAATGGACCCACTTTTAGGGACCCCTGGGGCTAGTTGTAGATTAGATAGGCGGCAGTAGACGGACCAACAGGTCCATTCCTAGAGAGACACCGGGACTTACACCCCGGCCCTTCATGAGCTATTGCCATTGTGTCGGTATGTAGTTGACTGAGGACTTCTGATTTTAATTTAAAAGCTAGTGCCCGACTCCGACTCCTCGTTCCCCAAACTCCCCGACTCTTGACCCTGTAAGGAACATCCTCACTGATAACCGGTAAAATTTAGATATACTAATATTTATCGTCGATACGACGCTATTCGATGCAATCCCGTTGAGCTAATCTTCTTAATTTAAAAAAGTTGTCCCAGATTAAAAGTTTATAAAACGGCTTATGAGTGGTTAAATGTTGGTATCATTCTTTGCTCAGCATTCCCCTTGTACTTAAACTTTACGGATTTAGAGAATGCCCAGACCTGAGGCTTCATCGACCGGCTCCTCAACTCGAGCTAAGCGGTGCGGACTGCCATGATCTTGCCTCGTCTGGAACCTGAGACAGCAATGGCGGCATTCAACAGTGTGGTAGCTGTTAAAAGCAATTCAAGTACGCATGAGATGACTGGAAATTCTATTTTACGACGCAATATTCTGTTTTCGAAGGCAAATCTCAAGGCGAAACGATTAAGGGTCAACACCTGAAACCCGATTCAACAGAGCGAGGCCAGCACAGCTGTCGGAAGTTTCCGGATAAGTCAAGTTTCGAGAGCTTAAATTTATAGTCCAGTCGACGGCAACTGAAGTTTGCACTACAATTATCGCTGCTGCTTTGTGGCACGCAGGTACTCTAATTTCTCACTTGGTTAAGTCCAGCAATGGAAGATTCTCCTCGAACTGCTGAACTGTGTTGGTGAAAACCACACCCGCCTCCAGGAAATGTTCTGCAACAGAAACAGCGCCTCGAGATGCAGTGCACAAGTCATACACATCAACGCATTCGCTCAGCCACATGTCTGAATGTGTTACTGGGCCCTAGAAATAGCAGAAAAGTGCATAATTTTCTCCATTTTATTTTACTCCAAGTATTAAGAGATACCCGTTATTTGCCCAATGACACATGCAGATGAGTCTGATGTGACACTTAAAATGTTAATAACTTTTTCTGGCGTAGATGGAGCTGTGCTGACAACGACGTTACAAAACATTCGGATAAGTGGATGAGTGAACGCGTTGAAATGAATGACGAGTGAACTCGTTCTTATAGATAATATGAGATAATACATTGCAGCAATAACTGCTAGGTTCCCATTACAGTATCAATTCAACTTATTACAGTGGGCATTAAATACAATTTTTTTGTAGGAATAGTACACTACCACTTACAGCGTGGTCGACCCGTTATTTTGGATCTTAAAGGGTTAGAATACGAGAGTTGAAATTAATTTAAACAAACATATAATAGGCAAAGTTTGCTTTCATCGACGTATACAATCGCAGGCTCAATTTATGATTGGATGGCGTTCAATTTGACGACTTCTTTGGATATTTTTGCTACCGACTTGTACTGTGCATCGGGACGATGTATTGTAGAACCTAAGCGTTCGCTCATAAGTTGAGCATGCGGTTGTATAATGTGATTCCGGCAGCAGAAGTTGGAGCAGAGGGGCGTGATTGTGTCCAGTACTCAGAGAACTTTACTCACCAAAAGTGAGATTTCTGTCGGTGACCATCTGACCGAACTGATCCACCATGTCGGTCTGCGCCTTTGTTATGAACTCGGCATAGGCAGCAAGGCTGAATGGCAGCACCTTCAGAAAATATCGTCATTGTCGGAATACTGGCAAATGAATGACCATTCGTCGTACCACATATATTAGTGGTTCTCAAATTTTGGAAGGTACCGAACCCCTAAGGTTTCATACAAGCATACAAGCAGTGTACTAGGAAAAATAAATTGCGTTTATGTTTTTCTTCAGATTCAAAGCATATGTATTAGTGCGCACACTACCATGCATCATTTGCACGCAAAATTACAGTATTCAGAGAACAAAACCCGAGAGCAGAACGTGACGCCACGAATCCTACGAGAGGGGTGAACTAAATCGTCGAACCCCTTAAACTGACTCATCGAACCCAGGTTAAGAACCGCTGCACTAGATTGATTAGTACTTTTATCGTTCTAGTTTTACCAAGGCACTACTAAATAAAAGACTGTAGTTTGATTTTTCTTTCGTAATCGATTCTGTGAACTGAATTTACTTGTAAGCTTCACTCCAATGAGTAATTTAGAGTATGTATAAACCTTAGAGGTTTATTCATTTTTAGCCCAGGATATTCTATAGAAAATAGTAAGTAAAACCAGTTCCGGTATTTTCTCTTTCACGAAGTCACAATACTCCATATATACGTTCACAGTGCAAAGCAATGTTTGCCTGTTCATTACCTGTAATTATATTCAAAGTTGAATTTCCCTCTTCATGACAATAATAATTCTAAGAAAAGAAACGCGCATTGTACTTTAACCTCGCCGGGTAATCCTGAAAGAAAAATCCAAAGACACGTACTTGGTCTATCTAAATGATTAATCCTGAGAGAAGTTGTAGCAGCAGCTAGATATAAAATCGTCTAGTTCACATGCTAATTGAGTAATCTAGAGATGAGAAAAGAAGGAAGAAGTTAGGGACATATCAGCCTTAAAGTTGAACGGCAATACCGTGAGGTTGGGCTATTTCGTCGTCCCGAAGGGTAATTTCGCCACGTGGCAAAGTTGTCAGTTTTTTAGTTATTGCGGCAAAAGTTCTAACAGCAGAAAAATGGTACAAAGTCCATTTCAAAGGTGACAGAATTGTCTTCCATTTGAGACAAAAACAAGCCCTTCAGACAAATATTAAAGAGTCAGTGGGACGTCAAAGTTGTACACTACTTCGACGTTCAACTGACTCTTCAGTATTGGTCTGAGGGGTTTGTTTTTGTCTCAAATTGAAGAAACTCTGTCACCTTTGAAATGGACCTTGTACCATTTTTCTGCTGTAAAAACTTTTGCCGCAATGACTAAAAAACTGACAACTTTGCCACGTGGTGAAATTAAACCCTAGGGTGACGAAATAGCCCAACCTTGCTGTAATTCATTCAGCGAACACCTGGCACGAGAGTAGGTAGTCAATGCCAGGCAAAACCCGCTCAGTGACATGCAATTTGAAATTAATTTTGGAACTTCTTTCAGCCACGGCCCGCTACTAACATTGGCGTCGGAGAGAGCCACAGCCAGCCGCCCCCAAAGGTCAGTCATGGCGGCGTGGAAGTGGAAGTCCTGGTCGTAGAGTTCGTCCACCAGGGCGAAGGTCTCGTACATAGTGTGGTACAGAGGCTCGCCTAAGGTCTCCTAAATGGGAGAGACCAATGATTATGCGAATAAATATTATTTATGCAGCTAAAAATCAGTATGAATTTCATGTGATGAATAGCCGATATCTGTCTTCCAGCTACGTTACATATTCAAAAGAAAATATAATTTCCTTTTCAAACGATACTGAGGTATTCTTTACCTGTACTAAAAACTAAATTAATTTTCATTTTCCAGATATTTTTTTCAGTTACTCTTACGCTATCGTGGGTGTAGCGAATGTCCATGCAGGAAATACCGAGATTATGTTGGAAGCTCTTGTAGTCGCTGCCACTGCCTATGGACAGGATCCTGAAAGAGAGAGCAGCGAAAACAGTTTTATATGAAATTGCAAAATATCTTCCTTTCGCTTTAATAGTAATTGACCTGAAGGAAAAAAAGTTTGTTTCTATGCCATCAGTGTTGTTTATATTAGGGGAAAGTCAAGTGCATTGCTCTAAAAAAAAAACTACCAAAGGAGTAGAATTGAGTTATTGGCCCAAGCTTAAAGCCTTATACTCAAGTCAAAGAGACAAAAAGAACGTTCTGAATTGACATTCCACTCGATTTAAGCTAAGCACATTGAATTTATGTCCCAATCGAACACGCCTTTTATGCACCAACTTCAGCTAACGCCACCCGAGAGTAGGAGACTAGCGTATACGAATTGCCCAGGCCCTATTGCCGAACTATTATATATCTGTGACGTATTCCATAACTGAAGCATATAAAACAGGAGGGTATATTCAGCATAACTGCATCATAATACGATTAAAAACCATACGTAGGCCTTTCAGAGTTGTCAGGATCAGGGGTTGTGTAGAGCCATGTGTCGTACACTGAGGTTCTGCCAGCTGCCACCTCTGCGGGGTCCGGGTTAGGAACCTGATGATATAAAAAATCGTTCATTGAACTTCAACCCTTTCACTGCTTGCATTAAGAATAGGGTAACTGCATGTTCACTTAGTAAACCTTGGGATTGTCCAATGTTATTCCCAGCAGTCTGCATATCTTATCAGACTTAATTATTCAAACAATTCAGCAGAAACTAAGAGAAGTATGACTTCAATTTGCAGTTCTATACAGCCACCTGCTAGCTAAAATGTATGTTGCACATGTACAGAAGAAAATCAAATATTTTTTGGCAAACTTCTACTTCAGTTATTACCTCCGCCAAGGAGGTTATGTTTTCGTCGGGTTTGTCTGTTTATTTGTCTTTCTAGCTGTTTGTTATTCTCTTTGTCTGTCCGTGCGTCTCTTTATCATCAAGATAACTCAGAAAGTTTTGGTTTTATGTCTGCCTCTATTTTGTCAATGCCATAGCTCAAAAGCTGTGGAGGGATTTTCATGAAATTTACATAAGTTATTAGGTTTATCTTGAAAAGTAAATGAACAAATTTTTGTGATGATAATTTGTGCGTTCGTGTATTTGTCACTGGGTTTGATTTTATGCTTGTTAGCGCAATAGCTCAAAAAGTTCTCAATGGATCTTTATGAAATTTACAGCAGTTATTAGTAATGTTAACAGACATAGATGAATAAATTTTGGTGTAGATCGGTTGGTTCGTTTGTATGTTTGACTTATGTTTGTCATAATGTTTGTTAGCAACATAACTCAAGAACTTACGAATGGACCTTCAAGAAAATTTTACAAACCGCGAATACTATCAAAATGCACAAATGACTAGATTTTGGAGTTGATACAAAGAATATCGTGGTTTCAGAGTCAATTTGAATTTTTCGTAGCCTGCCTTGCTCGGCGGAGGTATGCGCTCTCAGAGCGTCCTAGTTGTTGTGCATGTACAGTAGCAAACTAAATATTTTTTTGGTAAAAATCTATATTTATCTCCGCCAAGGGGGTTATGTTTTCGTCGTGTTTGTCTGTCTATCTGTCTGTCTATCACCAAGATACAGTAACTCAAAAAGATCTGAACCGATTTATACGAAATTTACAGAGATAGTTAGGTATGTTAAGAGAAACAGATGATTAACTTTTGGTGAATATATGTCCATCCGTTTGTTTGTTTGTCTGACTCATTACTTAACAAGTTATGGATGGATTTTTATGAAATTTACATGAGTTGTTAGGTATATAACAAAGAGTAAATGACCAAATTTTGATAATGATCCGTTGGTTTGTTCGTTCGTTTGTCACTGTTTTTAATTTTATGCTTGTTTGCAAAATAATTCAAAAAATAATGAATCGATCTGTATAAAATTTATGGGGGTTATTAGTAATGTTAAGAGAATAAATGATTAAATTTTGGTGCAGATCGGTTTGTTCGTTTGTATGTTTGACTCATGTTTGTCTTAACGTTTATTAGCAATATAACTCAAAAAGTTAAGAACGGATCTTCAAGAATATTGCACAAGCTGTTATTACTATCAAAAGGCACAAATAATTAGATTTTGGAGTTTATACAAAGGAAATTATGGCTTCAGAGCCAATTTGAATTTTTTGCTACCGTTGCCTCGCTTGGCGGAGGTATGCGCTCTCAGAGTGCTCTAGTTTTTATATCTGCTCTTGGAGTTAATACAACAGTGAAATATTACAGTAAGACCATGTTGTGTTATGCGAGGTCTTCTTATTTTTGCAATGCCGAACTCCAGTTAGAAAGTCATTAAGTGTTGCGGCTGTGGTAGGGAAACAGGTATCGATATATTTATTGATTAGCTGTAAATAACTTAAACACATTTTCCTGGTGACCCTAAAAAGTAAAGTCTACTTGAACGCACACCGCATCTGGGGATACCACGCGCACAATGTTTGAGCAGCGTACAGATCTCCGGTAACCCCAGAAGAGTGCACGGCTGCAGTCGACCACAGATTGTCAAGGTTATGACGTCGAATACGGAAGGCTCGTGTGACAATTGCAAATCCCAGACCATCTCCATTTCTGGTCTGGCTGGGTGATTATCACAGCACACTTACTCTTACTCATTGGCTCAATGGAGATGAGCTGCTATTGCAGCATGCATATATGAAAAGCTATGCGTACTGAAAAAAACAAGAACAGAACTCACATATTTGGTGGAGTTGAGGACCACATCATAGAGAAGCGGAGCAGATTTTGTTCTCAAAGTGTAGTTTCCTGATAATGAGAGACATTAATCTATTAACAAATTTGTTTTTCACTGATTCATTCTTGTTCCAACGGTACGATTTCTGTCGCTAGGTTTACGGTCATATCATCAAAGTTAATCAGCATTTTGCAACAGGTAGTGTAGAAATGCATTCCTCACAGAGTTGAGTAGCACTTCTCATTGCTCGTGTGATAAGAACATCACGTCTGTCTTGCTTTCTGGTTAAAACATAGTCTATTAGGTGCCAGGTTTTGGATCGCGGGTGCATCCATGTTGTCTTATGCATATCTTTCAACTTGAACAGCGTGTTAGTAACAACGAGTGCGTTCTGGGCACAAAAACTAAGCAACCCCAGACCATTATCGTTGCACTTTCCCACTCCGTGGCTCCCAAGGACTCCATCCCACAGATGTTTACTGCTTCCATTGAAGTCGTCAAGTACGAGTAGCTTCTCGCTGGCAGACACAGACTGGACCGCCCCCTGCAACGTCTCATACTACCACTTAAAATAACGATACAATTATTATTTACTTATTAATTCATCCAGATTTCGGTGTTCTTGACAAAGATTGAGTTAAAAACTGATTGGCCAGCAAGAATTGAATAGAGAAAGTTACTCCTTATCGGCGATAAAAAAACGGTTGAACTATCAGAAACATAAAAAAATTCTACTCTACCCTGGACATAAAGCATTGCATTACATACCATCGATGGCCATGTCAACATTGAGGTAGGCGATTGCTCGGTCTGTCAGTTGTTTTCCAAACTGCTCGGTCCACTCCATGGACCCCACGAGTCCGTACTCTTCGGCCCCCCACGAGCAGAACACAATGGAGCGTCGGGGCCTCCAGCCTGTGACGGAGAGCAAAGTGAGACGCTGGATCATATCCTCGAGCAGAGGTTCCCTAATTCTTGAAGCATGTAGTACCTATAGTCTTAGATTAGATTTTGGACAAGAGACGATTGAAGGGTGTAATGCTGTTCCCGTTTATGGTATAACAATCTTTGCTGCTGCAAATAGTTAGTAGTTACCGCTATAAGTACATCGAAAATATTAATTTTTCAATGGCGTACACTCAGTGAGTTTGAAAACACCAATCAATGAGTCTCATGCTTTGATCATTGTTATTTTGAGAAAATCATGAGCTGATCAGAGCGGTTCTCACCTGTTTAGTGTGGAAATACATCATCGCTGTTTTCATACCGTTTTATTTTTGAATTACAGAATATTCACGTTAACTGTGATACAAAAATGGTCGTCTTTTTGGTGTCGAAACGCATTGCCACTCATTTCAAACCGGTTTACTTTAAATTACTAAGTATTTATGTAAATTTGGTTGGAAAATGGTCACCTGTTTGATTTTTAGCTTCCATGAGCACTCTGGACAGCTCCGTCAACGCTGCCGTGCCCGATCTATGGAGCCGAAGATCCAAGCGTCTCTGTGGTTTCCCAGGACAACGTACCGATCTGTCGAAATAATATAACTAAAAATTAGTTTAAATAGATAGGTATATTTTTACCAAGTAATGCATGGTTTTATAGCACAGGAAGATGACACAGTCGGTTTTTACGGGAGACAGGTGTCTAAATTTCGGAGAGAAACATATTGACGCGAAAGTCATCTAAGTGAAAAATTAATCTTATGAGCTCAACAGTACAAAAAAAAAAAAAAAACGCACGAATAAAGCACTTTTAAAATGCTGTTTATCCTTCAAGATAACAATATTTAATTTGAGCAGTTTGTAGTTAAATCCTGCTATGCAAGTTGTCTCCAACGGTCACTAAAGAAACCTACTTCCTCTAACCCCCTCATAATTACTGCCGTCTACATCTCAAGAAATAATAGATCCTCATATATTACTGACGTCTGCATCTCAAGAAATAATAGATCCTCATATATTACTGCCGTCTGCATCTCAAGAAATAATACCTAGATCCTCATATATTACTGCCGTCTGCATCTCAAGAAATAATAGATCCTCATATATTACTGTGGATAAATGTTTATTGCTCAATTAGTATACATTCTCTCAATTTATTTATGCGCTTAAGAGATAAAATTTACAATATACGACAATTTTTCTGGCAAAATTAGTTAAAATACTCATAGGCTGTTGCCATAGATTCGTTGATGTAGCGCCATTGATGACGTCACTTACTGATGCTATAGTTTCACATGAGTCCTCCCGTTACGCTCTATGCTTCCTGAAAGGTTCTAACCCGGACTCTCAAGACCGCGAGGGCAAACCTCTCTGCCAAGCAGGCAAGTTCTTGGCGGCGCTTGACGTGATAAGTTAGTATCGGTCTGCATACTGCTGTGGGTTCATTGACCGTTGCCAGAAACACTGAGGGTCGGAAGGGGGGCGCAGATCTGTCTCAAAGAACCTTCCACCGCTGGCGCCATAGCTCTATACGATATGTGGTTGATCGCAGATGTATACTCCACTTCGGACAGTTGGCCTATATTTGCAGACTGCAGCACAAACCAGTAGCTTTAGGTTTCCCACTTTGGGGTACCGTCGAGTTGATTTTACCTCCCTACGTTTACAAATCAACACAAAAAACTGGCTATATGCTCTGAGTAAAAACCGTATCAATTCATGCAAATTTCCAATATAATGGTTGGTAACTTTTTGAGTTATGCTTCCGAAAAAATAAAAGAGGCAGACAAGTAAACGGTTGAACAGATCTTCATCAAAAGTTAATCATCTGTTCCTCCTAACATACCTAGTAGTCCCTGTAAATTTCGTAAAGATCCGTCCTCCACTTTTTCAATTGGGGTCGCACTGGACCAATGGAGACGCACTTTCGGTAGGAGGGCTGTGGCGCGGCGACTGTACGCTGCAATAAATGTCCGCATGCCAAAAAAAAAAAAAAATCTTAATGCGTCCCTTAAACACCCACCAAAAATGATGTGCGATATTGGACATTTCTCACAACGTTCAGCCGCCGCACAGCCCCTCACCGTAGTTTCGTCTCCAGTGGGCCAGTGCGTCTCCTTTCGTCCCCTTACCCTATCTTGGTGACAAACAGACATGCAAACAGACAAAGACAGAGAAAAAACAGAGAACCTCGATGAAAATATAAACTACTTCGCGGATATGTAATAATTCATTGTTCGGTGATTTTTTGCGATTATTCTTTATTGAGCATCATAATTGTCGATCAAACGTGCAGCAGTAATTACGTGCGCACTCACGTACCTGGCTCGTCACTGCCCTCGATAATGCCAATGACATTATAAATAGTTGCTCTCTGATTGGACGTGAGGACGTCGAGGTTGACCCGCAGCGTGTCACGAGTGGGGCCCGTTCTGTAGGTGATGTTGAGGCCTCCTTGCCAGTCCGCAGGGCCCGCGTCTCCGTCCAACGAGCTAAAAAAAATTATGAAACTATCAAAATAAATTTATTCATCTTTTACTTTGGTCTTTGCTTGGTATCAATGACACACTCACTTCATATGGAACCATGAAACGATGATGTGACATAGCAACATAAAACGCCTTTCATTTAATCAATGTATCTTCTTGCTAAATATTTAACAGTTATGAAATTTACTTACTCAAGCAGTTTCCAAGCGTCCTCATAGCTGATGGGCTGGATAAGAATGTGAGGTATGGCCGCCTCCTCTATTGGAATGTAAAATGCACTTTCTGGAACGACAAAAACAATACTGATTTCCAAGCGGCGTTGAATAGATGTACCGGGCACACTATTCAATTTTTTTAGTGTCAGAGAGGAGTGCGTTAGAACTCGATTAGGCCTAGGCTTGTACTCAGGTGGCGAAGTGACTGCGCCTCAGCCTCGCACGCATGAAGACCCTGGATCGAATCTCGTGACGCAACACAACGGATTTATACTTGGAGCATTCCTGCACCGAGAGACGAGGAGAAGTACGGCGAGCGGCTTTCAAGTCGACTTGCACAACCGACTGCTTCTCCTGCTCTTCACGCCACCTGAACTTCAAAATTCTAGAATTAAGGCACTGTATCCACTGTATACGAGATAATAATTTATGGTGATTATTATTATTATTATTAGGTATGAAACTAATGGCAAGAAGGGCTAATCAGTTTTGTGATTTATCAATACAGTGCGTGATTTGAAGTTCTGGGTAGTCAAAAGTTAGGTAGATTAAGTTATCTATCGTTCAGTGTCAGTCGGAAACCCCTAGTACAGGTGTACTATTGTGTAGGTATTTTACCTCCGAAAATTTGAGATACAACACACGCACTCACTGACTCAATCGCTCATTCCATGTTGATATCATACTACGTTACATCTCCCATGTAGTCACTGGTGGAAGGTTATTCTGGAGGTAGTTCGTCACCATCGAACAGCCTGGCGGTGTCCACATGTGCGGCGAAGAAGGAATCATTACGGAGTAGGCGCACACTTATATAATAGGAGGAGGACGACTGAGACATACATTACAAACTAGGGAGTAAGAAGTGTAACTAGCGCACTCTACTTCAGACGTAAACTTACTGGTGGATGGATAGTACGGAGTGAGAGGGTCGCCATTGAGCAGCCTAGCAGTACCCAGCGGCACCGCGGAAGGCGGCATCATCACGGTGTGGGGATACACTTCGTCAGTACCCCGCGGGGCGTAGTCCGCCGGGTCTGAGAAGAGGATAAGTCCCAACGCTCCCCTCTTCTCTGCCGACTCCGCCTGATCATTGAATTAATTAGTTGTAACATGCAAAGTAACCGAAGAAAACCAGCAGGTGCCTGGTAATTCGAATCAGCCAAAGAACGCAGAGAAAACCATAAAACGAGAAACTTAAATTAGGTTATTCCGAACGAATCATGCTACTGACATCATTCACCTTTACGTAAGAATATATAGAATTGAAGGATTTAACTAAAGCTGCAGAAAATGCTTGTGACTTAACTAAGCAAGCACTTGAGAATATGCCAATAATAGTCATGTCGTTTGCGACATAAGGCGTCTTTTTGTGACCAGCGCGCGGATGATTCCCCCTGATCGCGCATGATTCACGCGTTTTTGTGACCGCATTTTGACGTGATTCTGATAGCAATCAACTGTGATCAGTGGTGAGAATTGATCGCAGCGTGATTTCCTCCGCAGGCTAATCATGCGTGATCAAAGAGTGATTCC
>LQNS02276924.1:10490223-10513609 GCA_001587735.2 Parhyale hawaiensis | reverse complement strand
TTCCAGCCGTTGGACAAGTAAAAATTCAAAATTTGAAATGCAAAGTTGTGATGTTTTCTTATATTTATGGATAAATTGAATAATGTTATGATGATTGTTTGTAATATAGACTTCCAGAATTGTAATTTTCTTACTTTTATGCCTGTGTATGTTCAAAACGCTTTAAATACTGCTAGTTGAATTATGCATTGGCTTTAAAATAAATAAAAACTCATAAGAAATCTATTCCCAACCACTTTTATTAAAAATATGATATAAGTATATTTTTAAAAAATTGACATGGCGGGTCTGGTTTGTTTACAAAATCGTTGACCGTTCTTGTGCTTTTCAGTGATTACGATGATCATGATCATGGTGATTCTGATTACGAGCGTGGCCACAAAAAGACGCCTATAGAGAATTTACTCACTTCTTAATGCTGTTTCATAACCCATACAGCTTATTTCGTAAAGACTTTCTATAGAAGTGTCACGCATAAAATGGCCATCAGGGGCATGGGATGGGCCATATATACGGTAATGTTGGCCACGTTCACCCATCTCATGTTATGGGGAGCAGCGGCCCCGGGAGAACCCATACAGTAGATTACTTAGCCGTAGGTAGCTACGCCGTAAGGTCGTGTTTTCTTCGTACCCACTTCGCTTCTTCGCAATTCCAGGCTCCTACTAATAATTATTTGTTTTGTTTTCCTCTTCTGTCTCTATTTATTGTTCTCAGATGCGTTGATCTTACGTTGGTACGCCACTATGCAAGGGTTCCACATTTCTATTGTCATACTGCAGGGCCTACAGCATGACGATGAAAATGAAATGAGGGCCTACTTTGTAGGCCCCTTATTTTTCCTCGGTTAGATCGCTTTTACTGCAGAGATGAAGGCGTAAGTATTTCGAAATCATAAATTATAAAGGCATCAAAAACCCAAGTTCTTATATTTTTCAGCTTAGACCTAAAATTAGAAGAGTAAAACTAGGAAACAACCATGGATAAAGCAAGCAGTTGCGTGGCCAATGCG
Source organism: Parhyale hawaiensis (assembly GCA_001587735.2). Lineage (NCBI taxonomy): Eukaryota > Metazoa > Arthropoda > Malacostraca > Amphipoda > Hyalidae > Parhyale > Parhyale hawaiensis. The sequence continues at coordinate 10,512,597 of LQNS02276924.1, read as the reverse complement.
AAAACGTTGCTAACATATACATAGGTATATGTTTTTCATACGCTTTTCTTATCAAAGTTCTCAGTTCTGCTCGCCCCTATTTATGGGTACGCCCCTAATGGGCTCAGTTGGAACAGTTGGATTACTTGGCCAGAAGCTCTTTCTCCCTTTCTCCACCGAAGAACTGATGTCTGTTATCGAATCAATTTATTTCAGTAGAGTGAGTTGAGGGTCCCATATTTTACAAAAGATAGCCTGTCCAGCAATGTCGGTAAAATATTTTAAAACTATTCTTTAATAGCTTTATGAGGCTAATTCGTTTGGTGAACTTAAAATTTAGTCTAAGATAAATTAACTTAGGTTAAGTTAGGTTAGGTCATTTAGGTTAGGTTAACTTAGATGAGTAAAGACTCATAATATTAGGTCAGGTTAGGCGAGCGTGGTCTGGTGTCCTATAATAGCATTTTTAAAATAAAAAACGTCGTCATTTTCGGTTTCCGTACATAAACGGTTACGTTAGGTAAGAATGGATTAGGATAAATATATACATAGGAGCTCAATAGGTAACTTTAGTACTATATTACAAATTTAAATAATCATAACTTTCATCAAAATAACTAAATACAGAGGTGTGTGGCAATCACGCCAAGACCGGGCTACTGCGCCCTGAAAAAAGCTTACCGACTAACTTACCGTAACCCGAAAAGTGGTCGTGAGAGCGCCGTCTAGCGACGAGCGGAGTAAGCTTAATCAAAATAAAATTCCGTGTTAATTGAAACTTTGTAGATGGAAGTTTCAAGTGACTGACCTGATTTACTTATTCTGATGTAAGGAGTTTATTTGTTGGGTATTTGAATGAATTTGGAGCTCCTTTTATTCAAAATAGACGTTTGTGCTCTGTGACCTGCATCACCGTTAACCGTATTTCAGTCGTCATTTCAGCTATGATTGCAGCACGAGCTGCGATTGGCTGGGTCACCGGTGTAGCGCCGGTAACCCAGAAATGCTGATTCCGACATACCTCAAGTAATAAATATGCGTTAGGTTAGGGCATTTATTTTCCTACCGGGCTTTTTTCCTCCGGAGTTTTCTTCCATACCGGGACATTTTTCTTTGGGAGCATTTTTCCTATACCAAATTAGAGCCTTATAGCTGAATAATACCTTTACGGATTTACAGTCCTGCAATGGCCTCTATAAAAAAGGCAAAATCTGAAAAAAAAAATATGCGATGCGCAACGAAATTCGAGTAGATTCCTAAATCAAAGTAAAAATTGAAGTATGTCATGATAATGCCTTATGACGCAGTGACATCAGTCATTCGTGTTTATACTTTTTCAGTGACACATGTATTTATTTCTTTCGTTCATCAGATCTTTCTGTTGTCTGATTCATATCTAACATTATATCTCTCGATGTTCTTCATTTCCTTATTTTCCAATGGAGAACATATAAAGGGTTTCAGCTCTACATATATCGCTATACGTAGAACCTTTAAAGGCTCCATATGGAACGTTTAGTTTTCAATAGAGCATGTACCTCCACCTAGTAGAGAAACACAATCTCAAACACGTGTTCAGTCAAAACTTACGATATTGCCTCGGAAGATCTGGCCGTAACGGGCGAGCACGATCCGTCCCTCCACAGCCACGCCCGTCTCGTTGAGGTAATCGAAGTCGCTCTCGCGGCCGTAGTGCGCGTACACCAGCTCCGCCTGATGGCAACACCGCTACAGTAACTACTTAATTTCCTCACTCCATTAACACTATTCCCGCCCAATGGCAACATCACTGCACTAGCCTCCTCATGACTCTAATTAACAACGGTCTCTCCTAAGTTCAGCACCGCCGCCAGGGGCGCAGGACTTAGCCCCAATAAATCGCTAAGCCCCCTCTCTTCAGCCCTTACATGGCTACCATGTAACGAGTTATACTGTGTCTTTGTGGAGCCTCCCCTTCCACTCCAATGCAAAGTTACCTGGTCCCGCCACTGTTTCTGATGGATCCGCATATATGAGCTTAGTGTTTAGTCAAAATATTATGTAAGGTTTGTTTTTATCTTTTTCTTGTACGAACGGCCTTATTTTTAGCAATCTAATTTGGCGATGTTCTTCAGTAAAGAATGGACAAGCTTTTTTCAGCTAACGTTAGTGTTCAACAAATTGCCGATGAGTTTTCTGTTTTCAGTATCTTTTCTGCTCCAGAATATTATGGACCGAATTCTATAGTGAATTCAATCGCTTTGAAGAAATAAAGCCTTACCGTGGCATTGCCAGTAGCGGAGTAGCCATTAAAATTGAAGGGCACGTCGTCCCTGGCCTCCTCAGGAGCGTACAGAGCCTCTTGTCGGGGCTGCGCCTCCCACAGCAGCGCGCCATCGTCGGCGCTCACCAGGCGCACCTGCAAGAATAGCGTATGAACATTAAGGACGAGTTCGATTGGGTCATCAAAGTCGATCTAAGTCGAGCAACTCCACTTGATTTGTCCGAAGCCTCAGACGGGTACCGTACACTGACTTTGATCCGTTGGTACGAGTTTCAGATGCTGATCCTCAAGCGATTACCTTTAGAATTGCTAAGAACTCAATCTTAGTAGGTGAAATGAAGTTTTGAGCTGCTCATCATAATTTGTTTGATTCTAACACTAGCAACACAGTTCTAAGTAACGAAGCCAAAGTTCCTGTCTGCCTTTCCAGACAAGTCAAGTCATGTGCGCATGGCTAAGATCGGCTTTTATGACATAATAATCGAACGTGTTCTAAACAACCGCAAATAGCGACTGATTTCATGCTGAAGACGTTTCCAAAGAACCTTCTTTGAGCTACGAATCTACTTTTACTGCAAATTCAGCACTTTTTGATTGTCGATTTGAGAGCCACTCTCCGTATTTATCCCCGCCCCTCGCTGTTGGAGAGTTTCACACCGTATAAATTAGTTGTGTAGCGTCCGAGACACGAACCAGGCCTCCCAAGCGTGCGAAGCAGAGACACGGTCACTTCGCCACCTACATCTCACTTTGTAGGTGAAAATGACTTAGAGGTGTGCACTATCTCTGACTGTGATCACTACTTTGTAGGTGTGGATCACTACTGTACATGCAGCATGTTAAGTAACACCAGGTTTGATATGGTGGCATGACACCCTAACAGTGTTGGGTATGATGGCACTGGAACATATCATAGTTCACCATGTAGGGAATCGTGCCACAACAGTATGGCATGCCTCACTGTACTATGTATAGTTGTATTAGGTTCATTACCTTGTCTCGCCATGTTGGGTATGGTGGAATTTCTAGGTCTAATTTTGAGTATAGCGGCACAGAATTATCCTAAGTCTGACCATGCTGTGTACACATAGTGGTTGCGTACTGTAAGTACATGCTATGCCTCACCATGTTGGGTATGGTGGCATGAGGGTAGGAGAGCAGCACCTCATAGGGCACCATGGCCACCTGGTCCAGCCCCTGCTGCCGCCACAGCTCCGCCACCCATTCTGCGGTCAGCACCTCAGCCTGCGTCCCTCCAATGTGGGGCTGCGACGTCAGGAACCTGTTTGTAACTTGTTTCAGAAGTTTTGCTGATCTGGGCTAAAACACCTAAGAAAAACTGACCTCTACGAACGATAAACCTGCGTCTTCGCTTAATTTTGGTAGTGACACAGTTTGCCATGATCAAAATGTGACTCGAAATAATTGTTTATTATGATTAATTTTATCGATCTTGCCGTGCATTTGAGGTATAAACTGGGACACAAAATTTCAAAGACACTTGAATTAAAAACGTCAATTTTGATTAAATTGAAAGTATTCTGAGAGCGCGTGCCACTGCCAAGCAAGGCAATGTTAATGAGAAATTCAAATCAGTCCTGAAACCACGATTTTTTCATCATTAGAAATATCTGTCATTTGAGCCTCTAGACAGTACCGACAGTTGCTGTAATATATTTGAAGATCCGCCTGTAACTTTATCACTTATTTTCTGATAAAACTAAGAAAAACATTCGTGAAACACACAAACGGAGGAACCCATTTTCACCAAAATTTGATCTTTTATGTCTGTGAATATTCCTAATAATTCCTCTAAATTTCAGATTAATCGGTTCATAACCTTTTGAGATATGTAGCTGACAATCATAAAAAAACAAAGAAATAAATGAGCAAACGGACAAACGCATCATTATAAAAATTTGGTCATTTGTTCTTCTTACGATACCTAACAATTCTTGTAAATTTCATGAAAATCCATTCATAGTTTTTTGAGTGATGGTTCCAACAAAAAAGACATTATACCAACAAACAACATAAACGGTTGAACGGATCTTTACCAAAAGTTAATCATCTGTTGTTTTTAACATGCCAAACAATCCTTTTACATTTCATAAGATCTATCAATATCTTTAGAATTATCTTGATAATAGAAAACAGACTAAGAGGCAGACAAGCAGCAAGACAAACAGATAAATCGTCAAAATATATACTCTTTAACGGAAGCAATTATATAATTATACAGCCAAACATTATAGCAACCTTATGTACTCAGTGTTCGGCAGTATAGAGAATTAATTAACTAAGAAGCACGTTTAACTTCCTAATGTACTAAGTTTGGATATTTTTTTATGAAATTTTCTATATATCAGAGACATTCTCTTGTGTTATCATATTGCAGACAGTGGATGGACATTGCTCCATCTGAAATTATTACCAGTTGATTTCGCTGGCTCACTAGTCAAAGGAAACACTGAACTCATAAAGGGTAACTTGTCCAAAAGCGAGTGTTTTGAATTAAATTTCGGCATTACTGTCAATATATTAGAGTTCAAACGTCTCCCGTAAATTGGATATGTCATCAAAGTATCTTCATACAACTCATGTCGTATTTTCTTACTTTCAAGCTATTGTCAGTGACAAATTGATAATAATCTACTTTTTAAGGTCGAATTAAAACACTGGAATCCTGAGACATAACGACAAGTATAGTCTCAGTAGTGAGTGGTGCTGCCTTTTTGGACGGCAATGCAACGTCAGCATTTCTTTCACTGATAGTCTGCTGAGGGCAAGGGTGCAGCTTTCGTATGAGCCTTACGTCTATGACGCTATAGTCTAAGCACTCCGTGGTCTACTGCAGCCGTACACTCCTCTAACTGTATACCCATAAAGAGCGAACCAAGGTTAAGTGTTTTTTTTGGGGGGGGGAGGGGGGCTATGCGATCGAGATAGCTTTACTTTAACCGTTAATTGTTAGTTTAATTAAATGTTAATTGAGAAAATTTTTGACTTACTGTCACTTGAAGCTCGATGTATGTATAACGTTGTATTTGGAGTTTAGTCAATAATCATCCCCACTTTCAGATAAGGTAGGAATTTACCTTAAGTAAGAACGAATGGTTGCGGGGTCAATATTGTCGGCTAAGAAGTCCCCGATGTAGACCCGTTCTTGTCTCGCCTGCTGCTGCCCCGAGTAGTCTGCATCTTCCACCTCAGAAGCTTTGTACAGGCCTGTGAAGGAAAATGAGACAGTTGCGGTACTTCTACGATAGATTCGTAAACGCAGTCCTTTTTTTACACCTTACAAGAGAAAAAAAAAACTGAACCTAACCGGCATTCTCATCTTACCTTTTAATTTCTAAAACTATATATAGATACGGTAATCAGCTGGTAATGTACCCGCGTTTGTTCATAATAATATTTTCGTGCACAACTCACTTCAAATAGAGGTAAAAGGTTAAATCGCTTTGACTCGCCCCTCCCCCCCCCCTCCCGAACTAGAAACCAGCGTGCACTGTTTCGTGCAGCAGACAAAATCCCTCTAGGGCTCAAAGGATGTATATGGCTACGGTCAACGAAAAAAGTCTGAATTATGACATCATAGACGGAAGGCTCTGTGGCAACAGTGATTTCCTCCGGTCGGTCAGTGCTCTACCTCTTTTTTGGACAATGAACGGAAGAAATGCTGATGCTGCATAACCACCCATCAAAATTCTTCCCATCCTTAGGAATAGAAAGTGCTCCTTTTGCGGTGAAGAGCAGGCGGTACTCCACAACACTCGACTAGTGAGAATCTGCACGGGCTGCAGTTACTTTTTTTATACGTGAATATTATAAGAAGGCTGTCGTAGAAAGAAATTGTTCTTAATTACTTTTAAAGTATTTAAACGCTGTTCATATCCGCTTGCACGCTTTCTATACCTTAGTAGCAAATAATTGTTGCCGGTAATGATTGATTTCTGTTCTGATAAAAAAGCTAACGAAAAGTGGTAGGAAATTCAAGCCCTCATGTACAATGGAATTTAATGAGGATAGCAGTTTGAGAAAAGAGAAATTACAAAGTAGTAAGCTCCAGTTACAGCAGGAGAAACGCAAGAAAACTCTTACGTATACGTTCATCACTTACTGTGTCTTCCTGGAGTGCACCTCCCAATAATATTATTAGATGCATCCGAAAAGTTCCCGAAATTCATTAACAGAGAAAGTTACACGTCATATCGGTATTGTTCACGACTGCGACTGGTGAAATAGCTGTGGAAGGGCATGGGCTATACATCGCTCCCATTACTGAAAGCTCCGTGGAATTTATTTTTCGTGAAGTCGTTCAGTACCGCCATGCATCATTTCCGCCTGAATACCCTCAACTGTATGAAATCTTCAATCCTTTAAATTGAATTTCGTTTGGCAATGGGCATATGAAAAAGTTACACTGGGCCAGGTTGAGTGAATTCGGTGATAATAGAACGACCGCTATTTTGTTTTTCATTCGAATCGTCAGGACAATGAAAGGTGTGTCTGATAATCTCCATCATATTTATTTCATGTTAGCACATCCTCTGACACGTCCTACGCCATAGTCTAGCAACAGTGCGCATGTCGTAGAAGGTCAGCCTACGATCTTCCAACACCGAAGAGCAACGAGACATCCTGGCAGTATGCCGGCTGACGGCGTCCGCAGGAGGGCTCTTTGCTGCCGATATTCTGTCATTTTTTAAAACCTCTAATTCGTTTACAAATTTAACTCTGACCTCAAGACTGTTGACAACATGCTTATTCCAGCAGTTGGTGTGCTTCTGCAGTAGTTTTCACTTTTCTCTATTTTGAAATGAAAGTTGATGTAATGTGGTTGCTCTCGAAACTCCACCATCGTCTATTTCGCCTGTCAAGCAGCACACAACAGTGGCAAACTCAATGGCCTACCACAAAGTCGCTTTGAGGCACTGGCTAACTTGCATCGGATGTTTGAGGTACCATGCGGTGCTGTTTTATCGTACTATCTAAGAAAACGAGCCATACATATATTTCTGAAAATTCTGAGTAGCAAAAAGCCGTTACAGTGCTAAGACTATGTTTAGTGTTACATTATATAGTTGCTGCGTCTGAGGCAAACTACACAATGCCATTCATTGCAGGGTTGTACCCAATTAACTGCATATATCCGTGCATAAACCAGGCTATCTTGTAGAACTTTTTCTGGAAGAGAACTTTCAAGCGCATTTTTCCCGGTTTGCATGCAGATGCAACTGAAATTATTCATCTCCTCTATTATTGTATTTGATTAGAATTAATAGTTGGTAGTCTACTTAACAGCAAACTCATTCCCATAGAGCAGTCTGGACCCAAGCGCCAGCCTCCTATGAGCTATTTTTATTATGTCAATATCAGGTGTCATTATAGCAGGCACTCAACCTTGATGACAGCTACTATCATAGTAGGCGCTCTAACCCAAAAATGCAATTTTAGTAGGTGTAGTACCGTCATGTTGCTATTTTGGTAGGCGATTGTTTACAATGTAAAGGAGAACAAAATTGTTGAAAGCAGTAACCCTAGCCTAACTTAACATCGTTTACCAAAGTTAGATTAGTCATGGCTTATCTTAGAGCGGAAACAGTGGGTTGAACGCCTACTAAAAATACACCTGCTCAAAAATTATTTTGGCATCTGAGGAAATATACCTCTCGTAAACGGTAATCACTTAGTTTAAGTTAGTTAGTTGGGGCATGATAAATAACGGATCAGGGTGGACGTTGCAGACTTGGTGAGTCTTTTAGGAGCAGTTCGTAGCCGCCGCTAAGCCGCGGAGGGTGTTGCTCTCAATGTCTGTCAAGGCGATTCTTGAACGCCCACACTCTCTTTGCACTAATAACTTGGGAGGGAGTCTATTCCAAATGTTCGCTATGAAGTGCGCGTAAAACTGCGCTGTCTTATTGTAGTTCTTTGAACCTGACTAATTGTTTTAGAGGCGATATAAGAATGCACTTGAAAATATCTTATAACAAGCTACTTTTCTCGGCAATATTTTTACAAAAAGTTTCGACGATATTCTAGAATAATACGGAGTATTTAATACCAAGTTCTCAATAGAATTTAAGTGTGAAAAAATAATCAACAGTAACAGCAAATGAACCATGTTCATGTACTTGGTTCGTGACCGCCCCTTTGCAATAACCTCTTGTAAATCCTTTATTTTCCATGGTTCAGAGCAAGATATTTACAAACATCAACAGATACCTAGGACCACTCATCTCTTACCATTTCCTGCATTGATTAAGAGTCTTTGGATTCTTAGTATTAATATTTTTCTTAGAACCCCTCTCTTATAAATTTTTGATTGGATTGAGATCCGGGCTTTGGCTAGGCCCCTGCTATAAATATCATATTAAGTTCAATGTTTCCCCACCCTTGTTTAGCAAAGTTAGTTCTATCTTTGGGGTTATTGTCATCTTGTAAACTTTATATCGGGTCCCAGAACAAAAGCTTCGGCTGACTGTTTCAAAGTTTCATTAAAAATTTTGACATATTAATCTTTGTAGTTTCATTATTCTTTCAACTCTTACAAGGGTTCCAGTTCCATGGAGCGAGTTAATCTCCCATACATATTTAGCTGTACGCTGTTTCAAGGCTGAAACATCAATTTGTCATAATTTTTTACGATACTAGTCTAAAGAAGTGATAAAATCAGAGCCGTGATGTCGGTATTCTTCGAGCAACTGTGCATTGTGCGTCCAGTGCCTATACGAATTATTGTCCGAGAAAGCAGGTACCGGCCATGGGGTATTTGACAGAATGGCGTGAGCTGCTATATCTTAATAAAAGAAGCCTTCACCGACTAGTCGGGTGAGTGCATCACTATCATCCAAGTAGGTACCATGCTAAGGGCGAGTTCACGGGTCATTCATATCAACGCAGTCGCTCCTTCACTCGTTCGAAAGTGTTACTGTGCCCTCGAAATAGCAGAAAAAGCACTGTTTTCTGAGTTTTATTTCACCCTAAATTTGAAAAAAAAATTTGTGAAGGGCCTAGGGACAGTTAAACTGACTTGACAGTTATAATTTTAATAACTTTTTGTGGCGTCCACAATGCTGTGCTGACAACGACACTACAAAACAATCGGATAGGTGGATGAGTTATCGTGTTGCGATGGATGAGGTGAAATAGAATAGAACTGACTACTAGCAAAGTCAGCTCATCTATCCCTTACCGGTAGAGACTCTTCGGTGCCAAACTAGTCACTTCAGAGGGCGGTTTATACCCTCACCTGTGTTAAATAATGTGGAAATCTTGTTGAAATCTTTGTTTGACCGTACTACAAGGGATCATATGAATCGTGCGTAGCACTTTGGTTGCTATCTCTTAGCAGCATTTCAGTCATTCTTACGTTGCTCGATGCACCGGTTTATTGTACTCCCTTTTCACTGACGCCCGGACACATAACTACTTCCACCAAAGAGGTTATGGTTCCATCAAATTTGTTTCTTTGTCGGTCACCAAGATAACTCAAAAGTTATGGACGGATTTTAACGAAATTTACAGGGATAGGTAAGTATGTTAGGAGGAACAAATGATTAACTTTTGGTGAAGATCGTTCCTCCATTTGTTTGTTTCCTTATTTTTCTCAATGCCAGAACTGAAAAAGCTATGGAGAGATTTTATGAACTTTACACCAGCTGTTAAGATGAGCAATTTTTGTGATGGTCTGTTTGTTTGTTCGTTCGTTCGTTCGTTCGTTCATTAGTGTGTCGTTATTTTTAATTTTATGCTTGTAAGCACAAAAACCCAAAAAGGTATGAATAGATATTTATGGAATTTATAGGTGTTGTTATTAATGTTAAAAGACATAAATGACTGAATTTTGGAGATGGTCAGTTGGTCTGTATGTGAGTTTGACTAATGTGCGGCAGTATGTTTGTTAGCAGCAACTCAAAAAATTATGAATGGATCTACAAATAAATAGTTGAAACGTGTAACACTGTTAAAAGGCACAAATGATTATATTTTGGTGTTGATGCAAATGAAATAATGGTTTCAGAACCAATTTGAAGGCATAGGCTCTCTGAGTGCTCTATCTAATTATTATCTCCGCCTATGAGGAGATATTTTTTGTCGAATTTGTCCATTTTAGTTTGTATGTCCCCAAGATAACTTAAAAATTTTATTGACGGGTCTTTACGAAGTTTACAGTGTTAGGAGTAACAGATGTTAGGAGTAACAGATGATTTACTTCTGGTGAAGATCCGTTCAACCATTTGTTTGTCTGCATTTTTTTTTTCTTAGTACCATATCTCAAAAAGTAATTAACGGATTATTATGAAATTTACATGAATTCTTTGGTATATCACGAAGAGTAAATGATCAAATTTTTGGCCATTTATTTGCTTGGCTCCGTCCTTGTTTTTATGTTTGTTAGAAAAATAACTCAACAACTATGAACTACTCTTTTTTGAAATTTGCAGGAGTTGTTAGAAATGTTCAAATATGCAAATGAATAAATTTTCCTGATGATCAGTTAGTCTGTGTGTGTATTTTGACTGATGTTTGTCTGAATCATTGTCAGCAACCTAACTCTAAAAGTTATGAACGGATCTTCCTGAAAATTTAAAAAAGCTATTTTTACTGTCAAACGGCACCAATAACCAGATTTTAGTGCAGATAAAATGAAATTATTGTTTCAGAGCACATTTAAATTTTTCGATCGCGATGCTTTGCCTGGCGGTGATATGCGCTCTCAGAGGGGTCTAGCTATCGATGCATTATCAACACTGGTTAATAAAATTAACCAAAATTCCTTAGAAATAACTACATACCCATAAAAGCAAAGCCTACAGCAATGCATAGCAATATCCAGCCGGCGGCTAGACTTTTAAACCGCCAGTCCGCCATGATGAAGTTGCGGATGGTTAATGCCAGCAGTTGGATGCTCAGCTATTAAATGTTTGGAGATAATACTTTGCTGTCTCTGAATGTCAGCTTATCACTGCGTAATCGTATCAATTCGATAAGTAGGTGATGTGAATAATGAGACCACGCACAAGTGTTTTTGAAATATATTTATCTTGCGAAGGTGAAACATTGTGCTACATGAGTTAGCAGAATGCTTGGAAGGTTTCCATCAAAGCAGTAACTAGAGATAATTAAGTATACTAGAGTGCCAGTGCTGTCAGAAATAACAGGGGAAAATTTAAGACGACCCGTCTTCATTTAATATGCCTTTGAGTCACTGATATGCCGCTGAATCTTACACTACAACAGCCGACTCAAATTATATAATAAGAGATAAGTTCTCTTTTTCAATTCATATAAGAAGCACTATCGTTTTCCACCAACGGTCACATGCGCAAAAAAAAAAATATTGTATTAGCAATCAGTAATGCCTCAAATATGTCGACTTATTTAGTGAATTTATATGAATTGCCCGCCGTGTACTCATGATTCCGAACCAGCCTTCTGTACATCAAAGATTTTGTGTTGAAGTGAAATCTGCCTCATCAAAAGGAAGACAGTAAGATGAAAGAAATAATGTCTACTGCCAATGAAAAATCATCATTTCGTCCGTCCTTCGTTGATAGGCTTCTGAATTTGTACATTGTAAACTGAAAACAAACTCACGGTTTGATGTCCGCGCTAAGAGAAGCTGTAATAACGTTATTGTTTCAATTTCAAGAAGTATTTCGAGCGAGAAGTGCATTAAGATGAAGGAATAAGGATCCCACTTTCGCCATCTTCTAAACCTGATCATCGATCACCATAGAAACGCAACCTAATTACAAAAACTGCAACCTGGTCTATTTTTCTTCTTCCTATTTTGTTAAGAGGGGGGATCTAAACGTACAAATATATAAACATACAAATATATAAACATATAAAATATAAACAAATAAACACACGACGGTGTGGCTTATATTATTGATTTTCAATCACATTTTTGCTTCGTTTTATATATTTTTGTTTTTATACATTTTCGGTGATTGATCATTTTACATATAGTAATATTATACTTCAGGATAGGAAAAGGCAGGGACATAATCACGACCTAGACACCTCGCATGGAAACAGCAGAGGCGTGTTTTCGCAGCAAATTTGGGGTTGTACCCGCAAGCACAAAGTTGCGATAGTTAACAACGTCAATAAAAATTGTGTCCACTTGTAAATTACGATTGGCATGGAAGCTGGTTCCTGGTTTTCTTTACAGTCACATGGGACGGTATCGTTTACAATGAGGTTGAGGAACTTGGTTGTGACGTCACATGTTTTTGTTTACGAAGTGAGGCTTTTTACCTGTGGTAAAAATTGATATTTTATGCTGTTCAAAAGTACTATTCATATGTGTCAGTTCTAATTCAAGGCTCAAGTTAAATGTAAACGAGCACGAAGACAAAACCTGTGATCGTGCGTGTATAGTAGCAGAGTTTTGTATTTTGCCAGGAAAGCCTAGTTTGGTTACCGAATGAGAGTGATGGGTGCAGAAACTTGCCCAGTTCGCGGCTCATTTTCATTGTGAACATAAACGCAGCCTTGACCGCAAATACAACTTCGAGGTTGTCCACGGAAACACTCCTTAAGTATGTCTTCTCTAAAGTGATGACATGACACTATGTAGATAACATAAGCGGCACCATAACATGGTGGTCATGGGAGACCAGTACATTGTTGTTCTATAAAATTATGAAGTGCAATTTTGTTTATGCTCTGACACACGCTCGCCAAAAGCTGAGGAAACTCTCGCAAACGCGCAAAATTTCTTCCGCAAAAATGCACCTCCCTATTCACAAGCAAGTATGGTCCGATGATCAACAGACGTTGAGCTCCATTGATCTGAAACGACGATGTCATGGCTGCGGACTGAAAACCATGACAAAAATATATCTAACAAGCAGAATAATATAATAGATGCTACCCAATGCCTTCAAAAGTAGTATTAAGCCTGATGATATGATAAAATATCCTAAAAATAATCAACCGTTCCGGCTTCGAAAGCGAACTGAAAGACCTACTCGCTGATAGATGTCTGTGGCGGTGGTTTGTTTACAAAATTTCGCGCGTTTGACCAGCGTATCGAGCGCAAAAATGCTGCATGCTCTATCCTTGAATTTTGGGCAAAAGCGCGAGTGTGCAGGTTTTTAGACGTTGATTCGGAGGGCAAAACTCGGATACTCTTTCTTCTGGATAGCGTGTGGCATCAGCAGCCCAAGATGTAGAATGGTTACAATAGTGGAAACAGCCCGGAGTTCTGGTGCTTCATAGTTAATCTGCTTCTTTTTCCGCAGCAAGTGTAAGGAACAATTATACTTCGGCATATCTCTGGAAAGTTTCATTTTAGTGTTTTTAGTAATTTTTAGTCTATTACACTTAACTTTAAAAGTGAGCCCGTGGACTGCTGCCGGCAGGATAACAAGCCTCAGCACAGACGAAAAAGGAAAGGAGAAGAAGACAGTAGAGAGAGACACCCGTTCACAAGGTATCTTCCCCAGCCCTCTACATATGAGAGCAGTTATATAGTAGGAGCTTGCCAACCTCAGAAGAATTATTATTCTCCTGGTTTAACCAAGGAGCACCACCATTAGCTGCCACTCGTAAGGAGTATAAGAGAAGCAATGGCGACCTACATACCTTCCCATAGCATTAACAAACTTAATCTCGCTGCATGAAGTACGGCCAGACAAAACGACCTCTGCTGCAAGGTATACTCGGGTTATACCTTCAGTGCATTTGATCCGTAAACATCTTGACAGGGAAGAGTACATTAGAACCTCGCCGTGAAGGATTTTAGATTACCTCAATAAAAATACTAGCATAACTGAAAATACTTGAAGCTATGCACCAACATCGAGAACGAACAGAATCATACTAAAAAGAAAAGTGCCCTGATGCCCTCGAACATAAATTATCAGAGTGTGAATATACTAGTGATACTGTGACCACAAAGCTATAGCACTGGGGAAGTTGTCTTTCTTAGTCTCTACTATAGGCATAACAGAAGCAAGTTCACCATCTCTTTCAAGACCATAAAGAAGTGTCCTCCCTAACTTATTCTGACAATAAGAGCGGTGATCACCGTCCCTATCATGATCATAAGAGAGGTATCTTCATCATCCTACTGTGATCATGAGAGGAGAAATCACCCTTCCGCTTCTGATTACTACAAAGGTAACTCCGCCATCTCTTCCATAATCATGAGAAAAATAATTCCCCCATCTATACCATGATCGAAAGAGAAGCAACTCCACCATCCCTCCCATGATCATAAGAGACGTAACCCCGCTACCCTCACCATATCCCACAGAGAGCCACAGGATTATGTAGCTATTTCCACATCCAAGAACCGCGTCTCTACCACAGCCTGTCGGTAAGGACGTTGGCAGCAGAGTCGAGGAGGTGGGTCACCGCCGCGAGGTGCTCCTGGAACTGCCGCCAGTAGGCGTCAATGTCGGCAGCGTCGGGGTGCTGGGCGATGTAACTCAGCGTGTCCGTCAGGCCGGAGAACGCCGTGCCGGAGTAGGCGTCCGAAGAACTCGGGGCGAACACCACGTGGCTGCGGAAGAACATTTTCGATGAATAGTAAGACAGAAAAGTATAGTGGACGGTAGGTAACAAATGGGCAGTATATAATAAGATCGTGAAATTAATCAAGGACGGTAGTATAAAAAAAAATCACTAATGGACTGTATGCAAGGCAGTACTTTATTAATGGACAACATAGAACGCATAATTAATATACAATAGAGTAAAAAATAGTTAATGGACACTAGGCCAATTACCTCATAAATGGACAGCATAGATCATTCTTATAATAGAATAATGGATAGTGGATTACAAGATCGTAAATTGAAAGTTAACTAGAAAATTATTTATTGACAGTAAAAGAAACCTTATTAAATGATAAGCGTAACATTGAAAAATAAGCTCGCATTGCTTAATATAGGAAAACATTGACAGTGAACAACAAAGTGAGATAGTTCATCATCATCATGGCTCAACCTGGCAGAGGTCAGAGGTTACGATGACATTGGGTAGCCCGAGTGTAAAAGTTCTATGCCGATGACAGAGGGATTATTGCAGCGTGCAGTTTGTAAGTTTGGAAAGTTTGTAAACATGTACTTTGCTTGAATTTGCATGTTTGGGGCGTCATGGACATAAACTACGCAAGAACTCAAAAATAAATCACTCACACCGGACCAGAACATATTTTTATTTTCATAGACCTTACAATATTATCTGCGATTTGCTATTTGGGTCTGGCTTCGGAGGCTGTGCAGTTGTAAAGTTTCCTTGGAAATAAACCTTGTGCACCGGAAAATATACAGTGACGATAATAAAAAATCATTCGCTTTGTTATCTGGATACAGTGCCCGGTATATTAGAAGCGCAGCACCCTAAGATATTCATTCTCAAAGCCTGAGGTATCAAGTAACTCTTGAGTGCCTAATGCCAGATTCTATAGCCATTAATAATGTTGTAATTTGAGAAGTATAATAATGGGCTAAAAAATTAATCGCCTTCAGCTGGAACTTTTAGATCTTATTCCTTAACAACAAAAGAAAAATATGACTATAGTATTATTCTAAAAGAATCCTATTTTTTGTCCTCAAAAAGCTTCACTCTCTCTGGCTATTCAATTGAAATTTTGAATACTGCAGCAACAAGGGAGCGCTTAAACGAATCGAGATTTTTCTGTGGCATAGAGCAAACCATGTTCTCCAATACTGACTGCAGTTTCTAATCAAATGCCAAAGGGCTCAAGTCTGGACTACCAGACGGCCAATCATCAGCCTTGATAGAGTCAGGCACATTCTGCATGGGAGGGCCGCAGCTAAGTAATTTTTACTCTGTTTAATGAGCCCAAATCGAGCTGAAATCTCCATTCATTTACAAAGGACGAAGAACTAGTCAAGAATTTAACCTTATCGTCACCAACGTCATGAATGTACACTCGAGTAGTGGTTTTTATCCCCTTTATTTGCAAAACTGAAGCTCTGTGGCCACCAAATTATCACTTTGGCTGGAGGAGGCCTTTTTGAACCCTGTGAATGACTTTAGCAGCTTCTTTGGCACTATAAGCATATACCTGATCATTTTGAGGGTTGAAGCTCTTTTCTACAGCGAAAATTTTCACATCCGTGAAAAGGATATTTCTGTGAGCTCCTCGACCCTGCGTACCTCGTCATCAACTCTCTGGATTTTTTACTCTCCATCTATTGTTAAATCTTACTAATACTGAAATTATTTGGAAATATATTGTTTAGACCCTAAGCATGAACCGTAAAAACTATAAATCTATTATTTCTGAACTTTTTAATTAGTACAGAGTCCATTAAATATTTTGAACGAGAATTCGTGTCTACTAAGCATAATAATCACATTCCAAACGAAAGAGCACCTTCGGTGATGTCCGCTGATTTGCTGCATAGTATAGGTAGGAAAGGGTCTGGAACATGTGGTTGTATGTATTACCATTAGGCCTGGTAGTCTTACTTGTAGTCGGGCCTCCCTGGTAGTCCCCGAGGGTCGATGAAGGCTCGCTCCACCATGATCATGCGGTCGTTCGCCGCCCTCACCGCTATCGGGCTGAGGGTAAATACAAAACACGTAAATAGTTCATTCCGGTTAGTGCTGTATTGCTTTCACGATGTGCATATTTAAAAGTATATTATATACAAATATTTTTAACTTTCAGATAAATGACGATTGGTTGGGAACCTAACTTTCATTAGGAATAAAAACACTAATCATCTAATTGGCATTCAAACCAGCTGGTTTCGACACTTAGTCATTATCAATGAATGCATCTGTAAAAAAAAAAGAAAATTCATACTGTGAAATATTCTGACTACAGAGAAATTGAAAGCAAACTGAACAAATTAAAGATTCATATTGTATAATAAGGGACGGCAGATTGATATTTGTTTAATGATGGACGTAGTTTAGCGATGTAAAGGGATTCTAAAACCCTAACATTGACATCTGGAGCGGCAGTTAAAATAGGAAATTGATCAAGAGAGAGTTTTGCGTGCTGTCACAATGCTGTCTAGGGAAAAATGAGGCAAGGCGGTCATGGGGAGATTAGTCCTAAAGGAACGCCCCAAATGCTGGAAAAACATGATTTTGGACTGCTTCTGAGTGCTGCCGATATAGGAACAATGGCAAATTCCGCGCGTAGCTATATTACAACATTAGACAGCAACTCAGAAGGTAGTCGGTCTTTGTGGTTAAAAAAGGATCGGATTTGATCGTCGTTCCTGAACACAAATATAAAGTCAATCTGTGGACAAAATTCCCTAACTTGTACCTAAAGTATGTGGCCATTTTGGTAGATGCACGGTATGAATTTTCTTGTTTTTTTAAGATGCATTCATTGATAATGACCAAGTGTTGAAATCAGCTGGTCTGAATGCCAATTGATGATTTTTATCGTTGCACTAGTTTTTTTTATTCTTAACTTTCTAATAATCAAGTAAAGTAACTTTCTAACATGAGGCTCGAGTCACAATCGTAAAAGTTGTATTAAATGAGATGTGGCGGAATAGAGAAGAAAGAGCTAATAGTTGTTATACAGAACCCGAAAAAGTAGAATTTCATAAAATATAAAGCACAGATTGCAATAATACTAACAGTGCGAATACTTTAGCTAGTACGTACTATGATAGATCACATATAGTTATCTATACTTAGTTGCACAAGTGTAAGCTTATCAAAGTTTTTTTAGGTCGACACGTTTGTTAGTCTGAATATTTTTAGTTTAATATTTGAGTTGTATTAAATGTATTATTTTTTAGGGTTTGGATATTGAATTGAAAAGTTGTGACTTCATAAATTTTCAAGTTAGTGCTCTGCGCACAAAAAAAAAAAACTGTAGCTTACTTGTCCAAGTCAAGCGTAAGAAGAGTCTCTTGGAACTGTTGAACTGTGTTGGTGAATACCACTCCTGCGTCCAGGAAATATTCTGCAAAAAAAGAAAAATTTGCCATATTATAGCGTCATAATATATAGCAGCGGAGATCACGCGTTCATGTCTATCTTATGCTGCAGTTGCTGCAACAGTATCAAAAGAAGAAATTGAGACACCATAGAAAAATATCAAATAAAACTGTCATTGAATAATTTGAAAAAAACACAATATTGTTATGAGAGTCGTATTGCGGATCACAAGTAAACCTTAAGGGAAGATCAGCTGCAAGTAAGATCGCAATCCTAGACCAACTGAAATTAATCATAGGGACCCACCCAAAGGTCTAAAGCAGTAGTTGTACTTGTTTATATTGAAGCTTAGATATGTGCATCACGAGAAACTTGATATAATATGAAAAAACATATTGGTACTTTACCACACCATTTTAAGATGCTGTATATGACTGTGATAGTATATGTATGTGCAAAATTCTTAAATTAAATTCGTTTATTTCAGCATTATGTGCAATGAAATATTTTAGTTGCTGCAGCGATGCGCTGAGAGTTTTGGAACCACTGCTCTATAGAAGCTCATGGTGCAGATTTTCAAGACCAAAGTGGAGAAAAAACTTCCTCAGCAGTTCATCCCTCTCGCACCTAACGGGAGGAACCAGTGCATGTGGATTTGGGGTTGGGCTGCGAGGTGAAATTTAATTTATTTTCACATTACCGTTACAAGTTCGAACTAACCGCCTCGAAAAGCAGCCTAAATTGTGAAGTGTCTCGAAGTAAAGGTTATAAATGAATTTAGCTGTGAAACAGCCACTGCGAAACCAGTGACATGGTACTACAGAAATTTCAGTTTAAAAACTGCTGGTTTTTATTTCAGAAAAGAATGTCACTTACGGAGTGTGAGGTTCCTATCCGAGATCATCTGACCGAACTGGTCCACTATGTCAGTCTGAGCTTTAGAGATGAACTCTGCATAGGCGGTGAGCGACAGCGGCAGCACCTGCGAAAATATTTGTTAATACAAAGATCTCAGGTTTTTTCTGATACATATTTTCTAGCAAGAAACCGTGTACGAATTATGTAAGCATGTCAATTGTGGGTGGTTAAGTTCAAATAATACAATGAATGAAAATACATATTAGTGTTAAGGTGCCATCGATTGGTCAGGCGAAGAGGAGCCCACCAAGCTTGACTTATCAGGACCTTTGAACAGGGTCGTTGGTTTTGCCACTTTCAAACAGGTTTCAGGCGTTGGAAGCAGTGTGATTACGTTTGAAGCGTCCGAAAACTCCAATTGATGGAGTAGGATTCATATTTCGAAAGTCCTAAGGTTATTCAGTTAAGAGCAAACGCCTAAAGCTCGGCAGAGGAGGGCAAGGACGTGGCACTTGTCCTATTTTCCGGACAAGTTCAGCCGAGTAAGTTTAACTTAACTCGACTTCGGTAAGCCAGTCAATTATACTTTGAGTGTCAACCGAATGAGATTACTAGAAAGAAATAATGTACTAAGAAAACATGTCGAGAACAAAAAAATTAGGAAACTATGCACAGAGGACGAGAACAACTCGAAATATCAGAGAAAAACAGAGCACAACAATATTGATATTGAGGTTGCAGGACTCACGGTGGAATCGGAGAGAGTCACAGCCAGCTGCCCCCAGAGGTCAGTCATGGCGGCGTGAAAGTGGAAGTCCTGGTCGTAGAGTTCGTCCACCAGAGCGAAGGTTTCGTACAGAGTGTGGTACAGAGGCTCGCCCAAAGTCTCCTGGAGAAAGCAAAGTCAAATCACTTGATGTTGAGTACAACTAAACAAAGAAAAGGTTAATGAAATAGAGTAGGACAGGGTTACAATACACAGGGCTGCAATACAAAGTTACAATGCACAGGGTTTGATAGGCCATCTCTCAAATGATGACACTTGCACGCCATGGTATGCTTACTGTAAATTCATTTCTGAAATAGCCAAATTTCACCAATTTTATGAGAACGACTACCTCATAAATAAGGTTTCAAACAAGATGCGCCATAGTGGCGACACCCATTTTTATTTCAGCCTCGTGCGCGTAGGTTCGGCAAAGTTACAGTGGAAAGTTGGAAACCACCGATGTTGGTGTTGACAAAAGAGGTAATGTAAATCTAAACTGCTTCACGCGTCTTTTCGATGTTTTATTATCAGAGGTGGGTAGCGGTAATTTTGTCGTTGAAGCGGTATCGGTAAAGTGGTAACAGTAATCCACTAGTGGGGAAATTACCTTATGAAAGTATTAAAAATCTGCTGATATGTTTAAATATGGGAAAAATGTTCAATTTCAGGGTAAAATCTTGTATCCCCAACCAAGATAAGCGTAATATTTTTATTTATTTTACGCACATAATCCACCATGTAAATAGACGGGTATAAGAAAAAAGCCCTGGTAGGAAAAAACCACCCGGAAAAAGCCCCAGTAGGAAAAAGGCCCCGCCCATCTCTTCATGTGCATTTATTGCCCTTACTTAGTTATTTTGAAGCTTAAGTTACATTAAAATAAGTTAAATTATACTGTACTGCATTCACCTACCCTAACCTAATGACACCAAGCCTAACTTAGTCTAGCTTCTTCTATTAGAGCGTTGCCTAATCTAACCACATCTAACTAAACTCAACCTAATAACTGACATAAGATTTCCTAGCTTCTTCTACTTTAACTTAACTTAACCTTACCTCAGCTAACTTGACCTGAACGTTTTTTATAACTGCGATTTAGAAAAAATCAGGCCTTGTACACATAACCTTGTCTAATGTTTTGAATCCTTGTCTAATTACCCAACTTACGTTGGATCCTTGATCCTTACCAAAAAATATAAGTTTTGTTATATTCTTGACGTGAAAGAAACCATGGGAATAGTTATTGCTCAAACTTTCTGTATATACATGACAATCATTTAACCATGTTTTGTGTATAGGAGCAACTCAAGTAGCTGGTCAGTCAGGAGTGGGAGATTGCATGAAATAGTCGAACAAATACGGTGATATGTTCAAATAAATTTTGTGAAGAGCACTTTGGACCGAATATGAAGTGTAAATAAGGATTCATCTTAAGTTACATCAGGGGCTTTACCGCCTCAGATTTTACCTCTTGTGCTGTGATAGTTTCCACCAGTCTCCACTGTAATTTTTGTTGATAATTGTTTATTATTCAATTAATACGATTTCTCAGGTGAAGTTCATCAAAATACTCTCATAGGCTGTTCAGCGATAATCAATGTTGACGTCACTGATGACGTCACTTTTTTATGCTAGGTTATCGTGAGTCATCCCGTTACGCTCTTTGCTTCCTAAATAGGCCTAACCCGAAATATCCTAGTTTTGGACTTAGAACTAGTCTAAAATGGAAAAATTAGGCTCCTATGCATATTCTACCTTTACTAACCTAAACTAACCTCACCTAACCTGGTCTTACCTCACCTAACCTTAATTCACTTAATCGTAACTCACGTAACCTAACATAGCCTAATCTCTCCTAACCTAACCTCAGCGAACCTAAGCTCAGCTAACCAACTCTTATTTAGTTTAACTTGACCTCACATAACCTATTTCCGGGGTTCTTGCAACCAAGTTCGCACATGCAGATGCTAGTTCAAATTTAGTTGAGCACAAAATCGTTTTGTTAACTAAAATATGCCTTTTTCAAATAAATGAGTAGAGCTCTCGAACATTGCTTCAAGAGAAAGCGGGGCTATTTGCCTACAGGAGCTTTTTCCGGGTGGCTTTTTTCCAACGGGGCTTTTTTTTCTCCCGGGCTTTTTTCCGGATACCGAAATAGACATAGTATATATTTTTTAAAAGAAATTACTCAGTGCAAATTTCAGTCAGTTTAATCATGATACGATGTAAATGTAGTTTACTAGTTTAGTTGAAGTGCTTTTATATGTTACACAAAATAAAATTATGGCAACCCAATGTGGATTGAAATTAACTAGCGGGACTCGAAAATTCCACGGTTAATTGTCTTTACTTGCCATAGTTTTACCTGAGGCAGCGCTTCTAACTTCACTCACCCCGTCTAAACTACTGTAATGTCCGCTGCTTAACCCTGTCTACAGTTACGCAATCCGTCTACCTTACACCTCATTTAGCCTCTCTTAAGGCGTCTTTTTGTGGCCACGCTCGTAATCAGAATCACCATGATCATGATCATCGTAATCACTGAAAAGCACAAGAACGGTCAACGATTTTGTAAACAAACCAGAGCCGCCATGTC
>LQNS02276924.1:10458209-10479250 GCA_001587735.2 Parhyale hawaiensis | reverse complement strand
TTTTTTCGGCCATCTTCTACAACCCGGCCTATTTTCTCCTATCTTATTCCCATAGAGCGTGACAGGAAAGATATAAATAAATAAATAAATAAATAAATAAAAACACGACGTGAATTATTATATAGTAGAAGATTATAGTACTACTGTAACTGTGTCATAGTCTGCTGACTGTAGTACATGCAGGCGTGCACAGTTATGCTTGTACTTTCCAGTGCGTGCTGCTTCATAGTGTAAACTGTAGTGTTAAACCGCCATCTTGTTTGTACACTCTACAGTAGGTCTTTTTTTTTTTGTTGGTAATAGTAGTGTGATGGCGTTGCCACACGCTAGTCTAAAAAACGAGTATTGTCATCTTTTCATCTGAATGTGTTCATATGCCTATTTGAATGGCACACACCTGAAGAGAACTTTGAGTTATAAATCCCTCCAGATATAATTACAGTATATGTCCGAAAATTAACTGACAGCACTTGGGAGTAAATTAAACTGACGTTAAACATATTTACACCATTTCTTGACAATCTCAAAGCTGCGTTTACAAGAGTTCAACATAACGATCGGACGAAAAGATGACGGTATCGCTCCTTTGACTAGCGTGTCTCATCATTATTAGCATGATGCATTTCAAAATTATATGTAAGGCCTTTTATGCCTTCAAAGGATTCATGAAGTTGCTTCCCTTCTCTTAATGAGGGCATTGTCAAACTTGTGCTATCTTTACACGAGAGTTGAAGGACAACTAATGATATTTAGATTATATCATCTATTTATACGTGACGGAAAACATGAAGGATACCCATCTGATCTGTGCGGTTTTGCAGACTTAACATAGCGTTCAATCTCTTGCATATACTGCTTCTATCCGAGGATAGGAAGCCTATGCAGGGTGTAGACAGACGCTCGTTACAGACAGTAGAGATGAATCGGACTCAACCCATACTAAAAAACCAGCCGACGTCGGTACCACAGCGTCTTCTGTCAGATACCGATGGTATGGACACATCAATTCCGGTATAGTATGTTATATTCATCTTTTATGTAGGTGTCAGGTCCAACTAAGTTAGTGAGAACAAATATGTTTGGATAGATTAGGTTCCGTTAAAACAGGTGTCTAACCTAAGTTATGCAGGCAGGTATACATATATACCCGCATCTTAGGAAGGCCATTGTAAACCAAGATTGTTATGTACAAAACTCACAGCTTTTGTCGTATTGAAGACAACGTCATACAGCAAAGGAGCAGACTTCGTTCTCAAGGTGTAGTTTCCTGACGGTCGAAAAGTACCAATTAAATACTTAACAGCAACTAGAGAAGTACTGCGAGAGCGCCGCCCTCCACTAAGCAAAACAACGCTAGAAGTCAATGGCTGACAGACAAACAAACTGATGGACAGATCAGTAAAGGTAAAGTCAACTTGACTTTACCCGCACCCTAACTGGGAAACCCACATGCACTGGTTTGTGTTGCAGTTATGGGCCAACAGGCCGACCAGAGGAGTAGTATATGGTTGCACTCGACCAAAGATCGTATAGAGCTATGGCGAAATTGGCGGAAGGCTCCATGCGACAGTCTGCGCCCCCTCCCCCATTGTTGGCAAAGGTCAGTAAAATCACAGCAGTATGCAAACCGGATGCTGACTGATTTCGTCAAGCGCCGAAAAGAAATTGCCTACTTAGTGGGGAGGTTTAAACTTCTGCTGTCTTTGCAGTTTGTACTAATATTGTCGTTCCACGCGTCGCAACTAAACATGTTGCAACTTCTTAGGCGGGGTTCACACGTGAAACATTTTTATATAGTATAGACTAATCTTTCAGCCGACAAGAAACAAAGTTGTGTGATAGTCATAAAATGTTAGTCCGTGAGTCATTTGGGCTTGCCACTTTCCCAGCCGTAGCTTTGTTTGGACAGTATTGGTTGATTTTAATATGAGGTTATCAATACGTTCAAACTGTATCGTTAATTTGCATCAATTTGTATGAAATTTTTTTAAAGAAAAATTTAACACAGTTACGATAAAGTATTAGTAACATGCCTCATGATGCGACAGAGCTTAGTGTTTGGCATCATGCGCCACGTGTGTACTGTGTATACGGTGTTGCCTTGTAACCGTTCGACTGTCATAACGCTACTACATATATTAAGAGGCTTACATGCGAATCCCGCTTTAATTAAGGGGATGACACGCTAGTCAAGAGGGCTAGTTTCTTTTTCTCCGTGCCCAAATACGTTGCTGCTGTGTCCATTTAAATAGCATAAACTTGTAGTGTAATTAATTCTACGTTCCCAACAAGTTCGAAGAGTTGTCGTAAACTTAACTAACGGCACTTGCTGAAGAACCTGAACTTACGGCTAACATTTTTACACTCTTTAGTAATCTCAAAGCTGTGCTATTGACGGCTCAACAAAGCATTAGGAGGATTAGCTCGGAGAACTTTTTTTTTTATCGTGCTTGACCCTCTTCACACTTCTTTAGGAGATGTTAAAATTTGCATTGTTAACAGTGAAACTGTCTCATGTGGCAATAGACAATATACTAAGTCATTTGTATCAATGAAATTATTGTCTTGAGATGGCCTTATATTAGATATTGAAGAATGCGATGAGAAGCACAACGAAGAAATTCGGTTAAGAAACATTTGCTAGTTTGAAAATTGTATTTAAGCTTTGGAATACTCGGTACCACAGCTACATCTCACTGTATTAACAGACCGAAATTTCTACAGAATTTAACGATTTTAATTTCGACCATCTTCGACCCTCCCACCTGATGAGCAGAGGACAGCGAAACGTACGTCGTGGGCAACCGCAATTATTCTCTGTGCTTCTCATCGCATTCTTCAATATGTATTAATGAATTTTTTTTTTTTTTTGCAAGAAAAGATCACTATACGATCCGTTTGATGTCGACTTTTTTTTCTTTTTTTTTGCTGGTAAATTTCACCCGTAGCGCTTTTTTTCTGCTCAAATATATGTAGATGTAGTTCGTTAGAGCACCTGCATAGCTAGTACAATATAAGGCAATGCAGTTCGTCCCGAATTTATCACTGTTGTAAAGATATCATGCATTTATTCACAGATAGCAGGGATGAATTCAAACTGAAAGCCTCGGCAGTTTAAAATAAGAAAATTAAGTTAGTTTTATTTCTACAATGATGAGGATGAAAGATCAGTATTCAACACAACTGTAATATGCTCCTCAGTAGTACCTTCAATAGACATATCAACGTTGAGGTAGGCGATAGCTCGGTCTGTCAGTTGTTTTCCAAACTGCTCGGTCCACTCCGTGGAGCCCACGAGTCCGTACTCTTCTGCCCCCCACGAGCAGAACACAATGGTGCGTCGGGGCCTCCAGCCTGTTGGAGGAGTGAGAGGAAATGACCATGATTTCCTCAAGTAAATCATATGGACTAAATATTATATCGTTATATCCAGGGTTACTATGATGGCGTCTCTATGGTAAGCACAGGAGTTGGAAATGGAGTCCGAGTGGGACCATCTGACTCAGACAGATTCCCATATTCGGTTCGAGAGTTTGTCAGTTAAATACAGGAAAAAAGCTTTACCCAGCTGGATATCAATATAAATATAAGGATAGTGATGACTTCTTTAGCATATGCGGGTATCTATATATTAAATGGAGTAGCCTTAGCTCGGCTGCTAATGCAATTAAGTGTTTTCCGAATGTTGAAGGCAGTCATCAAGTTTAGGTCCTACAGATGACCACCAGTATCGTAGTTCGATACTGACGAGAGTAAAATCACTACGAGAAGCTCACGTCTCTCTTTTTTTACTACACTACTATAACGATGACAGAAAAGAAGCAGCAGCAGCAATGGACATACAGTATGATTTCGAGACAAACATAGAATCCATAGCGAGTGTGTCCTCAGTTGATCAACGCGCATCGCACGAGTTGAACAGTTCAGAAAAAGGTTAATGGTAACATGATAACGAAAAAAAGGAAGGAAAGTGGGTGAGGAGCAAATGGGGTCACCTGTTTGGTTTTTAGCTTCCATAAAAACTCTGGAGAGTTCCATCATGGCTGCAGTTCCTGAGGACGGGTCGACGGAACCAAAGATCCAAGCGTCTCTGTGGTTGCCGAGGATGACGTACCGGTCTGCAGAAAAGAACAAAAATCTTTCACGAACTGAAAAGTATGCATCATTTATACGTAAAATACCTTAAGGTACCATACTCTGAATATCTTCGTACAGATAAGGTCCTGGTGATGTTATTGAAGTCCCTGCGTGTGTGTAAAGTCGCAACGTTGACTTCCTGCTGTAGAGCCGCTCGCAGCTTGCGCCCAAGGCAATCACGAATTGTCTCCACAGTGCACTGGTCCATCTGAACTCTTTTTTAAATAAGAGCGCTGCAAATTACTAAATTCTACAGCTTTTATACCAGTGGAACTTTTGTATGAACCGCGGGCTTTTTTTTTTCTTTGCTCCCCCATTTTGAGTATAGTGGACAGTTTGGTCATTACGGAAGCTTTAACCATAGAGTCGATTTCAAATTTGGTCTCAAAAATGAATGACAACCCCAAAACCTGAAGAGAAAACTTTTTAAATCCTCACTAATAGGAAATAGAAAATAAACAGTGATTGCACATCACGAGAATTTCTATTATTTTTTACCACAAATAAAGAAGAATTACGTTCTATACAACACAGTTACACCAATTTTAGGGAGTTTTTAATTAAGATCACTTATACGACTAAGAAAGTGAATTTACTGCTTCTTGTCTCTCTCGAAGCAGCTTTCAGTTTTCTCCTATCATAGTCGCATGCAAGAGTACATAATTATTCAAAAACGCATAATGTGCGGTATACTGAAAAAGACCTTGGCGTTATCATGCCTTCCCTGTGAACCTGATAGTAATGATATAATTATTGGCTTAACCTAAAAGATAGATAAAAAATATGTATTTCAACTATTTGTGCTTGACGAGGAGCGGTTACACTCCCAACCTTCCCTTTTTTCCCAATATTTCGGAATGGTATCTCCTAAATTGATATGATAGAGAATACACCAATAGAATTTCCAGTCCATTATTTTATAACATTAACTAGAGCACTCTGAGAGCGCGTACCTCCGCCAAGCGGGGCAACGGTAGAAAAAATTTAAAATTGGCTCTGAAACCATAATTTTCTTTGTACAACTCCAAAATCTAATCATTTGTGCCTTTTGATAGTAATAACAGCTTGTGCAATTTTCTTGAAAATCCGTTCATAAGTTTTGAATTATACTGCTAACAAACGCAAAGACAAACATGAGTCAAACGAACAAACCGATCTGCACCAAAATTTAATCATTTATGTCTTTCAACATTACTAACAACTCCTATGAATTTCATAAAGATCCATTCATTATTTTTTGATTTATTGTGCTAACGAGCTTAAAATTAAAAACAGTGACAAAGAACGAACGAACAAACAGATCATTACTAAAATTTGATCATCTACCCTTTGTTATATCTACTATATAATAATTCACGTCGTGTTTTTATTTATTTCTTTATTTATATATTTATATCTTTCCTGTCACGCTCTATGGGAATAAAATAAGAGAAAATTCAGATTTCAAAATATAAAAAAAAGTGGGTTACCTTGCAATTTTTTTTCGGCGAAAAAAAAGTGGGGTACCTTGCAATCTTTTTCTTCAGTATTAGATGGGGGAAAAATGAGGAAGCCAGCGGGGGTTTTCCTGAAGGGCTAACTTACTGCCGTCATATATCGCACACGTGCACCGGTCATTAATAACCCAATATGCCGTCATTTACAATGACGGCTCGGGACACTAGTACCTATAATAACTCATGGTAATCAAATTTCATAAAATTCCATCCCTAACTGCTTGAGTTATGGCATCGAAAAAAAAGGACAGACAAACTAACAAACAAACGGATAGACATATCTTCACCAAAAGTTCCTCCTAACATACCTAACAATCCGTGTAAATTTCGTCCAAATCGGTTCATCACTTTTTGAGTTACTTTGGTGACAGACAAACAAACAAACAAACAGTCAGACAAACGCCACGAAAACATAACCTCCTTGGCGGAGGTAATTACTCGAAGTGGTGCCAGCACTTAATAAAAAATTGTAGTCTGTAAGGCTGAAAAACAAAGCAAATGCCACATCATGGCGGCAAGCGATAGACTAAACCACAACGTAAATTCTGGAGCGACGCTATGCTTTCACACGCACAACCTGATGCTGGGTTGCACAGTTCGCGCATCGTCCCGATATATTCAGTAATCGTAATCGGTAGCATAGATACGGGAGCACGATGGACGTGCGAGCTGCACAGCTTCGAATCAGATTGTGCGTGCGATAGAACAGTGTAGCCCCGACATGACGAGTAGTTAAACGAAAACCCAACACAGAAGAGGTTCTAGCCCTGCGACGCA
The DNA here is from genome assembly GCA_001587735.2 of Parhyale hawaiensis. Classification (NCBI taxonomy): domain Eukaryota; kingdom Metazoa; phylum Arthropoda; class Malacostraca; order Amphipoda; family Hyalidae; genus Parhyale; species Parhyale hawaiensis. Next base: position 10,472,840 of record LQNS02276924.1, on the reverse strand, counting down.
CTTTTCCTCTAACCCTGTTTCACTGAAGCCTGTCTTATATCACAGCCCAAACAAAATTTTTTGTTCCCCCCCCCCCAAGAGGCTGCTTCATGATTTAACTTAATGATGCAACTTTGAATTCTGGTAGGCGGTTTACGGTCGGGGATATTACGATTGGCTGCTCACCTACTTGGTCCTTCACTGACCTCGATCTATTGGTAGTTCACTTATTAAGTCCTTCACTGCCTTTAATCGATTGCGTGTTCACCTATTTAGTCCGACACTACCCTTAGTCGGTTGGCTGTTTACCTATTTCGTCTTTCACTACCCTTAGTCGATTGGCTGTTCACATATATAGTCCTTCACTACTCTTAATCAATTGGCTGTTTACCTATTCCGTCTTTCACTACCATTAGTCGATTGGCTGTTCACCTCTTTCGTCTTTCACTACCCTCAACGGTTGCCCATAGCAGCGAGGTGGTGGATGTAAAGATATTACAGAAAAAATAGATATGACTTACCTGGCTCTTCACTGCCCTCGATTGTAGCTATGACGTTGTAAATTGTGGTGTTCTGATTGGAGGTGAGGACGTCGAGGTTGACCCGCAGCGTGTCACTAGTGGGGCCCGTCCTGTAGGTGATGTTGAGGCCTCCTTGCCAGTCTGCAGGACCTGCGTCTCCGTCCAATGAGCTGGAAAATTCTATTACATTAACATCGTGGCCAGAAATTGCGGTCCTTCTTGGCTCTAAATTCAAAGTGTCACCGACTAGAGCGTTAAAATCGGGATGAACGAACCTCCTTAGCTTGAACTCATTAAAAAATTTTCTGTTAGAAACAGCGCTCTTACATCATGAAGCGTTGCAGCTGTTAGTCAGTAACCAAAGGTGCTTTGGTTCATGTTGCTGAAAACTCAATTCGGTAGGGTTGAATTTAATATTTGGCTGCTTCAATTGTAATTGGTTTGAAATCAACGCAGAAATTATTCCAAAAGCCATTGGAAAACCAAAGACATTTATCTGGTGTCTACAAGCAAGGGGCATCTTATGAAGACCAAAATCAGCGTTTATGACTAATGTTGCTGACAAGTTATCATAATAGTAAAGTGATCGTATAGTATATATCGAGTGTTCCTACAGGCTCCAATCAAGACCATTGTTTGTTATAGCGTGACGTCATGAACGTACCGGAATGAAGGTTTCCTATTTGTTGGCTTTGCGAGTAATATTCTCATCACAAATATAAACTGCATGGTTAGTTAGCTCTGCTCAAGCAAAACCAATGTGTCGTCAGAGTAACTGTGTCGGCCAAAGTTACGACAGTAGTTAACTGAGACATTTGGATCTACAATTCTGAAGCGTAACTATTTACCGGAACACGAAAACAAAACTGTTTGATTGAGGATCACTATTGAAAGCGCTCGGTAGGGCCCTTTGCTTGGTAAAAAGCTGAGCTATCAGCCTCAGAAGATCTTTTCTAAAGTGTAGTCTTCACTCACTCGAGCAGCTTCCAGGCGTCCCCATAGCTGATGGGCTGGACCGGAATGCCAGGTACAGCTGCCTCTTCTATTGGAATGCGGAATGCACTTTCTGCAACGAAAAATTACAAATATCTGTTTTGGTTAGATAGTTTTGTAAAGATCATTGACGTAGCAATAAATTTAATCCACTCAAATAATACCTGAGTCGTGTTGTGAGAAGTAAGAATTTTTTTCCTGTCAGAAGCAGCGAGGTGCATCCTTCCATGAAATTTTCAGGTAACGTTTCCGATGGTTTTGCGAAAAATTTTGTCACCATTGATTTAGATAGTTTCTAAAATTCAAAGAAAAATGAATCGTTGCAGGTATTGGGAAGTTTTATCTCTGAGCGTACAAAAATGAACCATTATTATGCCCGAGTTTCCGTTGCTAAAGCGCTAATCTTTTACCGCGAACACTAACACTACTTTCCTCAGGCTATATTTCCGCTTTTTCGCGATGCACGGATGCTTCCCTCTTGTATCTCTAACGGAGAACTAGCCCCTACCCCAGGGTAGCTGAACCTTGAGTGAGATAGGGTACACGTAGAGAGCAATTTCTTTGTTTTCATACGAGTAACGGTACTAATTAAGTAAAAAAATTCAAGAGTATGGCTTCAACATAGTTTTTCGTAGGAAAGCTGTTTTTGAAAGTGGATGCTGAGACAATTTTGGGCCAGAAAGAGTAAACTCATTCCAGAGTGATTGAAAATTTAATACGCTTTAGTGTGGATAGTGTCAGGGAAGTAATAGTGCAAGATCACGTGTCCAGTTAATGGTTAACTGCTGTGGAGGAGCAAGTAATTTGCATAGGGGTGTTAGTAGAATGGGGAAAGGCTTCACTATATACACAAACATGTTTGATGGTTAAATGGTCAAAACACTGGTAGATGGCTTAGAGCTGGACTCATTACTGGGGTCCAAAAGCCCTCCCCCTTGGCGACGCTATTAGTTAAGACTTAAGAGATTGATTTCGTCATCCGACTCACTAGTAGAGGGGTAGAAAGGAGTGAGAGGGTCTCCATCTAGCAGGTATACGGTGCCTAGAGGAGCGGCAGAAGGGGGCATCATCACCGTATAGGGGTAGACGTCTTCTGCACCCCGAGGGGCGTAGTCTGCGGGGTCCGAGAAGAGAATGAGGCCCACGGCTCCTCTCTTCTCTGCGGAGTCTGCCTGCGAGTATAAACTGTGATTGAATTTCAACTATTTTCGTTTTATACAGATTTTACATCTACACGAATCCTTAGAGTGATATACGAATTACTGCAAATCAGTGATGTGAAACTATATAAATAACTAAACTTTGTCCTCTCTGTGGATTCTTTCCGAGACAAACGAGTGCGTAGGAAGGATTCTTCTAGTAATCTGAATTTTCGCAGTTGAAAAAATTGCTTTCATTGTGTATTACGTAGAACTATACTAAAATGTTACAAGTTTAATCATTATGAATCGATGGACTTCGGGGCCACACAAAACTTCCTCAAAACGTGTAGCAACTGTAGAGGCATTGGGCTAGGAACTTACTTAAGATAAAATCTTTACTCCGATTCGATTTATATCCAAATATCGGCAGGCGATCAATAGTGCCTTGAAATGAGATCATAGCTGATATTGATCAGAAAAGCCCCTTCTTACGATATTAGCTCGGAAGATCTGGCCGTAACGGGCGAGCACGATCCGTCCCTCCACAGCCACGCCCGTCTCGTTGAGGTAATCGAAGTCGCTCTCGCGGCCGTAGTGCGCGTACACCAGCTCCGCCTGATGGCAACACCGCTACATTAACTCTCAGATATCTTAAATACATACCAGTTCCGCATGATGGCAACACTGGTACAGTAACCTTCAATATACCTTAGCATCTGTACCGATAGCAACACCACCCAATTAATCTCTTCAAAACTGAATGGCTATTACCTCTTGATATCAAAGACGCAATGTTAATTCTAACATATTCTATGTATACATGCTTAACACCGGGGTCTCCAGGTGATAGCGCGTCTCAATTACAGCCCCGACGCAATTTCATCGGCTGTTATCAGATGTTTGTACGTGAGACATCAGATCATAAACGTTGATCTCTAACAATTTTCCGGTTGGGCCAAAAATATCAAGTAAATGTTAATGAAGCCAATGCATACGGGCATGTTATCATTCAATGTGTTTGTTTTAATTTCTTTAGATGGAACTTGACCGCTACTTGTATGGAAATTAGAAAAGCTGAATAGCTGCGCTTGAAAGAAATGCAAGACCTTACAGCTCGTAATAAAATGGACTAATTCAAAACTCGGTAAAAGTAAAGTCAACTTTGACTGCTCCATCCACTGGGAAACTCACACGCACTGGTTTGTGTGGCAGATATAGGCCAACTGGCCCTAGAGGGTTAAGTACAGCTGCAACCGACTACGGGTCGCTAAGCACTATACATACTATTTAGCGGGAGACACAACGACCCGCACCTCCCCCCCAACCTTAAGGAAAGTAGCCCACGGTAGCTATGCACACCAAGCAAATTTACTGATTCAACGCGCCGAGCGCCATGCTCATAGATCTCTCACCCGGCTCGGGGATCGTTCCCGGGACCTTCAGCACAACTGTGCAGCAAGCAAGGTCTGCTGGTATCGTGGTTAGCTTGTTAAAAGAGATAAGAAAAAACGTAGATTGTGTATTTCAAACGTATGACTTTTACGAAGAGGGAAATTGTTTGTATATCTAACTAAATAAGACAAGGAAGCACATTTGGTGTGAGGACCAAAGACAATAGTTCTTCGTATAGTATATTCAACTCCTAGCACCGGAAACTAGAGATGTGTTTAGTTTTTTACAACATCTATGAAGCCTTCTCTCTACAGTGTATAGCTCCTAATATGTTGCCTGATGCTCCCAGCTCTATACAAAAATAGGTATCCATACTACGGCGGAAAACACTACACCAAAAGAAAGTAATTTAAAACTAGAGCACTCTGAAAGCACTTACCTCCACCAAGTAAGGCAACGTTAATGATAAATTCAAATTAGTTCTGAAATAAGGATTGCTTTCTTATCAGTGCCAGAATCTGATTATTTATGCGTTTTGAAAGTAATAACGGAATAACTACTTCTGTAATTTTCTTGAAGATCTGTTGGTAACTTTTAGAGCTATGTTCTGACAAACATTTTGAAAATCATGGCAACAAACGATCCGGTCATTACTAAAATTTAATCATTATATCTTTTGACATTTCTAATAATTCCTGTAAATTTCATAAATATCCTTTCAAAACTTTTTGAGTTATTTTACAAATGAACATAAAATCAAATGCAGAGACAAAGGAAAGTGAACGAACATATCGTCACGAAAACTAAGCCATTTACTCTTCGAGGTATATACGACAATTTATGCAACTCTCATGAAAATCTGGCCTTAACTTTTTGAGTTGAGGCGTCATGAAAATAGAGACAGACAAACAAATATACAAATGAACAGATCTTCGCCAAAAGTTAGTCGTCTGTTCCTCTTATAATACAGAACAATCTTTGCTTCTAATCTAAACATACACAATATTATATGTAGTCTAAGCAACATGCATTAATAATATCCATTGTAAAGAGCTCGTGGAAGTATTACATCAAAATAATTTAACCATAATATGGCACGCAAATGAAACTAGTTCATATCTAGGTTAAGAGTAAAATCTTAGTGTTCCTCATGATTTCATTACCGTGACATTACCAGTAGCGGAGTAGCCATTAAAATTGAAGGGCACGTCGTCCCTGGCCTCCTCAGGAGCGTACAGAGCCTCTTGTCGGGGCTGTGACTCCCACAGCAGCGCACCATCGTCGGCGCTCACCAGGCGCACCTGCACGTGACGGTAATGTTTTTTTTTATCTTGGTGTAAGTTCTTTTGCCGGGACCATGCTGCGTATTTACAAACACAACTTAATGAGAAAATGTGAAGTTCGTACATCCTCCAGATATAAATTTAAGTCGATAGCAAGGACGACGTGTGGCATCAACATGTGCTTGCGCTTGTAGTGCGTGGCTCCGGCATTAATTCGCATCTTTGATGTGATTGACAGAGAAAAGGAAGGAAGGAAGGAAAAAACATAATTATATGTGAAACGAAATGAGGAACTCATTCACGACATGGGAGTGTGAGCATGTCTCTCATTGCCGGGCATTGTGGCATGACTGTATACGGTGTCTCACAGTATTCATTATGGTGGCATTACAGTGCATGATGTCGTACCATGTTGGCCATAGTAGAATTACAGTCGACCATGTCTCCGGTATTTAGTACGCATGCGTGTGTGCCAAGTCACTGTGGGCAGAGTTGTACCACAGCCTGGCACTTTTGCATTATAAATATGTCTGGGTGTCATATACTCCAAGAGAGAGGAAATTTAGTCTCTCGTAACTCACAGTGTTGGGAATAATTAAGGGCAGAAAGTTATATTAAGTCTCATCATGCTATGTACAGTAACTATGAAAATCTTATTACATCTCACCATGTTGGGTATGGTGGCATGAGGGTAGGAGAGCAGCACCTCATAGGGCACCATGGCCACCTGGTCCAGCCCCTGCTGCCGCCACAGCTCCGCCACCCATTCTGCAGTCAGCACCTCGGCCTGCGTCCCTCCAATGTGGGGCTGCGACGTCAGGAACCTGTTTGCAACTTGTTTCAGAACTTTTGCTTATTTGGGCTAAGAACCTAAGAGAAAATGATTTCTACGAACAATAAACTTACATCTTCGCCGTAATTTTCTCAGTGATGAAGTTAACCATTATCAAAACGTGACTCGAAAGTATATTATTTTTTATTATGAAATATTATTGTTCTTACTTTGTATTTGATATATAAACTGGGACACAGAATTTCAATGACACTTCAATCAAAAATGTCTATCTTGATTTAAACTAAGGTATTCTGAGAACGGCTACTACAGCCAAATAAGGCAATGTAACGAAAAATTCAAATCGCTCCAAAAACTAGGAATTCCTTTATATTATTAGCCAAATCGGTCATTTGAGCCTCTCACCGTAACGACAGTTTCTGTAATTTTCTTGCAGATCAGTCGGTAACTTATTCCGTTTTTTCTGATAAAAACTAAGAAAAACATTCATCGAACAAGTATAGAGCTTGACCGATCATCACCAAAATGGGATCACGATGCACATTTCTAACCATTACTGCGAGTTTGATGAAGGTCTTTTCAAAAGTTTTTGAATTATGTTGAAGACAAACATTCGTCTAACACACAAACTAGCGAACCCTTCATTACCAAAATTTGTTCGTGTATGTTTGTTAACATTTCTACTAATAATTAATGTAAATTTCGCGCAAATCCGCTCTTTACTTTTTGAGTTATGTTGCTGACAATCATAAAAACCATAGAAACAACTGAACAAACTGACACTCGGATCATACCGGTAGCAAAAATTTGATCATTTGTTCTTGGTAATATGCCTAACAATTCATGTAAATCCTTACATAGCTTTTTGAGATACGATTCCAATAAAAAAGAGGTAGACCAACAAACAAATCAACGGATGCACGGATCTTCCCATAAGTTAATCATCTATTCTTTCTAACAAGAAAAACAATCGTTGTAATTTATGTGTAGATCCGTCCATAACTTCTTGAGTTGTCTTGATGACAGACAAACAGACTAACAGGCAGACAAGCAGATAGACGAAGGGATAAACTCGTGAAAACATAACCTCCTTAGTAGAAGCAATTATCAAGCAAAACATTATTGCAAGTATAGATAATTTATTAACTATACAAGAATCACTATTACCTTTTCAAGGAAGAAACCTTTAATATTTCTTATTTCATTTTCTATATCCGATAGAGATTTTATAAGATCTCTTGTGATATTACATCCCAGTTAGTGGGCGGACATTGCCCTATCTGAAATTATTAACAGTTGATCTCGCTGCCTCACTTGCCAAAGGAAACACTGAATTCACGAAACGTAACTTGTTCGAAACGGAATGTTTTGAACTTATATTCCGGCATTACTCTCAATATTTTAGAGCACGAACTTCTCCCGTAAATTGAATATGTCTTCAAAGAATCTTAATGCATCCGGTGTCCATATTTTCCTACTTTATTGTTATTGTCAATAATCCTGACTCTACCTATTGAAGTTGAATTAAAACACGTACTTGAATCGCAAAAAATAAGGGCAAGCATATTCTCAGTAGTGAGAGGTGCTGCCTCGTTGAATCTCGGTAATGCAGCGTCAGCATTTCTTTCACTGAAAGTTGGCTGGGAAAGGAGAAACATTGAACATACGATCGAGAGTGTAGTTTTCGTATGAGCCTCACGTCTATGACACCACAGTTTAAAGAATCTGTGGTCGACTGCAGCCGCGCACTTCTCTACTCGCATGCCCTAAAAGAGCGGACCAGAATAAGTGTGTTCTTTTTGTGATATACGGTCGAGGTAGCTGTACTTCAACGGTTAATTACTGGTCAATTAAGTTAATTGTTAATTAAGCAATTGTCTGATTTCTTAACAATTGATGATCGATGTAAAACATCCTATGTGGACTTCAGTCAATAATCATCCCCACTTTCAGATAAGGTAGGATTTACCTTAAGTAAGAACGAATGGTTGCTGGGTCAATATTGTCGGTTAAGAAGTCCCCGATGTAGACCTGTTCTTGTCCCGCCTGCTGCTGCCCCGAGTAGTCTGCATCTTCCACCTCAGAAGTTTTGTACAGGCCTGTGAAAGAAAATGAGACTGTTACGGTACTTCTACGATAGATTCGTAAACGCATTCCTCTTTTTTAGAACCTCACATGAAGAGAAACTTAACCTAACAGGTGTTCTAATCTTACCTTAGAATTTTTGATCAAACTATAGACACGGCAATCGGCTGGTAATGTACCAACGTCTGTTGAAAATAATATTTTCGTGCATAATTCACTTCAAGTGTGGGTAAAAGGTTAGGTCGCCTAGACCGCCCACCAGAACTAGGTACTATGTACTGTTTCGTGCAGCAGATGTATTCCCGCTAGGGCTCTAATGATTCACGGCTACAGTCGATCACAAATAGTCTGAGTTATGATATTATAGATGGAAGGCTCTTTGACAACTGTAATTTCCCCCAACAGTCCTCGTTTCTGGGTCGGTGAGTGCCCTCCCTCCTGTTCGGATATAATGAACGGCAGAACTGCTGATCACCACCCATCAAAACTTCTTCTCTGCCTTAGGAATAGGAAGGGCGACCTGTGCGACCAAAAGCAGGCGGTACTCCACACCATGCCTAGAAATTAGTATTCCTAAATATATATATTCCTCAAAATTGAAGTAAAAGTCGACGCGAACTTATGTTAAAATTTGACGTTTCGAGAATTTTATCCCATTTTCAAAAACCTAATAAAATCTTTTAAGGATACCTAACAATAAAAATTTATTTTTTTTATTTAAGAAGACCTAAATTGTGGTGGTGCTAGCAGGGTGGAACCTAGAGGGCGAATGACCACGGTGCGATATGGGGTCCTCATATAGGCGTCGTGCGGCACGGGAAGCGGAGGAAAAACGGGCGAGTGCAGTCGGAGGAAAAAGCGTCAGCCATGGTTGTGACGAGTGGTACAGCTGTGGTCGTCATATAGGGCGGGAAGAGAAAGAACATGTACAGTCATGGGGAAAAAAGTGTGTCCTGCACAAAGAGCGGACGAACCAAGCCGTGAGTAGGGGCCGGGCGCCAGCTCCCGTACAGTCAGCAGATGTGTAGTTAGTTAGTCAGTCGGGGATAGTGTGAAGAGGTACAGCTGAGGTCATAATGTTGAGGTTAGATCATGCTCTATGGATATAAAGAGATTCTAATGTTGTGAGTTCGAGTGGATTAGACGAGGCAATGATTGAGAAGTCATTTTTCTCTTCCAGCCCTATATGACAACCACAGCTGTACCACTCGTCACAACCCTGGCTGACGCTTTTTCCTCCGACTGCACTCGCCCGTTTTTCCTCCGCTTCCCGTGCCGCACGACGCCTATATGAGGACCCCATATCGCACCGTGGCCATTCGCCCTCTAGGTCCCACCCTGCTAGCACCACCACAATTTAGGTCTTCTTAAATAAAAAAAGATAAATTATTATTGTTAGGTATCCTTAAAAGATTTTATTAGGTTTTTGAAAATGGGATAAAATTCCCGAAACGTCAAATTTTAACATTAGTTCGTGTCGACTTTTACTTCAATTTTGTAATTTACCATAGGATAGTGATTTTAATATATTCCTCAATATATATTTTTTAAGGGTCTGAAGCGTCTGCATGCGCAGAATGGCTGACGTGTGGTTTTGGAAGGGGTTGTCGAGGCTGAGGAGAGAAGACTGGCCATGTCGGTTCCGTCCTGGTGTCGTCTGCGCTAGTGTATGGGCTGAATGTCTTTTGTTTCTGTTCTGAGGCCACGGATTGAAGTTTCGGTGGCGGCTCCGTTCTTAGTCAGTGTGCCACAAGCTTTGAAGAAATAGTAAGCGGAAGACGGACCAAAAAACTCATTCTCAAAAGCAGCCGGGACTCGCATTCCAGTCTTATAGGAGCTGTTTCCGTTATGTTGAGATTATTTTGGCATCTGAGAAAAATACCTCCACCAAAGGGGTAATCGCTTAGTTTAATGTTTGCTAGCTACTTCGGGTATAAAAGGCAACAGATAAGAATACCCTCTGAAGACTTGGGGAGTTGATTAGCAATTGGTGAACCTTAGAGGACGCATTCGTATTTGTGGAGGGTGTTGCCTCCAATATCTACCAAGGGAATTCTTGAACACTTTTTTCCTCTTTGCTCCAATAACTTTGGAGATGAGTCTATTCCTAAGGTTCGCTATGTAGTAGGAGTAAAACTGCTGGCTTATATGGTAGTTCTTCGATTCTGATGTTTAAGACTTTAGCCGTTTTTTCGAAGGTAATAATACTTTTTAATAAACTATTTTTTTTGGCAATATTGATATCAAAAGTTTCCAGGGTGTTCTAGAATAGTACTCAATGGCAAAGTTTACAAAAGAATTCTATTGGAATAATAATAGCAAATGAACCATGTTCATATATGTTCGTGCCCCTCCCCGTAACTTGTTGGGTTAATATCGCATTTATGTTCGGAACCAGTTTTCGAAGTTTTGACAGTTTTAATAGGTAAAAGAAGCAATTTTAAGACATTTTTCACGTATACTTATTTCTTGGTAAATGCTTAGTTTTCGATAGATTTAACTTTCAAGTTCCCATTGTTTTCCTATGGGAGAAAATACCCAGCGACCCCATACGAACCTAAGCTTGCCTAAACTGACCTAAACAAACCAAACCTAACCTAAACAAGCCAAACCTAACCTACCCTATCCCACCCTACCCTACCCTAATCTAGGTCAGTCTGGGAGAGTTCATGTTTGTCTGGAGTCGCCGGGTATTTTCTCTCATAAGAAAATAATGGGAACTTTGAAGTCAAGTATCTCGAGAAAACTAAGCATTTAGCTACCAAGAAATTAGCATTCATGAAAAATATCTTAAAATGGCATCTTTAACCTATATAAAGTGTCAAGATATAAAAAAAGTGGTGCCGGGCCTGAAACCGACAAATACCTCTGTTGTAAAGCCCATACACGTGGACGTTTTCCATAGTTCACTACAAGGTATTTACAAACATCAACAGATTATTTGGACCACTCATATTTGGCCGTAGTTCTTGATGACTCGAGGTTGACTGCAACTACACTTACTTCTCTGGCGCCAGTATGCCTATACCCGCATCACAAACTAGTGCATGTGGGTTTCCCAGGTGAGGGTGTGGTCTAAGTTGACTTTACCTTTACCAAATTTTTCTGATAATCTGCTTATCCGTTTCTTTGTCTAGGTGTTTGTTTTATACTGGTTAGCAAAATAACTCAAAAAGTTAGGAACAAATTTTCAAGAAATTTGCATGAAATGTTGAATGATATAATAGATCAAATTTAACCGATGGTTGGTTGGTCTGTTTGACTAATGTTTGTTAATATGATCATCAGCAACAAAACTCCATAAGTTATGAAGTGTCTTTAAGAAAATAACAGAAGCTGTTATTACTGTCACAAGTGCAAATGACCAGATTTTGGTGCTGATAAAACCAAGTCTGATAATTTCAGAGCCGATTTGAATTTGTCGATGACGCTACATTGCAGTGGTGGCATGTGCTCTCCGAGTGCTCGAGTAATCAATGTATTATTAACAAGGATAAATAAACCAAAATTCCTTAGAAATAGCTACATACCCATAAAAGCAAAGCCTACAGCAATGCATAACAATATCCAGCCGACGGCTAGACTCTTAAACCGCCAGTCCGCCATGATGAAGTTGCGGATGGTTAATGCCAGCAGTTGGATGCTCAGTTATTGAATGTTTAGAGATGCTGTAATACTATGGTGCCTCTGATGTTAACTTATCACTGCGTAATCGTATCATTTGATAAGTAGGTGATGTGAATAAGGAGGCAACGCACACGTGTTTCTCAGATATATTTATCTTGCGAAGGTGAAGCAATATACAACATGAGTTGGCAGGATGCTTGGAAGATTTTGATGAAGGCAATAACTAGCGATATTTATTAGTATATTTTCAGGCACATTCTCGCTTTGTTTCATACATTTCTGTCAATACATTTTCTTTTGATCACATTACTTATCATAATTTTATACTTCAAGAAAGGAAAATTAAAGGACATGTAGCATGTCCTCAAAAAAAAAACACAAGTTGCGTAATGACGACCTAGACACCTCGCATGGAGACAGCAGAGACGTGTTTTCGTAGCAAACTTATGGTTGTACCCACGAGCACGCAGTTGCTATAGCAAACAACGTCAATAAAAATAAATTGAATCCACGTGAAAATTACGGTTTGCATGGAAACTTGTTCCTGGTCATCTTGCAAGCACAAGAGACAATTTTTTTAGTGAGTTTGCGGGCTTGGTTATGACGTTATATATTTTTATTTACAAATGAGGTTTATTATTTCTCCTATAAATTGACATTTTATGCCATTCACAGGTATTATTCATAAATGTAAGATTTAATCTGAGGCTGGAGTTAACTGCAAATGAGCACGATAAAAAAAAGCTGTGATGGTGTGTAAAGACTAGTAGAGTTTTTTGTATTTTTGCCAGGAAAGCCTAGTTTGGTTACCGAATGAGAGTGCTGGGTGCCGAAACTTGCCCACTTCGCGGCTCCTTTTCACTGTTAACACAAACACAGTCTTGGTCGTAGATACAACTTCGAGGTTGTCCAGGAAAAACTCCTTAAGGATGTCTTTTCCAAAGTGATGGCAAGGCATGTTGACGTGAGCGGCACCATAACATGGTGGTCATTTAGGAGTCCTGTACTCTATTATTCTAGTAGTAGAATAGTTGTAATAATGAAAACAACCCTGGTTTCGGGCGCTTCAAAGCTAATCTACTTCTCTTCGCGCAGCAAGTCTTAAGTACATTTTGATTTCGGCATTTCACCGGAAGGTCTCATTTTAATCTTTTAAGTTTTTTTTTAGACTCAAATATGGAAGGGTGCCCGTGAACTTCTGCTGGCAGGGTAATAGGCGCAGCACAGACGAAAAATGAAAAGAGAAGAAGACAGAAGAGAGAGACACCTGTGCACAAGGTATTTTCGGCAGCCCTCTTCATGGGAGCAGGTATAAAACAGTGAGAGGTTACCGCCATCAGTGGCCATTTTCCAAGAACAGAAAGAAAGCAAGGAAGACCTACCTACCTTCCCAGCATTATAAAATTAATCTCACTGCATGAAATACGGCCAGACGCAACAACCTCTGCTGCAAGGCATTCGGGATATACCTTCGGTGCAGTTGATCCGCCAAAATTTTGACAGTGAAAGAGTACATGAGAAACGCACCATGAAAATGGATCTTAGCTTACCACCATAAAAATATTTGAGTAACTGAGAATAGCTACCTAAGCTATGCACTAATATCGACAACGAACAGAATCATACAAACAAGAAGAGTACCTATGAAACTAATGACCTCGAACATATCAGTGTGTGAGTATACTAGAGATATTGTCACAACAAAGCTACAGCACTGGGGAGGTTGTTCTTCGTACTCTCTACTATGGGTATAAGAAAAGTAAGTCCACCGTCACTTTCATGACCATAAGTGTCCTCCCTATGCTAGCTTGGTTATAGGAGCGGTGATCACTTTCCCCATTAGGATCGTAATATCATAAGAGAGGTGTCTTCACCTTCCTACCGTGATCAAGGAGAAATGAATCACCATTCCCCTTATGATCAGACGAAAGGAAGCTCCGCTATCTCTCCTATAATCATGAAAAGAAAAATTCCACCATATAGGCCATGATCAAGAGAGAAGCAACTCCACCATTCCTCCCATGATCACAAGACACGTAACCTCATGATCTTCACCATATCCCACAGAGAGCCATAGAACTATGTAGCTAGTTCCACATCCATGAACCGCGTCTCTACCACAGCCTGTCGGTAAGGACGTTGGCAGCAGAGTCGAGGAGGTGGGTCACCGCCGCGAGGTGCTCCTGGAACTGCCGCCAGTAGGCGTCAATGTCGGCAGCGTCGGGGTGCTGGGCGATGTAACTCAGCGTGTCCGTCAGGCCGGAGAACGCCGTGCCGGAGTAGGCGTCCGAAGAACTCGGGGCGAACACCACGTGGCTGCGGAAGAACATTTTCGATGAATAGTAAGACAGAAAATTATAATGGATGGTAGGTTACAAATGGACAGTTTAATAAGATCGCGTAATGAATCATGGACGGTAGAGTAAAATATCACTAATGGACTGTACCTAGGGCGGAACTTTGTGAATAGACAACAAAGCTTGCCTCATAATGTACAGTAGAATAAAAAAAATAGTTGAAGCAACATAATTCCGAACCGAACCTCACAAATGGACAACATAGTTCATTGTTATAATTAATAATGAACAGTGGATCAAAATATCGTTAATTGATAGCAAACTAGACAATTAATAATTGACAGTAAAAGAAAATTCATTAAATGATAAGAGTAACATAGAAAACTAGAGCACTCTGAGAGCGCATACCTCCGCCAAGTGAGCCAACGGTAGCAAAAATTCAAATTGGCTCTGAAACCATTATTTTCTTTGCATAAACTCCAAAATCTGATCATTTGTGCCTTTTTATATTAATAACAG
>LQNS02276924.1:10411216-10458126 GCA_001587735.2 Parhyale hawaiensis | reverse complement strand
TTGGTAATCTACTCTTTGTTATATACCTAACAACTCATGTTAATTTCATCAAAATCCATTCATAACTTTTTGAGTTATGGCATCGAGAAAAATGACGAAGACAAACAAACAAACGGATGGACATATCTTCACCAAAAGTTAATCATCTATTCCTCCCAACATACCTAACAATCCCTGTAAATTTCATCCAAATCGGTTCATAACTTTTTGAGTTATTCTGGTGATAGACAAACAGATAAACAGACAAACAGACAGAGATAAAACATTCCTATACCGATACGAGATAATAAACCGAGTTTCACTGCTTGGATCATGACGTGGGTGCAGTGGTAAAACCAGGAATATTATTATAATAATAATATAATATAAGTTAGCGTTGGACACAGCATCCATATGAGAAAATAACTGATATTTCTCTCTGTCTTTCTCAAGAGTGCCCTGGTTCAAACTGTAATACGTCCACCTTATTTTATTTCTAAACTTCTTGATGCGTATCATATAACGGATATGAAATGTCACGCCATGGAAAACGTACACCGCATTACAAACTGTAGTATGTCTAGTTTTAGGTTTTTTCCTTTTTTATCGCAGATAGACTAAAAACGTTAAACAAAATCGCCATCATAAATTTCAATTCAGCTTTTATACCCACATACAACTAGCACCTAGGTACCTCAAAGTTTCAGAGAGTAACATGTCTATTTTAAGTTTTGTGTTTTCTTTTTATCATACATAAGATGAAAAAGTATTATCTTTTTAGAATGTATAGAATGAAAAAGTATTAAACATGTGTGTCAGTCAAAAGTTGTGCTACTTCGGAGTTTCAGAGAGCAATATGCCTAGTTTAAGTTTTAATTTTTTTTACCACATATAAGGTGAAGGTGTATTAAATACGACTCTCTGTCATAAAAAAAAAGAAAAAGAGCTACTTCTTTAGTTCCCAACTGCTCAGTCGAAAATAATGGTTGTTATTATAGTTGAATATAGTGGTGATGAGAGGTTAAGGTTGATTATGGATGATGAAACAATATGGTAGATATGCCGACCGAAACACAACTTTGATATTTGCTTGATATTTAGCTTGATATGGTGGAGGCATTATTGATTGCTTAAGGTTTGTCAGGAAACGAAGGTCGATGGTAGTACATGGATCTATGAAGATTATATATGGTAGCTAGATGGTAGTACATGATGTTAGAAGACTATATACTGTATGGTAGAACATAAGCTTGAGCATAACCATGTAGGTTATCAGCGGATTCCCGTACGTACGATCATGAGTGGAACTTCTCCGATTATTTGGGGAAAAATATGTATGGGTTGCCATGGATTATAATAAAATAGCTAGAATTCTCAACATAAAATTTTTTCTTTCCTGTCGATGAATTGCAAAAAATTACAGGGTATGTATGGACGCAAACCGCTTGACATTATTTTTATCTATTGTTCCCGATTTTACTAACGCGTTACCTTTTTCGGGTAGTTACCCATCATTCATATTTATTTGTTGTATCCCTTGTTAAACAGTATTGCAATCTTTGATCATACATCGCCATGTATTATTTCTCTGTTCAATTTATGTTTGTAAAGTTTCATCAACAAATTATTACCATTAGCTTTATGTCAAACAATGTCAAGTTTCATGATACATTTAGCCTTACGTACCCTGACAACGGGTAAGGCCAACTTCCTCTGAACCGTGTAGTAGAGCTCTATACCGGCTTACAATTAAAGAAGTTGTATACAGACGTGCGTTAACTGCACAGAATGGTTCAAGCTCCTGCTTTAGCATCATTTTGAAGTTTAAAGCCTCTCACCATTCTGAGCTGCAGGCTTAACACGCACGTAGAAATAACATTTTTTTATAAGTAATTAACCATCAGCAAACAAAGCAGGCATCCAGTGCATAATATGTCAACAGTTGAAAAAGTTGATCTTGGTAGAGTATAGTTGTATCATTCGCTGAATACAGTCGAATTTGGTCGTGAATTGTGTTTCTTACGATTCACTATGGTAGATCAAGGTAGTGCAGCTAAAACCTTAATGGTTGTAGTTGGGTATGTATGGTTGGGAATTATAGTTGGCAATATGGTCGCAGGTTGTGGCATATCCTCACCATAATGCACCCCATAAATGGTTGAACATCATAGAGGATATTTCGATAATAAACAACTAAAGATCTCGACCATAATCATAGTTCTACTACTAAAATCACATCCATCATTTCCGACTGGGTGGTGAACACCGACCGACTACCTACTTGGGTCAATCCCTAAGTTGACCGTGAATCTTATCCCTTGTATTAGTTTCAAGGATGTTACGTGTAAACATGAATACCTCAGGGTGCAGCGTCCTGATTTGTTGGGCCCTGCATCCATATGAGACAATAAATGAGCCTTCTTTCTTTCTTTCCTCTTTTCTTGGGCAGTCTGTAAACTTGCACTTTGTTTGAATTTGCAAGTTTGGGGAGTGATGGACATTAGCTAGAAAAGAATAAAAAAAAAAGAAGTCACTAACAGCAGACCAATTTGGGTCTCGCCTCGCTTCAGAGGCTGTGCTGTTGAAAAGTTTTCTTAAAATAAACCTTGAGCACCGAAAAATATACAATGACAAGAAAGCAAATCATTCGCTTTTCCATCTGGGTATAGGCCCCTGTTTGTTATGCCGATGCCACACGCTAGTCAATAGAACGAGTATCCGAGTTTTGAGCAGCAAATCGACGTTTCAAAATTTGCCAACTTCCGCTTTAGCGGAAATTACAAGATGGAGCAAGCAGTATTTTTGCGCTCGATACAGTGGTTTGTTTCCCAAACAAACTGCCACCAGCGACATCTACAGGCGTGAAGAATGTTCAGTTCGCCTTCGGAGCCGCAACAGCTTATTATTCTCAAGATATTTTAACGTAGAATTAGACTTCATAATACTTCAGAAGGCAATGGGTAGCAACTATGTATTATATTGTTCTGCTTAATAATTTTTTTTGTCATGGTAATGAGTCCTTAGCCATAACGTCGTTCAGAGGAACGGAGCTCGACGTCTGTTGACCAGGATCATTCCCACGTGCGAATAGTGAGGTGCAGTTTTTCGAAAAATAGTTTGCGCATTTGCGAGAGTTTCCTCAGCTTCCGATTAGCGTGTGCCACAGCGTTTAGGGCACAACAACCTGAGATATTCATTCTTAAAGCTAACTCTTTCGTGGCTTACCCTTAGTCTATAGGTATAAATAATGTCATAACTTCATTACAAAACTTAATAAGATAAAAAATAATCGCTTTCAGCTGAAACTTTTAGCATTCATTTCTTAGCAACCAAAGAAAATATTTGCATAGTTTTATTCTAAATGGCTTCCTTTGTTTGTCCAAGCAAAGCTTCACTCCATCTGGCCATTCACCTGTCTGTCTAACCCACATCATCAATTGAAAATATGGCCACTGCATGCAGCAACAAGGGAGCGCTTAAGGCGAAGAGAGATTTCTCAGTGGTATAGAGCAAGCCAAGTTCTCCCAATGCCAACTACAGTTGGTAATCCAAAGGGTTCAAGTCTGGGCTACACATGGAGCAAAGAATATAACGGGAGGACTGACGAGAAACTTGCATCAGAAAGTGACGACAGCATCGACAAACATTGCGGTTGAGCAGCTCACAAGTTTTTAATTAATTTCGCCAGAAAAGTCGTCGTCAGTTGCAAATTTGATCCCCAAAGCACACAAATAAATGAAGGAAACATACACTAATTAAACAATTACCGTATCAATACAACATTGCAGTGGAGGCTTTCACGGCAAAGTTTGAGCTGGTATGGGGTCTTGATTGAACTTCTTATTTAAACTGAGGACTTATTTACACTTCTTATTCAGTTCACAGTGCTCAACATCTCACCATATTTTACAGTCTTAATTTATTCAATCTCCCGCTCCTGACTGACCAGCTACTTCAGCTGCACGCGTACACAAAACAAGTTAAAAATAATGTCGGCAAGTACAGAGAGGTTGAGCAGTAACTCTTTGCAGTTTCTCTCGCGTCAAGAATTTAACGCTGCTTATAATATAGATTAGGATTAAGAGTTCCGACTCTCAAGTACTTCCACTTGTCGATATGACATCATTTGCACTACTTGCCTTTACAGCTAAGTTTAATTTTAGTCCCATTGAGTCCTCCCGTTACACTCTTTGCTTCTTGGGACTACCAGACGGCCAATCATCAGCCTTGATAAAATCAAGCACAGTCTGGGAGAGCCACAGCTGAGTAACTTTTACTATGAGCCCTGGGGCCGATTCGTCCTTAATGCTCCGTTCTTTTCCACTGAACAAAGAACTATTCAAACAGTTAACTTTATTGTCATCAACATCATTAATGTACACGCCAGCTGTGGTTTTAACCCCTTTTGTTTTTTTTTTCAAAACTGAAGCTCTGTGATCACCAAGCAATCACTTTGGCTGGATAGTGGCTTCTTCAAACCCTGTGAAGGATTTTTGAAACTTCTTTGGCACTATGAACATATACCTGATCATTTTGACGATTGAAGCTCTCTACTACAATGAAAATTTTCACGTCCGTGAAAAGGATACTTCTGTGAGTTCCTTCTGCGTACCTCATCATCAACTCTTTGGATTTTCTCTCTCCATTCTATTGTTAAATCTTACTGATATTGAATTCTCATTAGGAAACATATGGACTCGACCCTAAGCATTAACCTTTACTTTAAAGTTATTTTTCCTAAGCTTCTTACATTGTAAAAAGTCTATTGAAAAACTTATACGAGAATTTATATCTACATACTTATAAACTTCATATTCCAAAAGTAAGAGCACCTTCGGTGACGCCCGTAAATGTGCATAATATAGGTAGGCAGGTAGGAAAAGGGTAAGAATTCGTGGCTGTATGTACAGCTACTCAGGCCTAGGCTGGTAGTCTTACTTGTACTCAGGCCTTCCTGGTAGTCCCCGAGGGTCGATGAAGGCTCGCTCTACCATCATCATACGGTCGTTCGCCGCCCTCACCGCCATCGGGCTGAGGGTAAATACAACACACATGTATAGTTCATTCCGGTAAGGCTGTGTTGCTTTCGAAATGTGCATAGTTATATATACAGATATTCCTAACTTTCTAATGTGAGGCTTAACTCACAAGCATAAAAGTTGTATTAAATGAGATGTGGAGAAGCAGAGAAGAAATACTGGTTATTATCCAGAACCCGAAAAACTTACATACCGTAGAATTTCATAAAACATAAAACACAGGTTGCAGCGATGCTAAAAGTGCGAATACGTTAATAGGTATCTACCATGATAAAGCAGATATAGTTATCTATACCTAGTTCCACAACTGTAAATTTGTATTACATATATCGTTTTCTAGACTTTGGATAATTAACTGAAAACTTGTGACTTCATGAATTTCCAAGTTAGTGCTCTGTCCACGAAAAAATGTAGCTTACTTGTCCAAGTCAAGCGTAGGAAGAGTCTCTTGGAACTGCTGAACTGTGTTGGTGAATACCACTCCTGCGTCCAGGAAATATTCTGCGGGAAAATAGTTTTTTTGCTAGACTACAGCGTCATAATAGTAGCAAAGATCACGTGTTCATGTCTACCTCATGCTACCGATGCTGCAACACTATGATTAGAACTTGAGACGCTATGGAAAAATATGAAATAAAATCGTCATTGTATAACTTGAAACAAGCACACCATTGTTAGGTGAGTCGTGTTGCAAATCACACGTAAACCTAAAGCGAAGATCAGCCATAAGCAAGATGACAATCCTAGCCAACGGAAATTAAATATATAGGGGCCTACCCAAGGGTCTAAATCAGTGGTTGTACAAGTTTACGTTGGGGTTTGGCCATGTGCATCACGAGAAACGTAATATAATTTGGAAAACTTGTTAGGTGTCTCGAAGTAGATACTTGCTTTAAATTGTTTAAGTTGTCAAACCGCCACTGTGACACCAGCTAGCGGCATGCTGTATGTACTGCAAAAATTGTAGCCTAAAAATTGCCCATAATTATTGTACAAAATAGATAGATTACTCACGGAGTGTGAGGTTCCTGTCCGAGATCATCTGGCCGAACTGGTCCACTATGTCAGTCTGAGCCTTTGAGATGAACTCTGCATAGGCCGTGAGCGACAGCGGCAGCACCTGCGAAAATATATATGCCAAAATTTAATGTTACGTTTTCTTATGCACATAAGTATTATAACAAGAAACCGTGTACTTTTTATGTAAGCACGTCAATTGCGGTTAAGTTTACATTAGATCATGACTTACAAGACAATACATATTAGTGTTAAGATGCGATGGTGTTGTTGTTAAGTTACTTCCAAGAGGTTGGAGTTTGAACACCACCCTCTTTGACCACATGGAGGACATACGTTATGGAACATCCATCCTGCAGGCCTCGATCTACGTTACCACCAAAGTGGAGCCGCACCTCAGTCGGACAAAAGTCCTGGTGCCATCGATTGGTGAGGCGAAGTCGAAATCACAATGCTTGATTTATCCGGACTTTAGACAGAAGCGTTGGTCTCGCCACTTTCTTTCGGGTTCCAGGCATTAGAAGCAGCTTGATTACGTTTTAAAGGCCTGAAAACTCCAATTGACGGCAAAGGATTCATTTTTTTTAAATTCCCAAGGTTAATCAGCTTAGGGATAACCACTAAAGCTCGGCCGAGTGGGGCAAGGCCGTAGCAGCTGTCTAAAGTGCCGGACGAGTCCAGCCAGGTGGGCTCAACTCGACTTTGGTTTGCCAGTCATTGATACTTTGAGTGTCAATAGGTGGGGTTACAAGAAAGAAAAATGTAAGAAGAAAACATATTGAGAACAAAATTGGGAAACTGTGAACAGAGGGCGAGAACAATTTGGAGGATAAGAACAAATCAGAACACAGGCTGATACCAAGAGTAAGAAAATTTGCATTCAAGTAACAAGGCTCACGGTGGAGTCTGAGAGAGCCACAGCCAGCTGCCCCCAGAGGTCAGTCATGGCGGCGTGGAAGTGGAAGTCCTGGTCGTAGAGCTCGTCCACCAGAGCGAAGGTTTCGTACAGAGTGTGGTACAGAGGCTCACCCAAAGTCTCCTGAAAAAAAAAAATCAAATCCATCATTGCTGATTCGACTAAACAAAGAAAAGAAAGTAGGACATGGTTACAGGACACAGGGTTGCGATACAAAATTACAATGCACAGGATTTGATAGGCCATCTCTCAAATAATGACACTTGAACACCAAGGTATACTTACCGTAAGTTCATCTTTGAAATAGCCAAATTTGGTTAATTTTATGAAGACGAGCACCTCATAAACAAGGTTTCAAACAAGATGCGCGACACCGATGTTGTATTTTAGCCTTGTGGACGTCAGTTTGGCAAAGTTAAAGTGGAAAACACCAATGTTGGAGTTGACAAAATCGATGATGTAAATCTAAACTGCTTCGAGCGTCTTTTCGATGCTTTATTATTAGTTATGGCGTATGCTCGGCACTACTGTGTGGCACCTCGTAAACATTAGCCAAGGTTTTTTGTTGTGAGCTAAGTAAAGAAAAAAAAACTGTTAGCAACACGGGCTCAGTATGGATGAAGAGGATATGTACGAAAGAGAACTTCAAGTCATCGCTCAGATTACATTGAAATTGTTTTATTTCTTGACGTTAGTTAACTCTTTTACACGTCAAGTCGATGTAAAGTATGAAAAATTATTACTACCATTTCCTTAATTGTTTCCCCAATTATTTCCCTGGTGTTTCACTGTCTGTACTGCAATCTCTATAAACCCTTTACTGCGCGTAGGACCACATTTGGTCTCTTCGGTAGTTCCATTCTGTATACGACCACGGTTCTTAGCCTATCGGTAAAAAGTAAGGGTCGTGATGGCATCATATCCTGCAGGTTTAAGTTCTACACAGAGGTATTTTCTAACAGGATCGCCACTCACTTACGGGGGATAAAATTATTATACGGAAAAAGTAAGTTATTGGTTGGTGGAAGTCCACCTTCTAATCATAATCATTTGCACTTCATGTGTCGAACTGAGCGTATTTCTTTTATTGTCATTCAATTGAAAAATTGAATATAAATATATACAATACATATGGTTAATGCACCCTAATAAAGTACTCAAACTAAAAATGACAAAAATCTACTTTAAATTATGCTGCACGACAACACGAACTCAATCTCGACAATCAATCGTGGGGGTTAGGCAACGAATACTTTTTGCGTCAGCCCGTTAAAACACAATCATGGGCAGGCGCTGGACTTACATTATCGTGCGTGTAGCGAACATCCAGGCAAGGGATGCCCAGGTTGTGCTGGAAGCCTTTGTAGTCGCTACCACTACCGATGAACTGCATCCTGTCCACGAAAAGCTGGCATAATGGATGCTTGAGCTTGCATACTAAGTATAACGATATGTTGTATGGGACCTACAGAGAAGCTGAAACTTTTAAAAGCCCTTAAAGAGATAGGTAAGTTCTCAACGCAACAAACCAGAAAAGAAAATAGTGGATTCTGAATAATCATAAACATAAATCTTTGTTATCTGAAAATTACGACCAGTAACTCCAATTTTTCCATATACGTTAAGTTTACTTTTTGAAGTTCCGTCTCCCTGTGACGCTAGAAATTACAATACAGGAGTATATATCTTGGAAATTCCGGTATCAACTACAGAACTTCTTCAAGGAGGGATGAATATCAACACAGCATATGTGCAGTTATTTTGCAAATAATATAGATAATACATACAAATATGTAAATTTGTGTATGCGCACAATTTCTGTAGTAATGTAACGTTCTACATCATCATAGAAATAGGTTTTATCTCACAAGGGAAGGTCCAAGTTGTCAGGATCAGGTCGTCTCAGAAGCCAAGTGTCGTACACGGTGGTCCTGCCAGAGGCCACCTCTGCAGGGTCAGGATTCGGGACCTGGTCATGGCCAAGATTTATTCAATTCAGTTAGTATCCACTTTATTATTATATAAATATTTGATACCTGTTGATGGCCAAGATTATATAAATCGGTTAGCACCCACTGTATAACTACGTACCCAGAGGTTTGTACGATTTTTATAGCGGATTAACAGACGTTATCACCTGCTGGCAGGCAATGTGCTGTAATATTTGTAATGGTAATGTATTATCAACGTCTTTTAACAGTAATATAATGCTACTGTAAGTGCTTCGTAATCTATTGACTGTGGTACATAGGCCTACGTAGTTATACTTCTACTTTGCATTGCTCTGCTTTATAATTAGGTTGTAAATTCATAGCTGTAATAGCGACATTTATTAATAGCGACATTTATTATATAAACTGTAATACAATAATCCGAGAACACCTCACGCCTGTGGAGAAATATATAATATATATGTTCCCCAACCTTATCTATGCTTGGCACCCCTAAAAAACTTTTGCTGTATGCTCGAACCGCTACAAAATTAATAACTCATATGATGGCAAAGAACTAAAATTATATGACTTTACGCCGCAAATTCCGGTTTATTTCTACATGGCGTTGAAATAATCTAAGGTTTGGCGATCCTTGACTTGAAAGCTCATCTCGCGCAACCCGAAGGCGGGGGGTGCTCTGCAGCGATTGATCTTGCTGTCTCCTGTCTAGAAGTTCCAATGTCCTGCCATATGCAATTGAGCAAGCTTTGTCTGATGGTCCTTTATGTTTCACTTCATGAATAAGATTGTGCCCATTGTACTAATGTTAAGATCAAGAATACATCCACTTGTTGGAGAAATAAATGATATCTATCTTGTTATGTTAATAGGTGCTGAAGTAGATACAAATTAGGGAATTAAAGATGGCTTCTATGGGTATATCTGAAACAGCTGGCTTGTATAATCTACATTAGGTCCTTTTTCTTCTTGCTGGTAATGGTAGCATGAAGAAGACACTTTTCACAATAATAATTAAGCCCTCTTACACCTACAGAGGATGACTGAAAATACACCCCTTCTCCCCTTGAGGGCATTGTCAAACTTGTGTCATCTTTACAAGGGATGCATGGAAAGACACCTAATGTTATTTAGCTTATTTGTGACGGAAAACATGATGAATACACAACTGATCTGCTAGTTTTTGCAGGCTCAACGTCGGGTTCATCCTCCTGCATGTACTACTTCTATCCAAGGCCAGGAGACCGATTTAGAGATACACACATTACAAGAAGTAGATATGAACCGATGCCAAAAATCCAGCTGATATATTTGGTACCGCAACCCCCTTCTTTCAGATACCAATAGGATGGGCGCATCAGTTCCTGTATATAGTATCTATGTTACCTATGTTTTATACGTGTCAGGTTCGACTAAGTTAAAAATAAATGGGCTTAGACAGTTTCGGTTCTGCTAAAGTGTCTAACCTAAGTTATAAAAACACGTATATATATCCGAATGTCAGGAAGGCCATTTTATACCCATCCCCAGTTGTTTTGTACAAAACTCACAGCTTTTGTTGTATTGAAGACAACGTCATACAGCAGCGGAGCAGACTTCGTTCTCAAGGTGTAGTTTCCTGACGTAAGAAATGCACCAGTTAAACGTCAACTAGAGAAGTGCTCCGAGAACGCCGCCCTCCGCCTTGCAAAACAATGCTAAAAGACAATGGTAGACAGCCAAGCCAACTGATGGACCCAGGGGGTAATAATACCGGGAGAACCAAACAGACATACGAAGAAAAAGATATCGCGTGAAATGACGTGTTTTCGGACCAAGCGGTTTGAGCACAAGCTCAACATTAAGGGTATAAAATTATTATATTATCAATAGTGAAGTGCTCTATCTATGCTTGTCATATAGAACGTAGTACTAGTACTTCCTGACTGCATCTTGCAGGTAAACGAGCAGCGATCGTTGCGGCTACTTGGTTCGAAAGAACGTCATTTCACGAGCATTCTTTTTCTTTGTATGTCTGTTTGGTTCTCCCGTTTTTGTTACTCCCTGGATAGACCGATCAGTGCTAACATTGAATCATTCTTGCACCATGTACCGCAACTAGACGTGTAGCAACTGCTTAGGAGGGGTTCACACGTGAACTTTTTCTTAACGGTAGAGACTATACTTTTAGCAGACTCAAACACAGTTGAGTGATACTCGTAAAATGTTAGAGGGTGAGTCAATCGGTTTTGGCATTTTCCCTTCCGTTGCTCGATTTTTAGCTATATTGAATGATTTTAGTGTGAAATTATTATCACGTTCAATCTGTGTCCTGAATTTCAAAGATTTGGAATTAAATATTTTTTAATAAAAATTCAACAGTGTTACGATAACAGTTTCTGAACATGTGTGATACGTCTGAGCTTAGCGTTTTCGATCATGCACCGCGTGTGCACACGGTACACACGGTGCAACATTTGGGCAGTCATTACGCTACTGTCAGAAAAACATTCACGTGAGAATCCCGCTTTAAGTAGGTGATACAAGCTAGTCAAGAGATTGAATAAATGCATTGCTGTATCCGTTTCATTAGTACAAACTAGCCAACGATTTCGAGTTACAGTTCCCTCGACGTCTGAAGAGTTGTCGGAAACTCTTGCTGAGGAAGCTGACCTTAAGGCTAACATTTTTAGCCTTTTTTGATAAACTCAGAGCTGTGTTCTCGAGGGCTCAACCAAACATTACTTAAGATAGCTGAGGAAACTCGTTGCTTAGGGTAGCGCGCGTTACCCTATTCACTTCTTTCGCAGATCTTAACATTTGCATTGTTTAATGTAAGAGAATTTCAGAAAACAGAACATGAACAATATTAGACACCCACATTGAAGCAAAGAACCACGCATTATATAAAGCAGTCTCTGGTGGTAATAGCTAACACGAAGTCATTTTTATTGAAGAAAATATTTCACTGCAAGAAAAGAGTTGTCTACATTCCATTTGTGTCGACTTTTTTGCTGTTAGATTTTTCCCATAGAGCTCTTTGCTAGAGTAGCTGTATAGCTTGTACGGTAAGGCAATGCATTGCCTCTTAAATCTATCACTATTTATCTATCATACTTGTATTCATAGATAGAAGAGGTGAGTTCAAACTGGAATCCTGAAGTTTCCTTTCTCTAAAATGATGATAGAAGATTAACACTTTAACAGAACTGCAATATACTCCTCAGTAGTACCTTCTATAGACATGTCAACGTTGAGGTAGGCGATAGCTCTGTCTGTCAGTTGTTTTCCAAACTGCTCGGTCCACTCCATGGAGCCCACGAGTCCGTACTCTTCTGCCCCCCACGAGCAGAACACAATGGTGCGTCGGGGCCTCCAGCCTGTTGGAGGAGTGAGAAAAAATGACTATGATTTCCTGAAGTAAATCATGTGGACTAAATATTATGTCGTTATATTCAGGGTTGCTAAAACGACGTCTCTATCGTAAGCTTCAACTATCTTTTGGCATCAGGAGTCGGAAATGGAGTCCGAGTCGGACCATCTGACTCAGTTTGTCAGTTAAATACAGGAAAAAAACTTTACCCAGCTAGATATCTATATAAATATAAGGAGAGTGATGACTCGTTTAGCATAGGCAGGTATCTATATTGAATAGAGTTGCTAATTGAAGTAATGCAAGTGTTCTCAGAATGTTGAAGGCGGTCTTCATTCTTGGGTCTTACAGATAACTAATATCGAAGCCCGATACTGATGAGCGCAAAATTACTACGAGAAGCTCATTTTTTTTTCAACTACACTGCAATAGCGATCAAAGAGAAGAAGAATCAATGTACATACAGATTATACAGTATGTCGAGACTAATATAGAATCCATAACGAGGGTGCTTCCTTAGTAGATCAACACGCATTGCACGAGTTCGATAGTTCGGGAAAGAATATACATACATTAAAATATTAATAGTAGCAATATGCAAATGAAGGGTAAAAATAAAGTGGACGAGGAGCAAATGTAGTCACCTGTTTTGTTTTTAGCTTCCATGAAAACTCTGGACAGTTCCATCATGGCTGCAGATCCTGAGGACGGGTCGATGGAACCAAAGATCCAAGCGTCTCTGTGATTGCCGAGGACGACGTACCGGTCTACAGAAAAGCGAATAAAAATTTCACGCATGAATCGTAAGAATGCCTTGAGATACCTTGCCTTAAGCATCTTTGGATAGATGAAGTCCAAATAGGTAATGTGATTGAAGTCACGGCGTGTGTGTAGCGTCGCGATATTGATGGTGATTTTCTGCTGTAGAGCCGCCAGCAGCTGCACCCAAAGCGATAACGAATTGTCTCCACAGTGCATGTAAGCGCCGGCCGCTGGTCTACAGGAAACTCTTTTCAAGTAAGAAAGTAACAAATGATTGCATTCTACGACTTTCATACCAGTGGCATTTTTCAATGTACGGAAGATTTTGTTTACTTTGCTCCCCGCATTTTGAGAATAGTAGACATATTGGGACATTACGGAAGATTTAAAAGTATCATCCATTTCAAACATGGTCTTAGAAATTTCTAATAACCCTAAAGACCGAAGAGAGAATCTTTTTAAATCCTCATTCATTATTGCAAAAAAACGGTGATTGCACATTATGAGACTTCTTGTTTTACCACAAATTAAGAGGAATTATGCTGTAGAACACAACTACACAAATGTAAGTGGCTTTTAAGAAAGTCCGTGAAGTTGGCGACCACGCCAGCGACCAGGTCCGATTTGAACGAAAATTTGCACGCGGGTCATTGAAATCAAATTATCTTTGAAACTGATATCTGTTTCCCCAGCGACCGTTGCCTTCAAAGTCAAATCAAGGTCATCATGAGATGGAAGGCTCTACAGCCAAAACTTACTATCCAATTGCGACGGTAGTCAATATTTTGATTCTGATGACGAAATTCCAGGATGAGCGAGACTTTTTTTTATTACATATACAATTGTGAATGTGAATTTACTCCTGGTCTTCTCTCGAAGCAGCATTCAGTTTGCTCGTTTCACACGCGCATGTGCGAGTTCATATTCATTACGGCGTATTGTGACGTAGACTGAAAAAGAACTTGTCGTTATCAAACAGTCTCTGAGAACCTGAAAGTACTGATATAACTTTGGACTTCACCTAAATGATAAGAAAATATATTTCAACTATTTATGCTTGATGAGGAGCAACTGCACCCCTAACCTTCTCTACTTTTTTTGTTGTAATGTTTTGCAATGACATATCCTAGGTTAAATTACTAAACAATACACAAATAAAATTCCTAGTCTATTATTTAATAACATGAATTACTCGACGTGGTACCAGCAATTAATAAAAATGAAAGTATGTATCACTGAGAAACAAAGCAAATACAATATTCCGGAGGCAAGCCATAGACTAAACCACAGCGTAAATGCCGGACCTATGCTAAGCATTCACGGGTACTAGTTAATATTGGATTGTACAACAAGGAGCTGTCATAGGGAGGAGGGAGCCCTGCCGCTTTAGGTTTACCCAGCCAGCGATCCAACCATTCCGGAGTGGCTGTGACGCGTTCATGAAAGTGAGTACCTCTGGCACCCGGCGAATGTACGTAACGAACAAAAGAACGAACAACCATTCATCTACTTGGTGAAAGTGACGCAGGAGAAATAAACAAACTGATGTACTAATATGCGATTGGTGCATACGGTGACTGGCAGCAGCCACACCGGAAACTTGAGTTTCTCGGACACGGCTCCTGGTTCCCTCCTTTCTATTAAACCTCCTCGCTGCACAGTTTGCACGTCGTCCCGATATATTCAGGAATCGCAGTCGGTAGCATAGATAAGGGAGCGTGAAGGACGTGCGAGCTGTACATCTTCAAATCAGATTGTGCGTGCGATAGAACAGTGTAGCCTCGACATGACGAGTAGTTAAACAAAAATCTAACACAGAAAAGGGACGAGTCCTGTGACGCACTTATCCTCAAATCCTGAAACTAGTTGCAGTGAACTGTGTCTCATTACTGCCAAAGCAAAATTTTCGCCCCCCCCCCCTCCCAAGGCTGTTTAACGATGTACGTTTCCGATGCGGTGAAGAATTTTGCTAGGGAGTATGTGTAAGGTGGCAATATTGTGATTGGCTGCTCACCTATTTGGACCTTCACTACCCTCACTTGATTGGCTATTCACCTATTTTGGTCCTTCACTAGCCTTATCGCGGCTCATCACGGTGGGACGGTCGAGGATACAGCAAATGGTAACCGACTTACCTGGCTCTTCACTGCCCTCAATTGTAGCTATGACGTTATAAATTGTGGTGTTCTGATTGGACGTGAGGACGTCGAGGTTGACCTGCAGCGTGTCACGAGTTGGGCCAGTTCTGTAGGTGATGTTGAGGCCTCCTTGCCAGTCTGCAGGGCCTGCGTCTCCGTCCAGCGAGCTGACAAAATTAAATTTGTAACATTTTTATAGTTATAACTGTAGATTGGAGGCATCACCTACCAGTGCGTTTAAATCGGGATGATTAACTCTCATTAGCATCAACTCATTCAAAACTTCAATTAGAAACATTGCCCTAATATTATGAACCGTTGCACCTGTGAGTCCACATCGATATCTGCTTTGCGCCATGCTGCTGAAAACTCAATCTTGTAGAATTGACTATTTGGCAATCTCAAAGGTGATAGGCTTGAGACAAATGCAGAAATTATTCCGAACTACCTCGGAAAATCCTAAACATTCATCTGATGTCAACGAGCGAGCGGCTTCTGATAATATTGGATAATTGTCATTAAATTGCCGATCGAAAAGTACCTAGATCAGGGCACAAAACTGATATTGCGGACACGTTGACTTCATAAGCGATGAATATGCTTCGTGATCCAGTGCCTAGATCAGTTACGTGATGGTATATCATGGAGTTTTTCTCCAGTCCAGGCCGCCGTTTGTCACTGACTTCATGAGCGTAGCGGAATGAAGCTTTCCTATTGGTTGGCTTGGCGAGTAATTCTCTCATTAGAAATTTAAACTATATGGTTTGTCAGCTCTGCTCAGGCAAAACAATGAATCATCAAAGTAACTGGGCCGGCCTAACTTACTACATTCGTTAATTCAGACATTTGGGCAACACAATCCATTCAGCGTGATTTGGAAGTGATTGATTTCTGGTGTTCTAAGTGGGGGATGAGGCTAAATGCAGGCAAGACTAAAACCAAGCTCATGTCTAGGTCACGCACAGTGAGACCTGCTTTCACTGCGTTCATACTGGATGGTGTGGCACTTCCTGTAGGTAATGACTTGGTAATTTTGGGTGTCAATTTTGATCCAAAGTTGACGTTTGAGCCCCACATACGTTCGGTTGCCTCACTAACATCGCAGAAAATGGGTCCTATGCGACGTTCTTGGAGGGTGTTTGGTTGCTTAGAGTTGATACGTCGCTGCTTTAATTGCTATGTGCTCCTCTTCTGGAATACTGTTCCATACCCTGTGGTTCTGCTGCTGAATGTCATCTAAATTTGCTTGACAGAGTGGTTTGTTGATCTGCGTTCATGCTGGACGGTGTTGTGCCTGGTGATATGGCGCATCGTCGCAGTGGTGGTGGGGTCTGCTTTTTCTATAAAATAAAAAAAAAAATAAATAATCGTCCTAGTCATCTACTGGCAGCTTTTCTTCTGGAGCCATTTGCTCTGGTGAGGTATACTCGACGTACTGTTGCTCTTCATGAGCATGCCTTGGAGCCGGCACGATGCCGTACAAGCCAGTATTCTCGTTCGTTCTTTCCATCACTTGTAGTTGTTTGGAATTGTCTTGATAGCTCTGCTTTTGTCGGTGCGGGTATTGGCAGCTTTAAGCAATCTGTAAACAGACTAACTCTGTGATTTCTAATCTTCTCTTTCTTTTGTTTTCTCTTGCTGGGTTGATTGCGTGGGGGGTTGTTAGCCTTATGGAGTTTCCTCCGTTCTCACGTCGCCAGTCTAGTGTATCTTAATAAATTGTCAAAATTCAACTCTTTACCGGAACACAAAAACAGATTTTTATTACTGAGCATTACTATTGAAAGCGCAGTCTTCACTCACTCGAGCAGCTTCCAGGCGTCCTCATAGCTGATGGGCTGGACTGGAATGCCAGGGATAGCTGCCTCTTCGACTGGAATGTGGAATGCACTTTCTGCACGAAAAATTATAAATATCTGTTTCATTTCCATATTTTCGTGAAGATAATTGGCGTATAGCAGTAAATTTAATTCAGTCGAGTAGTAACTGAGTCTTGTTTTGATAAAAAATTAATAAAAATATAAATTAACTATATAAATATCAGCATCAGTTACTCTTTTCATGACTGACGACATCTACAAAGAAAAGTATAAATTTTTGACTACCAAAAGCAACAAGGTGCTTCGTTCCACGAAACATTTATGGCAATATTTTTCATGGCACATGCAAAAACTTTACCACCATATATTGAGATACTCGTTGCATATCACTCTGAGTCTTGAGAGCGCATACCTCCGCCAAGCAAGGCAACGGTAGTGAAAAATCCAAATTGATTCTGAAACCATAATTTTCTTTGTATCAGCACCAAAATCTAATCATTTCTGCTCTCTGATAGTATAACAGTTTCTGTAATTTTCTTGTACATCCATTCATAACTTTCTTAGCTATGCTGCAAATAAACATTAGGACAAACATAAGTCAAACGCACAAACGGACCAACCGATCATCGCCAAAATTTAATCATTCTTGTATTTTAACATTACCAGCAATTCCTGTAAATTTCATAAAAATCCCTCAATAACGTTTCGAGTTATTGTGCTAACAAGCATAAAATCAAACACAGTGACAGACAAAGGAACGAACAAGCAGATCATCCTCCTTGCTACCATAACTCTTCCTCCTTAACTTTTTGAGTTACCCATGGTAGCAAGAAAAAATAGGCAGACAATCCAACAAACCAACTAATGAACGGATTTTCACCAAACGTTGATCGACTGTTACTGTTAACGTGCCTAACAATTCCTGTAAACTTTGTAAGGATCAGTTTCTAACTTTTGAATAATATTGGTGACAGACAAAAAGACCTACAAACAGTCAGAAAACACACCAAAAACATATCCTCCTTGGCAGAGGTAATGAAAATGAGTTATATATAGTATCTATGACTATAAGCGTGCAGAAATAAATTACTCCAGTTTCCGTTGCGAAAGCCCTAATCTGTTACCCCGAGCAGTACCACTTTTTTTCACAGACTGTACCTCTACGATGCATGAATGTTTCCTGTTGTGTCCATGAGGGAGACTTTGCCTTTACACCGGAATAGCACAGCCTGAGTGACGCATAAAGTAAGTCTTTATATTCATACGGAGAGCAGTACTATGTCCAAAAAAATTAACAGTATGGTTTCAACATAAATTCTCCCAGGAAACCTGTATTTGAAAGTAGACTCGGAGACCATTTTGGGCCAGAAAGAGTTAACTTAATTATTTCTGAGTAGTTGAAATGCGCTTTCGTGAGTATAGCATAGTGGAAGTAACCATACACACGTTCGCTGGCCCAGTAAAGTGTTAATAGCTGTGGCGGCGCGAGGAAGTTTGTTTTGGGCTGGAACAGAAAGTTGAGGGGCTTCACAAGATATGCAAACATGTATGATGGTTTAATGGTAAAAATACTGAGGCGCGGCCCGGAGACTACGATCTTTATTAACGTCTAAGCAGAGCCACTAGTTACGTGGAATTAAGTGTCATCATCCCACTCACTAGTGGCGGGGTAGAAAGGAGTGAGGGGGTCTCCATCTACTAGTTTGACGGTGCCTAGAGGAGCGGCAGAGGGGGGCATCATCACCGTATAGGGGTACACGTCTTCTGTACCCCGAGGGGCGTAGTCTGCGGGGTCCGAGAAGAGAATGAGGCCTACGGCTCCTCTCTTCTCCGCAAATTCTGCCTGTGGTGATAAACTTCGAGTGAGTTTTAACATGTTAATTTTATACAGATGTTACATCAACACAGATCTTGACAATGATATGAAAGCTGTATAAATGATTAAACCTTTTCTTCTTTGTAAATTTATTCCACGATAAAAGAGTGCGTCTAAAAAATTCTTCTGATCATTGGGATTTATAAAGTTGAGACAATTACCTTCTTATCATATTATAGAAAACTAGGGGAATTACCCAATTGCCGAACTAACTCTATTTCCAAACAAAGAGCTATTTTTTGATATGTTTATTACACAAATGTATCAAATAATAGCTCTTTGTTCGGAAATAGGGTTAGTTCGGAGAGTGGGTAATTCCCCTATAATAAAATGGCTCAAATTTGTTAATTAATTCATTAGGAATTGATGGACTTCGGGGTCACACAACACTTCCTCAGAGGGTGGAACAACTATAAAGCCATTGGGGTAGGAACCTATAGTTAAAATGAAATCCTTACTATTTTCTTCGATTAACATCCAAATATCTACAGTACAGGCGAATGTAATTGCCTTGAAATGATGTCAGAGCTGATTGATATTCACCACAAAAGCCCCTTCTTACGATATTAGCTCGGAAGATCTGGCCGTAACGGGCGAGCACAACCCGTCCCTCCACAGCCACGCCCGTCTCGTTGAGGTAATCGAAGTCGCTCTCGCGGCCGTAGTGCGCGTACACCAGCTCCGCCTGATGGCAACACTGCTTGAGTAACTCTTACATATTTCAAATATATACCAGTTCCACCTGATGGCAACACAGCTAAAGTAACTATTACGTATTTTATGCACCAGTTCCACCTGATGGCAACACCGCTAAAGTAACTATTACATATTTTAAGTACCAGCTCCACCTGATGGCAACACCGCTAAAGTAACTATTACATATTTTAAGCACCAGCTCCACCTGATGCAACACCGCTAAAGTAACTATTACATATTTTAAGTACCAGCTCCACCTGATGGCAACACCGCTAAAGTAACTATTACATATTTTAAGCACCAGCTCCACCTGATGGCAACACCGCTAAAGTAACTCTTACATACTTTAAATATATACCAGCTCCACCTGTTTCAATAGTGCTTCAGTACTTTCTACATACAAACCCTATGGCTCGTGTCGCTCGATGGCAATACCGCATCAGTAATGCCTTCATGCTGAACACCAGGTCCTCTTGATGACAGTGCATCACTATTAAAGCCCTACTGGAAATTGATAGGCTATTATCAGATATCTGTAGGTGGGGGCATCAGATAGTCGTCAATAATCGCCTATGATTTTTCGATTGGGCCAAGGATAACAATTAAACGTTAATGAAGGCAATGCATATACGGGCATGTAATAATTCAAAACGTTTATTTTTATTTCTGAGCGTGAAGCTCAACTGCTGCTTCTTTGGAAATTGTAGGGGCTACGTACGACCAACTAGCTACAATTTAGGCAAATGCAAGACCCTAACACCTCGTAATTAAATAGACGATTATTTGAGAAATTCGGTTGTTGTTAAAAGAGCCGTAGAGCAACACGTAGATTCAGTTATGCAAACATATGACTTCTACAAAGAGGGAAATCTTCTGTGTTTCTAACTAAATAAGACAACAAATCACATTTGGATATGAGGACCAGAGGCTAAAGTTCTTCGTGCTAACATAGCACATAGAACTTATAGCATCTGGAATGTAATTCTTTTGAGTTCGGAATTTGGCTCTCAACGAGAGTGCTTTCTGTAGATAATTTGTTCTATTACGAAATACTGTTAATTTTGGTCATCACAACGAGATACCTTGGTTGTCTTTATTTTTTATACAATACCTATAAAGGTTTCTCTATGTACAGTATATAGCTCCCAACATATTGCTTGAGGTTTCGAGCTATATAAAATAAATTAGTATACATGCAACAGAGGAAAACACTATACCACGAGAAAAAACATATTTAAAATAATTTCAATAAGTGACGATCAAAGATGTGTCGTAATCACGCCAAAAGCGGGCTGCCGCAACCTGAAAAAAAATTACCGTAACAAGAAAAGTGGTGGCGAGAGCGCCATCTAGAGACAAGCGAAGCAAGCTCAACGATATTGAAATTCCTATTTATTGAAATTTGATCAACATTAGTTCCAAGTAAATGATCTGATTTACTTATTCTGGTGTACGAAGTTTATTTGTTGCGTGTTTGAATTAATTTAGTGCTCCTTTAATTCAAAATAGATGCTTGAGCTCGGTGACCTGCTCACCGTAACCCGCAGGAAGTGAAGAGTGTAACGAGAGGACACAATGAGACTAAAATGAAACTTAGCTGTAACCGCATGTAGTGCAAAAGACGTCACATCGACAAGTTGAAGTATTCGAGGGTCGGACCTCTCATTCCTAAACAAAATTATAAGCCACTTAATATTCTTGGCTAGAGAGAAGCGACAAAAACAGTTACTACTCAATCTTTCTGTACTTGCCGACAACATTTTTCCCGCGTTTTGTGTACGGATGCAGCTGAAGTAGCTGGTCAGTCAGGAGCGGGAGATTGAATCAATTGGGTCGAAGAAATACGATATATTTTTAACGTGTTTGTGAAAAGCACTATGAACTGAATTTGAAGTGTAGGTAAGGCTTCACTTCTAAGAAGAAGTTAAATTAGGGCGCCATACCGCCCCAGTTCTTGCCGCTACTGCTGTGAGACTTCCACCAGCCTCCACGGCTACTTTCTACTGATAGTTGCTTATTGCTCAATTATTATATATTCTCTTCATTTATTTATGTGCTTAAGGGATGAAATCTTTAATTTACGACGATTTTTGTAGTGAAATTTATTAAAATACTCATAGGCCGCTCAGCCGTAGCTTTGTGGTTGTGACGTCATTGATGACTTCACTTTTTGATGTTAATTTCTTGTGAGTCATCCCGTTACACTCTTTGCTTCCTGGTAACCCGTGTCGCAGTCGTCATTTGAGTTATGATTGCGACACGAGTTGCGACTGGCTGGGTCACCGGTGTAGCACCGGTAACCCAGCGATACTGATTGTGACACACCCCAGAGGAAGCAGTTACTGAGGGACATCTAACGCCCGCTGCAGGCAGTAGTATTTTTTGTGTGTTTTCACCTCACAGCGTTGCTGCGTCTACGTAAACAACGCAAAAGAGTAGGCCTATTTATTTCCGAGTAACAGTCATTTGTAGAAAATTTAAAAGATATAAAATATATACATACAATGAGGGTAACACTTACTGAGCCTTAGGATATGACGGCTAGCATTTTATCGAAATTTTTGGTAGACGCACATTTATGCTGGCATGGACACGACGAAATATTCAAAGCAGTGAAGTGAAAATATAGGACAAAAAAAAAACTATTGTTGGCAGCGGGCTAGAGTACCTCTTGATCTTGTTTAGTTGCTGCACTTCTCTAAACTCTTCAACTACGAGTGATCTACGAGATTACCAATTTTTATCTTATTGCTTTATCGGTGATACATGGTATCCATTTATGAAATGCTACATGTTGTCTAAAGCTGCAGCAGACGATAGTCTTATGTCCTATGTTTGCATTTCACCGCGTTCGAAGACTTCGTACTGTCCTTGCAAACACGGCCGCGTGTGTCTACCAAAAGTTTCGATAAAATGTTTACCGTCGTATTCTCTGGCTTGGCCAGTGTCACCAGTGCAGTGTTTTGGGTCTTTTCAAAATTGTAGCCAATGTCGTCTCAGAAAGCAGTGCTTGTTTCTGTTGCTTACTCAGACTCAGCAACGCATTCGAAAGCTTCGAAGTGAAAACACAGGATGAAAGACAATCTTCTGCAACGGGATTAAGCCACAGGTGTTAATAATATCCAATATTAAGAACTCATGGAAATATTATATGAAACTCATCGAAACTTGATATGATAAACAAGGTAAGCTAGTTTATATCAAGGTTACGAGCAAAAACCTAGTGTTCCTCGCGATTTTATTACCGTGACATTGCCAGTAGCGGAGTAGCCATTAAAGTTGAAGGGCACGTCGTCCCTGGCCTCCTCAGGAGCGTACAGAGCCTTTTGGCGGGGCTGTGACTGCCACAGCAGCGCACCATCTTCGGCGCTCACCAGGCGCACCTGCAGAAGAGGGTAATGGTTTTCTTTAGAATTCTGGTTTAAGTTACCTTTGCCGGGGCCATCCTGCGCATTCGTAAACGCAACTTGATACGAGAATGGACGGCACGTACATGGTCCCGATTTGAATGTAAATTCGGTAGCATGGGCTACGTGTGAGCTTCACATAGTGGCATCAAGTTGTGCGCACGATTGTATAGTGTGGCCCCGGCATTAATTCAAATCTTTTGATTTGCTAAAAGAGAAAGTAAGGAAGGAAAGAAGATAATTACATAACAAACGAAACGAGGCATTCATTCACGGCATAAGAGAGCGTGCCATATGTCTCTCAATGTTGGGCATTGCAGCATGGCGGTGTCATACGTTATTCAGTATGGTGGTATAACAGATGTCTCACCGTGTTGGCCATTGTGCCATTACCGTCTGTAATGTCTTACTGTATTTAGTACGGGTGCATGACTACCATGTCACAATGGGTGTGGCTGCATTACAGTCTGGCACGTCTGACACTTCTGCAATATAAATGTGCCTGGGGTGCCAATATATATTCCAAGAGGAAATGTATTCTCTCGTAACTCACAGTGTTGGGTATAGTGGCAGGAAATCAAACAATGTCTTATTATGTTGTACATGGTGATTTTAAGAATATCATGTCTCACCATGTTGGGTATGGTGGCATGAGGGTAGGAGAGCAGCACCTCATAGGGCACCATGGCCACCTGGTCCAGCCCCTGCTGCCGCCACAGCTCCGCCACCCATTCTGCAGTCAGCACCTCGGCCTGCGTCCCTCCTATGTGGGGCTGCGACGTCAGGAACCTGCCCGTGTCATGTTCATTTATTCATATTAAACCTGCGCACTGCCAGGCCAAAAAAGTAGTTGTATGATTGAACATCTGCTTAATAGTTCATAGGTCCACCCTTAGAACACGTCACAGCTTTCATTCTGTTTCTAAGTTTTACAATATTTGCATAAGCTCCACTTTTGGCCATGACTGAAGTGGATTTTCCCTTAAAGTCTGCAAAGATGAAAGTAGTAGCGATAAGGTACATAGGTTCCTCTCAAGCTGATGGCCTAAATTAACAATGATTTGAGATCTGTGGATTATCCCAAATAAAACAATGAAAATATCCTATCGGATATTTATGAGCATTTATCGGCTGCCTAAGGAAAAATAGTGAAAGGTATCCGATAACATCGGATAAATGCCTATAATTTCCAATTGGTAGTATTATCTATAACGATAGTAAATCGTGTCGTCGTTACAGTACCTCAGATAGGAACGGATGTTGGTAGGGTCGATGTTGTCAGTTATGAAGTCCCTGATATCCACTCGGGGAGGGCCACTCTGGAGCTTCGAGTGCTCGGCATTCCCCGCTGCGGAAGGTGCACTCATTCCTGCATAACAAAAAGAAAAAAAACATAGTATGCAGTTTTCCGCTGAATATGTTAAAATCAAATCCAGTTTGACAATCCCTCTTTGAAAAATTACCTATCATACAATATAAATGTCAAGTCAACTTTCCTGCAAATTTTTTTTTCTTCAGCACATTTCATTTTTGATATGGTGGCTAATATAACTGATGTTCGGAGTGGATCAATTAATTTCCTGCTATTTGCTGCTTGACAATGTGCCCTTCTTCGATTATAGCAGTGTTCGGGTACATCACGGTTTATAAGTCGATTGCTATTTTATTGTATCATATAGTCGACCATTCATTTGATTTTAACGACCATTCATTTGATTTAATTAAGACAATATCTTAAGTTTTTTTCATTTTTGAAGCACTACTTTTTCCAGCATTAGGAGTAAGTTGTCTGGCTTCGTTGCAGCCACAACAGGCATTCAAAAGTCGTTGCAATTTCTTGAATAAACTAGAACGCCTCGTGACTCGAGACCATCACCTGCGGTGGGGGGAAGGGTCCAGGGGAATGAAAGTGCCGAGTCAAGAGTTACGCCTTCAACACCGTCATTTTTTATGGCTCGCATACTTAAAGTCTGGCATTTTTCGCTTCTAGGTCAACCCACTTGATTGCCTGAAAACGATTACAATGATAACTCAATTCATTCTGCCTCTTTTTGGTTGGACAGACAAAAAGAAAGAGACTTCAACAAAAACATAATCACCACTCATCACTTCGCCCGCTGGTGATAATAACCACTCTTGCTTCGCCCGTCGGTGATAACGAGTTGCGAGATTTCACAGTCGTATCAGTAACCTTGTTGAGAGGCAACGAGCACTAACGTTTTGTCGATATTAGTTAGCCTTGATTGTGTCAACAGTCGACTGCGACAGTTAGAACGAACTAGCAATTTGGCTAATATAAGCTCCAGCTTCTTTTTTTACCAGTCTAACTTCATCTCGACAGTAATACGGTATTGTGTTACTGTGTATTCAGCTTCCATGTTGTGTTCCTTGAGGGTTTTTCTTGCTACTATTGGCTGCTGGAGGTAGAGCAAGCAAAAGAAAATGCGTAATCGGCAGCTCGATACCAAACCACAATATAGTAGTTGCCAAAACTGTAGAGAGTATTGATAAATATTATTTGCCTACATATAGCAAAAAGATATAGTAGGGCTGCACTTTATGCTACTACTCTTCAGTAAACCATGCACAACACATCCTAGAGAACAAAAATGGTTATATATATAATATCGGGATACTCTTAAGAAATAATTATTCGAGAATAATTGAAGTTCATGGATACATGTCAGTCA
Organism: Parhyale hawaiensis; assembly: GCA_001587735.2. Taxonomy (NCBI): domain Eukaryota; kingdom Metazoa; phylum Arthropoda; class Malacostraca; order Amphipoda; family Hyalidae; genus Parhyale; species Parhyale hawaiensis. The sequence goes on along the minus strand of LQNS02276924.1, from coordinate 10,432,482 downwards.
TATAACTTCTAAATGCATTTAATCAGAACAAGCCAAATACTTGCAAAGCATAATACATTGAAATATTGAGATGCCCTCAGCAGAAAAAAAAAGGTTACGGCGAAATGCTTCTCTGAGGTGCTGATTTTTATCTCCGCCAAGGAGGTTGTAGTTTTTTCCAGCTTGTCTGTTTGCTAGTCTGGCTATTTATTTATTTATTGAACATTTATAGCTAGTAACGTCAACTTGGCCCCACACACTAATTGAGAAATGCACAGCCAATGGTTCTAACTGCAGACAGAAGCACACTTGACACAAAGGAATGCACGGCTTTAGTCGACCGCAGAGTGTGAGATCTGTGGCGTCAGAGACTGAGGGCTCATGCGACACCTGCGACCTCCCGACTGACAAAGCAGAGCCAAATGCACTGGAAGAATCCACCTGTCTGGCAACATGGTTCGGTCTTCCGTACTAGTCTGAGTAATACTGACACTCTAACATTCTACCGCTGCAGGTGGGAGTTGGAACGACATAGGGAATCATAGGAGACTGACAGGAAAGGTAACCGATTCTACAAACCTGGCGGAGGCCGAGTTAAACGGATGAGTCCCCTTTCTCCTTTCCTTGTAGCGGTATACCGTTTAGAATCTGGAAACAGATGCTAAACGCTACCGCTATAAGGAAATAGACGTAAACACATTACCAGGAACTTACCCCATAAAAACCTACCCCATGGAGCTCCTCTCACATCATTCAAAGTCTAGCCGTGGGTGGTGCAGTAGTGGGTATAGGCAACATATTATTATGAGATTCACTCACCCATAACAGCCCATCCTAGGAAGTTTTTTGTATTATTGAGAGTCTACTAGAAGGTGTTACAACTGTAAGTATATATAGGCAATATATTAAGCTAAAATTAACTCACCCATGAATGCAACTCCAGCAGCAACGCACACCAGGACCCCAGCAACAATCAGACACCGTCCCCGTGAGTCCGCCATGTTGAACCTACTGAACGGCAAGCCTGCCATCCCAGACGAGGTTGTTTTTTCTTCTCAGATAACAGCAATCTCGGCCTGATATTGTAGCTTATCGGTCGATGTGCGATGGTATTGCAGGTAACTATAGGATAGCGATGGTCAGCACGCGTCCCTGTCGGTTTTTCATGAAGAAATAAAGAAAATTATAACAATCGCCTTAGCTTTACAGACTTAGTAATAGAACCCTATAAGTCGCAGTGCATGAAACTTATTGCTTAATTTTTAAAAAAGAACATCATTACCACATTATCATCTCACTAGCTAAGACAACAATGCTGTGCTAATATACGCCCGCGGTAATGTACTGTACTTGAATTATTACTATTAGATACCATAAGCAGCTAGGAAAGGAACAGGAAATAAGGACTAGCGCTATTAAAGATCCTGTACATTGAGATCTAGGCGTCCGATCATCAAGTTCAGCGTGCGATTGCCTGATGTTGTTCCGGCAAAGCGATCCCCACTGCCCCACATCTGGCCAGTATGGTCAAGAAAGCGTCAGGTGATCAGTATGGCAGGCGCGGATAAGGCGCATCTGATCCGTAATTGTAATCCATGTCGCACGTGACGCCATGCGCCCTTTTGGTTCCTAAACTCGTGTTTTCAGTGGCGCACGAGAAGCAGTGCATCAGCTTTAGTTACTAAACTAGTCAGATTATTAATTTTTTTTTCAAATGAAAACAAAATTAGGAAGCAATACTCTGACAAATACACATTCGTTAATTTCCTGCTGCAAAGTCGCGGTAGACTTGGAATAGACCCTGGGAGGCCCGAGTTTGAGTCTCGGACGGAATTTATCGGTTTTACAAAGGAGAATTTCTGCACTGAGAGGCGAGGGAAAGTGCGGCAACGGATTCTAAAATTGACTCTCAACACTGACCGTTTTTCTGCCCTTCACACTATCAGCTCTTCAATATTTTAGAATTAAAGGCACAAGAAAACATCATTAGGTTTATCCACTGTACGCGAGATCATATATGATTGTTATTGTTATTATCGAACCAGAGTAGCGAATTAAAAGGCCAAGGTAGAAGTTCAGGACACGCTCTCAGGATTCGAAGCGAAGGCGCCGTAAGAAATTCATGATATACTTTGAACCAAAACTGAATGTAAAGGTGAGGAAAGGTCACAATGGCCGTACACCCTAACTATGCTCGGTCCATTTTGTCAAGGCAGTTTGGGCAGGGTCAAGTTTCTGTGCAGGGTTGCCAATTTTATGGGTATTTCTGAGATTTCTCTAAATGCAGGTAGTGGGCGGTGCTAAGATATGGGTCGAACAAAATTTCAGAAATGCCCATAGAATTGGCGACACTGTAAGGAATATGACCACTTCAAACTGCCATGATAAAATGGACAGAGTATAAGAAACTTGCATTCACTGGTTTGTGCCGCAGGTAAATGCCCACTCGGACCCAGACGAGTGTACGGCTTTAGTAGATCACTGATTGTAATGTCTATGGCGTTATATTGACGGAAGACCCAATAGGCAAATACTTACACCCTCGACCCGAAAGCCAGTAACTACGAGTGAAAGAATTGCTTAACTCGATAGCAGAGTAGAGAAGAGGGTTAATGCAGGCAGATTGAAATTATGTTTGCGACAATGTGTAACTTAAGCATTTCTACTAATGAACTTCGTATCAGCATTTATATGTTTCTACAGTGTTAAAATTGAAAACATTTCTTATCCAGCAAGCGATTGTCATATTTCAAGAAAGAAGAATGAAAAACCTTATATTTCTCTCATCTGGATGTACCCAAGAAATTAAGGGTGCAGTACCATGCCTGAAGTATTCATTCTTAGCGATAATAGTCCATGTATGCAATGGTAAAATGAAGTATGTTGGATTGATCGACTATTGAAATGATCCTAACTGGACTTAGAGCTGTCTACAGTTACTGAAACAGTGATATGACATGAGACAGTTACAAATGGGTACATAGGTAGATAACAGCTAAACTGGTAACTGTAACAAGATATAAAGCGGTGACACCGACTTTAATTGCTATATACATAGTGTAGCTATTGGTAAACTTATAATTTATATAATATATCCACGGGGAGTATGGGAAAAAGTTATCTATGTAAGGCATTACATCATTGTCTCCCATTTTTCCTCACAGATAAAGCATTCTGTGACTAGTGTTTTTATTCCTGACGAAGACATCAAAAACTCGCACACAAAAAGTTTGAATTAAATCTAGTTACGCTTTACAGGAAAGTACAGTTCCCTTCATCGGAGGCAATTACTAGTGTTATTATTGAGTAAAATCAAAGTTTTGACTTACAATGAATTTACGAGTCATACATGTATCTTACACCGAGAAGTGATCTGCGTCCTCATTCATCGGACTCATTTTCTTGAGTTTTTGAATATGTAAGTCATCCACCAGTATCATGTATTTATAATGCCCGTAAAAAAAGTGCTTACGTGATCGACTCGTTCACTACTTTCGAGCAAAATGTCGGTCTGAAAGCACGCATAAGCGCGCGCCGTGGCTTTCGACGTCCCATCAATGTCACTTTTTGTTGCCACTTTCGAGCCAAGATGGCGGAAGTTGTGTGGCCTGCAACCGGTTTGTCGGCTTCTTTCGGCCGTCGTTTATTCCGTCGGAAGCACATAAATCTACATTTTAGGATATTATAATAATGTAATACAACTTTGGCAAATTTCAGAACTGTATATGTACCTTTCCGTAGGCCGTTATGAAATAGGTTCGTATCTACGTGTCAGCACCTTATGTCTTGAACTGTTATTTAAAAATAGCCGGTTTGCAAATATATATATACAAATGCCAGACAATTATGCGATACGTATCATTAGCCGGTACCTCTTACATAAAACTTAATGGAAACAATCAAACAATTCTTAATGGTACCGGTCTGTACTGATATATTTCAATAAACAAGGATATGTGGATATACCTTGAGTGTTAAGATTTCCATGCGAAATAATCGGTTTAAATTCACGTAAATTCTTAGTTTCGATGCTTGTTGCAAGAGCTACGACGCAACCTAGATTCCAAGGTGGGTCACTGGAACTGGCAAGCTGGAACTGAATTCTACATGCTGGAAAAATGTAAACACAGCCACAACATTACAGCAGACTTTCCACAATAAAATAATTACAAAATCAGTCTGACAGGATTATCCCGGCTGTCTGAAATAACTATCAAAGCAGTCAGCAGTAACTATCAAAACAATCAGAAATTGTTATGAAGGTATTCTGGAATAACTGTCAAGGCAATTTTAAGTAATTACGGCAGCTCACAAGCAACCTACATCAACACGAGTCGTGCACATGCACTGGTTGGTAGCGACAAAAACCTCAAGCAACTTTTCTTATCAATAAAGAGAAATAAAGAAGACTCTCATCAAAAACTCGTTGCCCCTCTGTAGGCTCCATCAGCCGGGCTCTACCAGCGATATGAAGGAACTCTCGCTTGCCAAAGAAAGCTTCGGTAAGTTTCTTCAGAAACCAAGCAAGAATAATAATAAGAAGCCAGTCTTTAATCAGGAAAAGCTGAGGTGAATAAAAAGACCTCCCCAAAAGGGTATGCCGAGCACGCCGACCCACACCGGTCCCGGCGCGCAACAGACACACTGGCCTGGATTATAGCGAGCCCGAAGGCAGCCGCAACGCTACTCAGCATTACAGCATTGGACATCGTAGTGTGTGCACCTTCGTATCTTCGGTAGAGTTTAGAGGTAAGTCTTAGCACCTGGTGTAATTTGGATACAGTGTTGATTTAGAAGTAATTAATTTACTGCTAGACCCCTTTGTCAACTGTGTCGGTATGATAGTGACGTTATGGACACACCAAGCCGTTCTACGCTCAACTTATGAGCCGACTTTCAACCCTAACGTCGCTGAAGTCAAATACATCTCGAAGGTATCTAAGATACCGATTTTCACTGTGCATTGGGACGACGTGAGAGCTGAACGTCCGCTCGTAAGTTGAGCGTGCGATTGCGTAGTGTGGCCCCGGCCCTGAGAGAAGAAAAAATTACCGTTACACACAGGCGCCCGTCCGCCTCAATGTAGAAGCGGAGCCATGATGCGGCCGGCATGTTTACGGACAGTGAGCAACATTACCTTTTTACTTTCGTCCTGTATAGGAAAGTGTGTATTCAAAATTGCATAGCGGGAGAACCCTGGTAATATCCATCGAAGTCGTTGTTCCCGGTTTTTAAAATTTTGAGTAACAGATATCGTTGTCGATGTTCTTGCTTTAGCTCATCGATAGGGATAATAAATTAAAACCCAAGCTATGGAGTTATCTCATTGAAAATCGGTGTATATTATCAATTGCCGACCACTGCAAAACAATCTGCGCATATTAATGAAAATGGACAACTTTCGTTGTCCCAATTCTGTCTTTTGAAACTTTAAATCCCCTTGATGGACCTCCTGTTGCCGTCTCTATAGCCTTACCGTCATATCATTGACAGTACCTACTATTAATTTATTGATTCGTAACTAACTAATAGCATGAATAGCAATATTCTACGGAAATTTATTAACAAGGGGGCAGGGGGTGCTAAGTATGTGAGTGATGCAGTGGCTGAAGCACTTTGAAAGCAGAGAAAGCACAGCATAACAAAAGAAAAAGACAAAAAACAGGTCAGAAGGAGAATACTTTCTTGTTCCACTGACACAGAACCGCCACCAGCCGATGCCAGGGTAACCTGCGCAGTCCGAACCAGAGTCATGTTGCGAATAATAGCTGCTGCATCGGGCAGATTGTGTTCAAATCATTCAGTCTTTCAACGTAAATATACTAAATATACTACTACTACTACTAAATATACTTATTATAATAAAGGGTGTTCCGTGATGAGAAGTAGACTTCTCATGATGACCAGGCTGTTTAATCTTTTACGCCTGACTTAACCATTTATTGGGTTAGTGACCATATATGAATACTTCAGGAAAGCTAGTCCTACCAAAGCGCAGTTAGCTTTAGATATAGGGTTAACTACTTAACTAGAGTCCTCGCAGAAATAACCAGCCTGCAGCATAGCCCAACATCACTCAACAGCGCTCTGACAGGCACTGAGCAGTTAATCCCAAACCGATATTACGCGGAATATGGACCCCCCCCCCCTCCACCACCGAGGCAACGCCGTTTCCGCTTCGCTACAGCGGCCTGTTCATTACTTCTTGAAAATAGTACTCTTTATAACGTAAACAATTACGTACCACAGGCACCAGAAAGCAGAAATAGTCGTTCTTAATTTCCAAAAGTAGCGATCTGTTGTTTCTGTCTCTCAAAATTTTGACGGTATAGAGTTGTTGTTTTTTTTCTGCTCTGTTGCTTGCGTAATAAAGCTCATACCTCTAATCCAGTAAGGTCCAAAGTTTATTTATTTATTTTTTCTTTTATTTTTCGCGAGACTATTGTAATTTCTGACGTCAACATTTATTATAGACATCCTTAACTGCTTGAGCAAACACACAGCTCAGTTATCATGACCGGTATAGTTAATTTCAACCAACAATTTGAAGGAAAATTCGAGCGAAATCTGAACTTTACGATTGAAGAGAGCTGGTGGTATCATAAGATGAGGTAGAAGAAGGTTAGACAGTATCACAGCAACAACATTGCTTGCGAAATAAAGTAATAATAGTCAAAACGTTTATTTTTATAGTAAGCTACCTGGAGTACAGAAATTATTTATTTTTAAAAATCTTTAAAGGAAACCGAAGATAAGTTTAGGGTTTTAATTAAGACAAGATGTTTTAGCAATTATACCATCTCACCCGACTGTGACCGAAAGGGCCCGTCTCAGTTACGTATACGGAAAAATTATCGTTAGAAATGTGCTTTTTTCACTGGTTCGTTTGTCATAGGAATTTCGTTTTGAAAATAAAATTTTTAATTCTTAAATAAGTAGCAGAGCACTGGCTTAGCGATTGATTTTTTTTAAGTAATGTAGCAAAAATATGAACTTGCACAGGCGCCGTTTAATAATGTTTTTTTCTGGAATTCAAAATTTTAAAACGACAAAACATTTGCCCAGGCACCGACTCAAAAATTCAGCTCTCACCCCGAAAGTTAGTTTCTCCTATGAGAAAACGAGCCTTCAGACCAGACAGAGATGGGAACAAAAAAAAGCCTGCGCATTGCTTTCTAATTTTTTTACGGAAGTCAGTAGGGACTTAGTCGCTTGCATTAACTTCTATTCAACGAATATATTTGTTCAGTATAATAAAAATAGACTCTCACAGAAGGGTACAACTTTTTCTAATTTTTCTTTTCAAGAAAATGGAATATTTTGCTAAGAAGCTCTGCGGGGCGGGTTCATATTAGAGTCAAATGAACGCGTTCCGTCAGCACCGAATGCTTTGTTGTTTAATGGCTGCTCGGGCCACTAATTAGAACGAGAGCTCGCCCTCTTGCCAGGCTCTTGGCTCATCAAAGTCAATCTAAGCCCATGCTACCGGCCCGAAACCCCAGAAACAAGCGTTGGTTTCGCCACTTTGAATTGTGCTTCAGCTGTTAATCGCAAATCAGGTACGCTTGAGACGACTACAGGAACTCATTTTATAAAGCATGATTGAGCTTTCGACCATCCCTTGGGTAATTAATTCAAAATTAACGCTCAAAATTATACTGAATGGGGTGAAATCCGGGCAGCTGCCCGCGCTTTCGGACGAGTGGGTTGTGCTTCGATCGAGTTTAATGATGACGCAGGCAAGCCCAGTTTGTTATTCTCGCTCTGTGGAATAATTATTTACAGTATCAGCGCTGCGGACTGTATGACACAAGAGCTAATTATGACGTCACTGAGATTCCGAGGAAGACTGAGTCACGCTTTGAAGTTGTGCCAATTAATGTGCAATCACGCCTTCCCTTTCCTGTAGTGACACTTGATAAGCCTGCTGAATTAACGGTTAACGTATTTATTGAATTTTTTATGGAACCGTACTTGTTTCTATATAGCTTGCTGCAGACGACAGTCTTTTGTCCGGTGCTTTCGCTTCACCGCGTTCGAATATTAATTGTTTATCCATGCAAACACAAGTGCGTGTGTCTACGAAAAGTGCCGATAAAGTTTTAGCCGTCATATCCGCTGGTTTAGCAATTGTGAGTAGTATAATATCTTGTGCTGTTATAAATTTCGAGCGATTGGAGACTCATTCATATGTCTGTGTTCCTACTTGTAGTTACACAAACATGCGAATACTGGGAAGCGAAAACACAGGAAGAAAGTCTGTATTCGGCTTGAGAAAACAGAGAGAAAGTCTTATTCGGCTTGATGAGACAACACAACATTGAGACGTTGTGCGCAACGAACGCGTTCGTTTGCTTACCCTGTAAACCTTCGCTGAGATATTTCGAAAAAAAAGTCACCCACGCGTATCATGGATGCAGACGGTACTGAACAACCAACGTGTGCGATTATATTGGCCTTTTCTCGGAGGAAGTAAATTCCTACACTTACTTACTTACGATCAGCAAGACATCTTCTGTCTAATATAAGATATATATAGTTTTGCTGTAGCACTTAAATTCATTTTCCCTGTAACGTAACCTGCCTTCATATTTTACCGCCAAGTTCACCAGCAAGCGATGCTACATATCTATAAAGAAAGCACGACGCGTGCGCTGGAGCAACACTTCCTTGTTTTCTCTTCACTTCAGGAAGTCTAAACAGACAGAAGCTTTCTAAAGCACGTCAATGGCCGCGTGTCTGCCACTCACGCCTGTCGTTACCTCCAACAATTCCGAGTCATATTGTAACCTTGATGAGGTGATGTACACACGTCCACTGTGCACCGTACTTATTACGGACGTTATTGCTCCCTCTTGACGAGAGCTGACCGATTACGGTTCTATAAAACGGCGCTGGAGGGGCTCAGTTGTAGGTCAGCGAAACCGTTGGTGCCGCTGCCAAGGCCAGCTGTACACGACAGTCGATACACAGAAACGTACGTTTCTCCCTACACTTCCGAATACGTTACCGCAGGCACCGCAATATTATACCGTCCAAATAGCAATTAACATTCTGAGCCACTCGTGTAGTTTTTGCACTACAGCATGTGCCAATTGTATGTACCATTTCGCATAAGTATTTTAAAACCGATTAGTAAGTGACTTTCAACTTGTATCGACAAAATTTTTAAAGCAATGTTGAAACTCGTTAGGCTGTAGCCACAGTCATTAAAACTTTTGTTAAAGAGAGTACAACGTTCCAAATTTGTCACTATTATGTGTAACGTACGTATACAGCAAACTTATTGCCACCTCACTCAGGTCATAAGAGCCGAGCAGAAACGTGAAGACTTATTTTAGAAGTAAAGTAACCGTACGAATTTCGCTAACCAACGTGAACTTAAAATACCAAGCTCAAGTTAAATTTTGCTTCTTGGAGGAAACCACTGCATGAAACTTTTTCCATTACATAGTAACTAACGGGTCTGGGCAGCGCCTGCCGCTACTGCAAGTATTATGAGAATTACTGCCTTTCGTAATTTTATTTCCGATTAGCTCTTCGATTAAACCTAACACGAGAAAATATAGTAAATTTCACTGTCCTATTTCTTTCCTCGGCAGCTTTCCCTTATTTTTTAAAGTCGTAAGGCGAGCAATTGAGAGACTCATGCCATCTGTAGCCCGCCGGAGCTTGAAGCGTGAGCTAAGCTGTAGTGGCGACAGTGCAATGCACCAACAGTGTGTCTTCATACAATGTCTGTTTGGGGCTTTGTGCCTCTTAGACCCTTGTCGTGGACATTTTACTATGCTGTGGGCTGTGGATTTTCGCGAGGACTTTAAATTATCTTCATTTTTCTCCACCGGCAACGATTTAACAGTTCAAACAATCTTATAACTGGAACTGGACTCCGATAACGCAAACTTGCGCCAAGCGACGTAATGTTAAAAGACTGAATGGTAGACAGACAGACAAAAAGGCAAACGAACAGACGGATCCTAGCCAAAACTTAATCATCTCTTCCTTGTGCCATTCCTAGCAGTTCCTGTACATTTTGTGAAAATCCATCGATACATTTTTGAGTTATGAGTTATTTAGTTACGCCAAGCGTCACTACCTGGGCCAATGTACGATAATGATATAATAAAAGATACCTAAACGTTTCTCTTGGCGCCAGATGAGACCAGGTGTTTCTTAGCAATTACACAGCTCTGTATACATTAATTACATAATCGATTCTTCTTCTTTGCGGAAGGTAACGTAATCCAATGAGCTTCAGTTCGTCCTGAAATTTAGGGCGTGTTCGATGGGCAGCATTATGAAGCCTTCGAGGCTTCACTTATCTGAAACTTCAACTAGAACGCTCGTGGCGTAAGACCATCACCTGCGGAAAGAGGACTGGGAGGAACCGAAAGTGCTTAGTCATGAGTTACAAATTCAACGCCGTCATTTATTTTTCATGGCCAGAAAACTATAGTTTTTGGATTTTTCACATCTCAGTCAACCCACGTAACTGCTTGCATAAGATAATGATGATGGCTCAAGTCCTTCTGCCTTTTTTTGGGTGAACACATAAACAAACAGACATACATCTTCAACAAAAACATTTTCACCACTCTTCGCTTCGCTCGCAACTGATAAACAGATGCTTTGGCTAATTAGTCTCTTTGAACTGTATTGCAGATGTTAAAAGCAACGTGATTAAGTCGAGCCTGCTGGAAACTCAATTTTATGGGGCAGGAGCGAGTTGCTAGCGTTCTGAAGGGTAACCGATTGAGGGTTTCAGGCCTGAAACTTGATTCAGCAGGTCGAAGCCAGCGCATCTGCCTGACGTTTCAAACAAGTCAAGCTCCGAAAGCTTTATTTTGACGCCCAGTAAAATATGCCCTCAATTTTCATGTCCCGTTACTTTGCATCGTATCTCAGGCGTCAAGCACAAGCCGACTGGTCTTGTGAGGGCCGAATGCTGAATATGCTATGCTGTTCCGAAGTAATGAGTATTCGTCCGTTTTGAGTGTAATCTGTTTGCAATTATATTTGTTGTCAGAAACACGAACCATTTAGTGATTTGAATGCTCATAATTAAAATTCAAGAGAAGTTGAAACTGATATGGGTTCGGATTTTCTCGCTCAAAGTGGGCCAATCGATATGTCATTCACCTTCGCGCAATTGTCTTTGGTGAAGCATTAGTAACTTTTCGGCCAAAGTTACGACTTGAGAGACGAAAGATAACATGGATATAATAATCTGCCCTACCCCCCGCAGGAAAGCATAGGAATTCGTAGGTAAAACCATTATGCAAGAGAACTGTTGGGTAGAAAAGAAAGGAATATACCGATGAAATGGAAATACGCAAAGAAAAAAGCACAGCGGGCATGAAAAGAAATATAGGGAAATAAGCGCATGTGAGCATTTAAGACGTTAAACAGAAAGTAATCATTATCTAAGCCACCCGCAAGATACATCAAAATTCAGAAGTATGGGATATTTATAATACAATACAAATACCAGTTATTACCTCCGCCAAGGAGGTTATGTTTTCATCGTGTTTGTCTGTCTCTCTGTCACGAGATAACTCCAAAAGTTATGAACCGATTCGAACGAAATTTACAGGGATTGTCTGATATGTTAGGAGGAACAGATGATTAACTTTTGGTGGAGATCTGTAGCTCCGGTAGTTTGTTTGTCTGCCTCATTTTTTTCAATGCCATAACTCAAAAAGTTATGGATGTATTTTTAGGAAATTAACATGAGTTTTAAGGTATATAACAAAGAGTAAATAACCAAATTTTGGTAGTGATTCGTTTGTTCGTTCGTTTGTCACTGTTTTTAATTTTGTGCTTGTTAGCACAATATAACTAGAAACATAAAGAATGGATCTATATGAAATTTATAGGTGTTGTTAGCAATGTTAAAAGACATAAATGATTAAATTTTGGTGCAGATCGGTTTGTTCGTTTGTATGTTTGACTAATGTTTGTCATAACGTTTGTTAGCAGTATAACTCAAAAAGTTATGAACGGATCTTCAAGAAAATTGCTCAAGCTGTTCTTATTGTCAAAGGCACAAATGATTAGGTTTTGAAGTTTATACAAAAAAATTATGGTTTCAGAGCCAATTTGAATTTTTTGAGACCGTTGCCTTGCCTGGCGGAGGGATGCGCTCTCAGAGTACTCTAGTTGTACTCTGAAAATACAACTAACTTTTACCTCCGCCAAAGGGGTTATGTTTTTGTGGAATTTGTCTGTCTGTTTATTGTCTTGTTTGTATGTCTGTTTGTTTATCTGTCTGTCACCATAATAACGCAAAAAGTTATCAACAGGTTTTTACAGAAATAACAGGGATTGTCAGGCATGTTTAAGGAGGAACAGCTGGCTAACTTTTGGTGAAGATCAGTTCTACCGTTTGTTTGTCTGCCTCTTTTTTTTGGAAGGTGCCATAACTCAAAAAGTTACAGATGGATTTTAATGAACTTTGCGTGAGTTGTTGGGTATATTGTGAAAAGCATATGACCAAATTTTTTCAATTATCTGTTGGTCGGTTAGTATTTTGTCTCTATGTTTGATTTTATGTTTACCAGTAACGAATCGCAAAAAGTGATAAACGGATCTTCATGAAATTTGTAGGAATTGCAAGAACTATCAAAAGACGCGAATAACCAAATTTTAGTGTTGGTCGGTTAGCCGTTTGTGGGGGGTTTGATAAATGTTTGTCAAAAAACTTATCAGTAGTATACCTCAAAAATTTATGAACGGATCTTCATAAATTTTAGTAATTGTTAGAAATATTGAAGGACATAATGATCAAATTTTGGTGACGATCAATTTGTCCATTTGTGTGTCTGACAAATGTTTGTCAAAATCTTATAACTACATAACTCAAAAAAGTTATGGACGGATCTCCAAGAATATTACAGAAGCCGTTATACTGCCAAGAGGAACAAGTGATCAAATTTTGCTTATAATAAAGGGGAAATCCTAGTTTCAGAACTGATTTCATTTTTTGTCAACATTGCCTTGCTTGGCGGAGGTATGCGCTTTAACAGTGCTAGAGTTTCAAACTTTTATTATCTTATCACTGCTTGTAACTTACACATGGGAGTATCCTACTGTGATCATTACCTACTTTTCTTAAACTGGGTCGAGAATTGTAGTGTGCACATCTTGAACTACTTATTATTCGGCAAGTAGAATTCCTCTCGATCATTGAGTGAACGTGATCAGACTAACTCGTAACAAATGCCGCACAGATGTAGAGGAGTTGGAGCATTTAGGTGCTCATTACAGCGAAAATCCGAATTGTTGATTCCTCTGGGCGTACGTGATCAATTTTTGAAAGCAGGGAGAGTTTGGATCGTCAAACTTTCTAAGAGATACCAAATCAGAAAAAAAAGAAGACGTTTGACGCAGCAAGTGGAATTATAAGAACACGATGACGCTGGACTGGCATTTGGAGTAGGTAGCTTTCTTGGGTCATTAATTAAGGCAGGTTTTCGCTGGAAGTATGCCACGCTGCGAAGGATCGATAAGAAGGGTCCGAACTATAGGGAAACACTAGAAGAAATTTTTTGACAGATCAATTGTGGTGTTTTGAGTGCACTGTGGCGATCTCAGGCGTCGGTTTGTGAGTCTAGGGTGCAGACAGAAAGGTAAATTGATCTGGTGGGGGTTAGTTAACGAATTTATTTGGTTTGGGTGCGGTTGTTTCACCTGGCTGCCTAGCATTATGCTTGATAGAGGGTTTTCGTTCTCGGAGAGCAGCTTTAGTTGGATAATAATATATGATAATTGATTCGTAACTTGCAATTTCATAAGTAGAATAAATTAAAATAATTTTGAACAACGAGATTGTACAGCGTTAACTCTGCATGGATAGCAAAGTAGTGGAACCAAGATTTAAACAAGTCCTAATGGGTAATTTTTGTCCTTAACACACAAACAATATACATATACTTATTGGTATAGGCATAGTGTACGAATAGGGTGCATTTATAAATGGTTAATGCCTTGTAGGGAACAGTAAAGTTGTGTGTTATAGTCTTAGAGTAAAAATTGGTGTTCTAAGGTGAATGGCGAAGGCTAGTATTTTAGTGGTAATGGTAAAAATAGTGTTTTGGAATTAATGGTAAAGGCTAATGTCTTAGGGTTTATGGCAGTAGGCTAAGACTGATTCTCTACACGGCACGGAATAAGATTTATCTTCCATAACCACCACTGACATAGTCCTTCCATTCTGATACATACAGTATATATGGAGGAAGTGAAATGTAGATGAACTGTTCATCAGACAGGTTACACATTTATTGCGATGCACAGAAACAAACATATCCCTAATATTAATCCATTGTGTTCCAATGCATTCCTTTATTCTCGTACAGATAGCACCATTAACACTATTTGTTGAGACGGTATGCGTTACAAAGAATTTTTACGTAAGAACATAATAGAGCCAACAGCCACAGCTCTTGCAACAAAATAACATATCCTGGTATGAATAATGTTAACCTTGTTCTCAAATGAGGACAGTGAGTAACTGCATGGGGCAAAGCTTTATGAAACCGCACCCCATCGAAAGATCATCCCCAAGAAAATTTGAATTATTTTTCCGGGTAGTCTAAGAAGAGTACTAATGTCTAAATTTGCTCTTTAGAAAAACTTGCTCGAACTCAAATCTCAGAACTGGGTCAATCGCTTAGGTCTAAATTGTGCCGTTTTGTGAAAACCAGATTTTCTGACCTGCTGTGCTAATTAACGAGCAGTTGTTATCGGTTCGCTGCAGTACTGGTGCTGCTGCAGTTCTCTCGGTCTCCGTCAGAGTGGCAGTGGCACCGCCAGCCACTGGTGAGGCAGTGGCATTACCTCTAGAGAAAACATAAATATATATTACATCTATCTATGTTGTACTAAAATTCTGAGAAATTTGTTTATTTATATGCTGATTTGTACATAGAGTCTTCGCTTTAGCATAGGAAGAAATTCGAGCTTTGAACGTTTAATGACACTATATCAATAGGGGCATCAATAGTGGGAGGGGGAGGCGTGCTTGAGTTCGGCTGCATAAACATGGACCGACTTTATATGTAAAGATGATACGGGAAATACAACTGAACAACGTCATATATATATATTTATCCTCGCTTACCGGTACAGTACTGAATATTACTTTCAAAAGCAATGATGGTGATGGTGACCCAATGGATCACGGGCCGTCTAGTCATATATAATATCAATAATATCATTCTGCTTGTAGTTTCATTCATCTCTCTTTCCATCCGTCTGCTTTCAGTATTAGATCGGGAAAATATAAGGTCATTGAATCGGTTGCAAAAAGGAATAACAGAAATCCGTACGGGTGTTGACCATACTTCGATCACTCTTGAGATTTCAATAACTCAATCCTGTTCTGTAGAACAAAATTTTCAGCCGTCTTAAGCATAATCGGAATGTTTCTAACTTCTAAAATGGGATTTAACGTAATCTTCGTTAGCTAATGAATTGTCTGCTGATTTAGCTTTCCACATGCAGCACAAGGTAAAAAGCGTGTCCATGATAAACGGCTGGGCGTAACAAAAAACTGTTATTAGGCGGTTACTGAATTTAGAAATGAACAGAAAGAACGGGATCTTTAAAAAAATATTAAGCTGATGGAAGAATCTTGTCTAGCTAAGGCAAACTAGTCCCAGCTGTGCCCTGCCAGAATTTTTCGTCACTCCAGAAGCTATTTTAGGATTTGGGATTCTGGGACTGCCAAGAACTCTGCGCTACACAAAGCTCAGTGCCTGGCCGGTACGTTGAACTTCACCTGGCCCGGATAGTGCAATTTTTCATACTTTCAGCAACACTCACAAAATCTTGGGAAATTCCGTAGATCTCTCACATCTAAACAGAATACAGACGTTCAATACAGGCAGTGTAAAAATAATAGCACAGTTAAACACATATCAAGATGGTGCGAAGTTAAACTGAAGAAGATCACGAAAACACCGCCACCTGCCCCGCAGAAAGTCACAAAGTGTTAAATCCAGGGCTACAATGGGATTTTTGAGAAAACCCAAGATCATACTGTGAAAAAAACCGAAAGTGACGGGAAAAAACCATGATTGTAGAATACATTCGGAATGTTAATAAAAACATCTACATTATTACTGAATTAGTATGCCTGACGGACTCATTAATTTGTTTTCTACAGTAATAATAAGGACGAAATAAGCCAAAGTTGGAAGAATAGAACGTAAAACGTCCAGCGAAAACCCAAGGTCTTGGGGGAAAACCCAAGCTATAGCAGTCCTGATTGCGTCAGGGTTAAGCGAACCGGTCCACCTAGCTGGTGGTTTGACGAGATGCCCTTCTCTTGACCCGATCGTTCCACCCTTCGGTATGGAATTACTCCCATAAACGATCCTCGAGTTAAACGGCATCCTCTTATATACTATATCACACACATACATATAGGTCTGCCTAAAATTTTATATAGAATGACAGAATAGAAGGAGTAACATTTCTATAACTGACGGTATAATCGCCGTGATTAAATTTCTTCCGAGTAATAATTTATGCAGTGATGACCTTGCGCATGATTCGTGGAGCGCCTGTTAAGTTACTTACAGCAGCCGTGAGGCCTCTCGATAGATGCAGAAATCTGGACAACTAAGGCGGGATCACACGATAGTCAAATGAACGAGTTTTTGCATCTCCGCGTCCGAATGCGTTAATGTGTCCGTTTAAATGGCATAAAATAGAAAACTTATCGCAAATGGAATCCTCTCTAAAGTCGAAAAGACATTCGAAACTTTATCAGTGATAGGTACTTATTGCTGAGCAAACTGACATGGCGGCCAACAGTTTAGTAGCTTTTTGGTAGACAGGCATATGTGTTCACGTGGGCCCTGCAAAACAACCGGACGGTTAGCTGAGGAAGCTTGTTTATTTGACTGTTGTATGAACTCGGCAGTAGAAGGCACTAGAACAGCTGCAGAGCACGTGACCCTTGACTGACAGCGGCATTGGTTCTTACGTTGGACGAGGTATGTTAAGGTTAGACAAGGCACGTTAGGGTTAGACAAGTTACGTTTAAAATCCAGGATAGGTTGGAAACAATAAAGGTGTTAAAAAAAAGAAGCGATTTGGCTCTGGTCAAGACCAGCCCATAAATTGGCATAAAAATCAATGCCGCTGTGTGTAAATCTGGAGTGGGAGACAGACACACAAGCACACATGGAACAGCAAGTCAGTACTGCTGGCGCATGTAGCTGTGTAGCGGGCCGGCAGCAGAGTCACCGCCACCTAGCTTGGCACAGAGCACACTTGTGTGGCGACCAACCAACGCGTTTAGTGTCAAGGTTGGGGCACGCGTTTTAACACCAGGAATGCTATTCCCTACTACTGGAATCGCGGTCAATGTATAAAATTTGCCGTCACTGAACTCCAAAGATGGAGCTATTGTTTTATTATTGTAAGAAACAGGAGACGAGGAGTCGAGGCAGGTGGCCCTGCCGGATTTGCCCGTGGCAAACCGTGCAGTCCCCTGCCGAGACTATTACTCACTAATCAAGCGAAACCTGATCGAGCTATGGCAATCCCAATGGCTAAAGCAGAGAAATAATAAGCTACGAACAATCAAAGAAACCGTCCGACAGTGACACTCGTCAAATAGCGACGATCGCCGAATGGACGTCGTACTGTGCCGCCTACGTATTGGGCACACGAGACTCACTCATGACTGTCTGCAGATGAAGCGTCTGTAACCCTACTGTGATGACTGCGTCGTACCTCTCACTGTCTTGCATTTAATGGCCGAGTGTCCCACTTCTTCCGACGAGCGGAGGGAATGCTATCCGGACCTGCATGGTCGGGATGTCGACTCCATCTTCTTAGGAATGCTTTCTGAGGGACCTCGCGGCCAATTTAATAGAAATGCCCTCAACACTTTTCTTACCAGATGTAACATCTACCATAAACTGTGATGAATCCATTACGATAAATGCTATCATCAACTACGGCTCTGCCCGTTGCTTTGTGAATTACATGTACTATATGTAAAATTAATAATGATAATATTTTCCTTACTACTTTATTCAATATAAAATGAGACAAATTCCGCGCCCTAGCGGTGCACGAGCCAGTGGTTAAACACAGGAATAGTTCGGCGCGATATAGGCAGGGTGCCACTGAAGCGTCAGTAAAAGTTTCTATTACTACTACATTGTAATAAGCAGGGACGTTCCATACGATGCAACCGTGTATTGCTACACTGATAACACTGGGCAACAAGCAATTTGTTGTCGAAATTATTTCAACTGTATTATCATCAGTTCTACCTTGCGATTCCAAATCTGATAACCATTTTTGTCTATCACGTCAAACTTTCAAGCAATCACAGCCTGTTTCGTGTGCTTCATCAGTGCTATTCCTACCGAAAGCCCACTGGGAAGATTTTAAGACGAGTCCTGTAATGTTACTCCTACGAGCATACCTAGTACGAATATCTAAAAACCTGACGTGCCAGCGAAATTCCAGTTACAGATCTAAAATCAAGGTCAAATATTGACTTTGGAATAGCCCGTATAGATGAGGCAACGAAAAAAAATTGTTTCCCTGTGTAATTCTTCTACAATGCCTACTACAATTGCTAGGACTACTACTACTTCTACTATTACTTATAAGAAACGAGGGTTGAGTAAAAAGTACCAAGCGCCACACAGCTAGCGGTGAGATAGACAAATTAAAATGACTCGTAGTTTTTTACTATTATTATGTACATTTTTTATGTATATAAGCACCTAGTCGGTAGCTTCTAATATTTACTTTGCAAGTTTTTGGAGTGACTGACGGTGTTTATAGAGAGTTGACGCATTAGAAAATTTAAATTTTTTTGGAATATCGAGAAAAATGAGCGACAGGCGCGCGGGAATCAATTGTTCATGGGCAAACCGTGTCTCTGCTTGCGCTCCATTGCGATGTGAGGCAAGCTTAGTGAATTTCAAATCCTGACGGGCCGTCCGTTCATACGAAGAAACTTGAAGACGGACGAATGCTCAATTTTCTCCAGTTTCTAGGAACTTGTCAGTTCTTACACTTCAAATTAAACAGAAAGAGGTGGACACTGAGGACTTCATTGGTATGTGCTGAAGAGATAGGTAGTAGGATGCTAAGAGAGCAGTATTGCTTTGATGATCTCACACATATCTCTCTCTGGGGCTGAGTTGTTCATTCTCTTTAAGGCCAGAAGATAACTAAAATTAGATAGTGCGCCCAGCCTGCAAAAATAAACATAAAAAGGGCAAGACACCCAAAATATAAAAAAAAGCAATGAAAATGAAGAGCAAGCCAGGACAGAATATGGTAAACAGCACAGAACAGCATAGAAGCACAGGAGTGTACATAGATGAGAGTGAAGGCACCACACGGCTCCAAAGCCCAATTTCATATAAGGCTGAGTGCGGGTTTAACCGTACAGCTTCCATCGGCGTTATCAGCACAGAGCCAACTCATCAAGCCTGTTTATGTAGTCGTGACCATGGTAACAGCTTCAAGTGTCTCAACACGGCGCTAAAAATGCTAAAGTATATTTTTTTTTTTAAATAAAACTGGCTCAAACTTAGAAGAGATATGTGCACTCAGAAACCGTGTCAGGGACAACTAAATCGGACTATGTGAGTTGGTTCTATGTTGATGGCGTTGACGAAAGTCGTTCGTGTAAACCCGCCTTATGGTGATCTATGGGATCACCAAGTTGTGTGACATCTGTCTGTCGTACCTTGGCCCGGTGATTAAGGCACGCACATAACACCTACCTATATTCAATCCTAATCCAGATTACCGTGAGATTAACTTGTCTTGCTCATACACACTGACATTCCAGTGTTACATAAAGACCCTCGCCCAGGAAAGTGATCAGGCTTCCGGCGAACATCTGAATCATCGACACAAAGGTTATGACTTATTGGACACCACTTTTAGTCTTCTCTATGTACTCAGTATCAACAATATATATATATATATATATATGAGTATAAGGAAGTTTTCATTGAAAGTCTTCTGGGCTTTTCATTTATTTAACCCCAAGCTTTTGAGCTATTAAGCATAGCCCGTCTTCAGGGGTGTGTATATAGCATCAGGCATCTTCCAGGGCTTTTCCAGCCTAACGGGCTGGATACCAATGTGTTTCTACTGCATGCTTTTTAAATCCTATTTTGTAATTATTATGTTATACCATATAGCCCTATCACAATTTGTTTCTTTCGGACTTGATTTATATTTAAGTAGTTATGGCCGGTATTGGGGGCTTGCGACCAGTGGTCGGACCTCACTGGTAAACGCTGGGGTTAATAATGTTTTTTTTTTAGAATAAGATAAATTTATTTCTATAGGCAGCAAGGAGAAGAATGGGGACGTTAACGCAACTCGATTTTGAACAGCACAATAAATGTTGCTGTCAGTAATTATTGCATGGATAACTGGTAAATCAACAATTCGATAGATAAATAGATATAATCATCTGACACCAATGTAATAGAACAATTCTTAGCCATAGACATCGTTTACACAATGTTGTACGACAGCGATTCCATAATTATGGCGCGGACCTTCTGCAACCTATCAACACAATGAGCGGCAATAAACTCTCATACTCCTACAATCCTACAAACGCTACACTGTTATTCTACCTTACGATACACATAGGTAATAGTACTAGAATAGCGGTGGTTTGATTCGCCTTGCGAATTAAACTAGCTCCATTACTTCCTATATATCTTCATTACATTATCAACCTACTTACTATCCACTGACACTACCTACTTAACATACTGCTTTACCTATTGCTAGAACCTAAAGTTCTGCGATATGGTTCAAATCTAAATACTCAATCTGCTACTGGACAGACCTTCTATGTATTATGGCGGAGATGCTGCGATAGAAGCGCGAGTACGACGGTCCAAATTGATCCCAAGACTAGGCCTTATATAGTTGTGGATTGCACCACTTCTTCCTGCAGCTTGTCGCTGCGGAAAAGTTTGCACTTATGTATTCAAGTTACTTATCCGGGGAAACCCCGTCATCGTGCGTCCCTAGCTGCTTGGAATCTTAACTCTTACGGACAGGGGCGCCGGAACAGGGGGGGCGACCGCCCCCCTTGCCCTTACAGTAGAGGGGCGATAGGGGGGGCAGCATGTGTCCTCTCAGTGGGGGGGCAATAAGGGGGGCAGCATGTGCCCTTTCAGTGGAGTGGGGGGGACAATATTTGCCTTTTTCTAAAGGAAAACACGGCATGCATTCAATCTTTGATTTTAAAAGATGTGAAGGTAAAA
>LQNS02276924.1:10395535-10407052 GCA_001587735.2 Parhyale hawaiensis | reverse complement strand
GCACTATTTTGGTACAGCATTGAAAAAGTAGCAAGGAATTTCATACTCCTTAAGTGCCCCTCTTACCCCAAAAGTGCCCCTCTGACCCAATCCTGCCCCTGTCGCCTTCAGTTCGTTCCGGCGCCCCTGCTTACGGAGTATCTCTATTTTAAAGTTGAATGCGTGTGACAATATGACCTGCCTTGTTTGCTGGCCAGCCGGATATTTTCGAGCAGCTGCCCAGACGTGTTCGACTGGAGGCCGAAATTAAGCCTTCGAGGCTTGACTTGTTCGAAACTTCAGGCAAAAGCATTGGCTTTGTCGATTTAAACCAGTCTGCAAGTGTTGGAAACACCGCAGTGCCGATGGATGGGCTGAGAACTCCTTTTTGCGGCATATATTGAGTTTTTGGGGGTCGGGGGGGTAACCAGATACGGGTCAATGCTTGAATTTCGACTCAACGGGGTCTAAGCCAGCACACCTACCAAAAATTTCAAACTGGACGAGCCGCAAAGGTCTAACTTATGGTGCCCAATTGAACATGCTGCAGTCTTCGACCGAATGCATTTTGTGCTCCCGTGTTTGGTACAAGTTCGTTTTTCTCGAAATGATAACCTTGCGCAATGCACGTTACTTGTATATTAAACTCAAGTTCTCATTCCTAATATTCTCACCACAAATTCTTTTTTGTTTTTTAACTGCATACCGCCACTGCTCTTTACTTATATTCTAAGGACAATTTTTTTTATGCACTAATGATAATTATATCGAACGATGCACTTTACTTACATTCTAACTAGAAGCTCTTTTTTCTTAGAATTATAAGTCGAATAAAGAATTTTTATTACATTTTAACCACAATTTTTTAGCCTTACCATGTCGAACTATACACTTTACTTAGATTCTAATCACAATGCAATTTTTCTTCCAGAACAACAACAATGTCGAGCAAGGTGATGACTGGGGCGCTGCTGGTGGCGCTGCTGGCAGCCTTCTGCACCTCTACAAACGCCTCGCCCACTCCCGACAAGGGAGGGTACGGCCAGTACCAATCGTACCCTGTACATTCGTACCCTGTACAACCGTACCATCATGGGTACGAGGAAGAGGAGGAAGAACAAGAAGATTTTATATCAGCGCCTCTTCTTGGAGCGAGTAAGTACTGCATTTCCTCCCGTTATGCATGTTTTTGTACACAAAGCAGCATTGGTATCGATCAGAATAGATATTTTCATGTTCAAAAATTGGACAATTCAGAAAAAATGTAGATTTTAATTGAATAATATGCTCAACACCGTAAATAAGCTCCTACTTGATTAATATACATTCAATTGCATATTCAAATCATATAATGATGTCAAAACGTATTTCCTCAGATTTGTAATTTCTTATGAGAACAGCATAGATATTTTTTTGCAATAATAAAGTTTTGTAGTTTACAGCATGGCTGATAAAATAAAAAAATAAAAAATACCATGAAAATAAAGCAAAAAAATATTACAGCTATTTCCATTCGAATACACTACTGCTTCACACGCAAACTGAAATAATGCATAGTAGCGCTATTGTCACTGAATATTTAAATTGCATATTTACAGATGAATTGTCAAGTTTAAAATAAAAATTATTTTTTATATTTAGGATGAAAAATAGACATATAGCCATCAATTATTACACCTGGTCGATGCGAATAGCTTAATTGGAGGGGTGGACAGCGTTATTGGACTACCAAACAAAATGGTGAAATTCGTCACCGTCACAGCCCTAGCGGCCCACTGATGAGTGTCTTTCTTCAACACTCGCTGGCAGCTTGTGAGTTGACGGGATGCCCAATCTAGACTACTACTATGAACAGGGAATCCCAATGGTCTTGCTCCATGAGACCTGTATGGAAGAAACTAATTTACATTAACTAACTTGTACTATAGAATGCATTATTTAAAGCGTCTATTATCATATCAAATACCAAAAGTTCATAAAATATAAGCTACGAAAGATGAAACAAATTAATTGAATTATTTATGACGCACAAACCGTGTGAAGCCAAACTTTTGAAACTCCCTGTTTACTGTAGCGGAGTTCACGTTTTTCGTGACTAGAAAATGAAGGCTAATGTACATAGTCCACTTTGAATCGAGATTAGGCGTTAATCCCAAGTCAATTACCCTAAGTACAGTTTTTTGTTTTTAGAGTGATGCCTGAAACTCGAGCTAAAGTGGCTAAACAGCATTGATAGTTGAAGCCCCTGACAAGCTAAAGGTCATGATATTGTAGTTGATCTTGATGAAACTGTCCCACTCGAAAACACCTTAACTATTCGAGCTGCTGTGAACATCGAGTAGTCCAATAACGCTTTCAGCTCTTCAAATTTACACCTTACCTTTCATCGAGCGTGACAAACATAAACAAATGCAATTCACAGTGATAAAAAACTTGGTGCATAAAACTCCAACTGTTTATTTGAAAAAAACATTTTAAAGACATATATTACCTCCAAAGAGAATCTAAATTCTAAGTTAAACTCGATGAGGGGTAGGAAAAAGATTGATGTTTTATGTGCTGCATTTTATGATCCTATGAACCTGTCCTTCCTGCTTTCAAAAGTGATAACCCCGCACTGCATCATATCCATCACACCACTCATTAACATTCCTTACTCATATTTAACATAAATACTGAATTTTACTCTTTTGTGAGTATGAAAATATGATAATAAGCCTGTCTTTTATAATAAGAGACTTCCTTGATCAGAGCTCGCACCATTTTTATTGATATGGTAAATTAAAAGATGCTGACCCTATATTTATAGTCACGCACCTGAAGTACGATCAACTGAACTGTAAGTTATAATTAGCAGACTCATTTCAAGCCTACGAAAATCACTGAAACTCATCCTTTGATAACATATGCGCCATCGACTCATTTTCTTTTTCACAAGCACATCATTCACATCGTGTCAAGTTCACGATGGATTTTAACGGCCGACCCCAAACACCATCACCGTGTTCACTTAAACATATCACAAATCACGTCCGTTATTTAAAAATCTTAGGAGATAAGGCTGAAAAACCATAATTGTTTCTGCAGACGCCTAAAATATCTCTGTATTTGCACGTGCAACGACGTACGGTACCAGTTGTTCGTATAAATAGATACAGTAATGTCTTTAGAAATTACGGCGTTATCCTAAAATCTTTCATGACAAACTAGATAAAAGGATCGTGAGACAATAGGCTCAACCTGGATGTTCTCGAGTAATTGCACTTCATTTGCTGCACGCAGTAGTAGTAAAGGTTTACTAGCTATTCCTATGACTGGTAATCAGAGTACGACGATCGAGACGAGTATGTTTACTTTACCTTGCCGAATTTATTTTAGGCTACTACATAAAGGGATATAATATGTTACTGTCGATGTAACATCACCGATGGGTGGTGCTGTCATGGATTCGAGCGAATCGAACTCCAAGATCTCCGTTCCAGGTTGCTACATAGAGGCACTGCAATTTTCGAATAGAATGACGTGAAGGACTTCATCTTGACTCAGGATTGGCGGATCAAAACCCTGAATTGCTCCATGATGGCAGTTGCTATATACTACCTCACAGTTTACTATATCAACAGTACTTACTAGCTGTATCGTCGATGTATGAATAATGGCAAAGTTTAATAATTGTTGCGTTCTGAGTAGCTCGATAATCAATGCTTGTTATTTGTTGAAATAGCGGACATCCAGGTTCCATGATTTCGAACTCAAGTGGACACAGCAACGCACTCAAAACTTGAGTTCTACTAATGGGGAACAAAGGACTGCTGTGTGAACTTGCTTTTGAACATTATCATAACGATATTGCTCAAAGAATCGGACCTACTCATTCGCGACAGACTGTAAGTGCATACCGGTAACGTTTCGTATTATGTACTGGTAGAAACATGCATTGCCTTGGTGTGAAAACTGGTTGTGCTTGCGAGGTTGAGCGTTGCGTCGGCTCTTGCGACTGAGCGGGCGAATTAAACTGGACGCACGCAGTGTGTATGTGTGCAGCAATACTGGAATCAAGCCTATGTATTGCCCCAGTACGCACACTGCTTGGCAATGACGTGTTAATTGCAGGCAGACAGGCCAGAGCTTCGGTACGTTAGAAAAGGATTTCGATATTTTCGTACAGAGCTCTGGGCCACGGTTTACTCGGGTGCTTTTACCAACTTGGTATGCTAGAAGCTCGAGCTTACGTGTGTCAACAGAAAGGGAAGATGACTGCTTTAACAAAACAACATTCCTGTCGAAGTCTTCCAGCCCGTTTCTACATGATATTAACCAATAATTTGGATAGAACTTGTGCTGATCCTGCAGCAACTGTTACTCACTGGCATGAACATACTGGCTATCGTTTACGTGGCGTACACCTTCTTCGCGCCTCTCCTCTTCATCCCCTTCACGATCCCGGGAGGCTTTACCCTGCCCCTGCTGGGTGACGTTGCTGGCGGTCTTCCTGATATTCAGCTGCCTGGAATTGGCCCTGTCGCTCTTGCTGGACTTCCTCAAATTGCGGTGCCTGTAGATGGCGGGCCTGCTGGTACTGGACGCCGAGGTGATATCAGCAGCGATATTGAAACGACTAGCAAAGTGGTCAACAGGTGAGGAGTGGCCTGTACCTATTGAGTGGCACCTAGTACCCATATGACTCATCGCTCGTACATAGCGTCACCTCGTACTTATACAGCGACACTTCGTACCTAAGTTACGACATTTCGTACCTAAATTGTGACATTTCGTACCTATATTGCGGCACCTCGTACGTATATCGTACTTACTTAATAGCATTTCGTATGATTCCGTACGACATATCTTACGTTCTCATTTACTGCAACGCTTCATACGTAAGCGTATGTGGCGACATCTTGAACCAATTTTAGGTTTGATATTTTTTGGATAAATCGTTAGTTATGAACCGGTATCCCAATACCAAGATCCACGATTAGAGTGCCTTCCAACTACTGAAAATTCTGTCTTCTTTGCGAGCTTATGGATTTGAGAAAAACAAGCTTTCATTACAACAATATAAATCCTGTCATATAAACCAGACTCTCCTGTATAACAATGGAAACTAACCCAATCATAGCAGAAAAAAATCACATTACAGTTTTTTTTGTTTCTACTATGGGTTGACATGTTGACATCGAAATACTTATCAGCACTGATGGAAATCTTGAATGTCAGAAAAGAAAGATATTTGATTGACGTAACTAGTGAGGATGACATCAGCACTGACGTACCTGCTCGCACATATCAACGTATAACTTTCAGATATAAAACTCCAACATCATCGTCATTGCAGTTTATCCATGTGTGCTAATTTCTAAGGTTCAAATCAGCGTTTTTTGAAGACTTCGTAGCAAATGTAAGCCAGTTCAAATGAAGAAAATTCGTTTAGATTAGATAATCATAGGGTGAACTCTGACAAATCCGAACGCTGCGTATCAGGAATTCTTATTTTGAAGTATCAAAGAGACGCGCAAGCAGACAAAACTTTTTGCAGCGCACATCGTTTAAGATTTGAAGACAACGCTTTTGTATGTGCTACAGTTTCATAAAATAGAATCACCCCAAGAAATTGTGATGTCAACAGCGAAACTACAGGACAGGACACTCCCAAAAGAGCAATGCCGACGTTGCTGACCCGCACGCACCATCGAGACGGCGGAAATTCTAAACACACACCTTGGAAGGTTTTGACCCTCGGGGAATGTACATATAAAGAGATTTTTTTCACTCGTAGTCACGGGGTATAGGCACTGATCTAAAAGGTCGGGGCACAATTATTGTCTAGCTCCCAATTAAAAATTTTCGGTGGAACAAGCGCGGCGTACGGTGTGCACTTGGTCGCCTTTTTGAGCGGGGCATCCGTGAGGCTCGGGTGCTGCACGGTCGCTATGCTCGTTTTGGGGGTGGCACGGGCGACCTTCTGTACGGGCGACTGCTACTTCTTCGGAGGCGCGGAATATCCGTGGAACACGGTCGGGCAAGCGCGCCCGGTATGGGTGATTTACGTTCGGAACGAGGTCGCCCGTACCACCTCTAAAACGCGCATAGCAACCGAGCAGCACCCGAGCCTCACGGATGCCCCGCTCAAAAAGGCGACCTGCGGCGGCCATGTGTGGACCAAACGCCACGGTAGTTCCACCGAAAATTTTAATTGGGAGTGGGTATTTCGTCAAAACGACGTCATAAGCCGGATAATCCGTGATCGACTGCAGCCGTACATTCCTCTGTGCCCATGGGAGAATTTACCTGCATCAGAAATCAGTGCATGTTTGTTTCCCAGTCGGGATGCGCGGTCTAGGCGACTTTACCCTTACCTCGATAGAATCTTTCACTGTTAGCTCTCGGAATAATTCGAGTCTTACTAGTGTCAACACAACCATGGCTACTTAGAGCGTTGCCTCTGACGGCAAGTAAGCTGTCGATAAAAAAAAAGGTAAATGAAGAATAAAGTACAGTATATGAGAAAAATCAAACTGAGAGCTATTCGAGACTCATCCTTAACTCTAGAAGAACTCGCGTACTTTAACAAACTAAAGCTCCAAGTAATTTTTTTGGGAGAAACCACAATTAGCCAACAGCCCGTTAAGAACAGATAGTTGAAAGACAGAAAGCACAAGTTCAGTTACGTTTATAAGATCTCGTTAACCACATGCCATATAAAACTTCCCCTTCTCGTTGGAACAACATTGATTTAAGTATCGTTTTTGATCTTCACACAGTTAAAGTAATTCTTACAAAATTCACAAGCTGGGTAACTGAACTTGGTACAGTTCGTGCTGTATCCGCTGGGGTGTAGAGTTTGCAGCGTGTCCGGCGTGTCTGTGCATCTATCCTTCAGTACCTAGAGTCGCCATAGTTTTTTTTTTTTTTTTGCCCGATCTTGAGCCTTCTCAAAAATCCCGTTGGCAGCCCTGGCAGCGGCCTCATAAGCGGTTTGGTAACGGAGTGACCGCTGGCCAATAAAGAGATGGCGAGCCGCTCGCTGCTGAATTGAAGAGCGAATATGACGAGTGCAGTAACGCCTTTGGTTAATTGTGATGCGTAACTGTACTGGTCATATTACCTCTTCAATTGCTCTCCTGGTCTTCACTGAAACAGCAAATGAAGGCTAGTAAGCAGTTTAATATGCAGTATTATTGTGTATGTTGCAGCCGATCCACTCAGGTGGGTCGCGAGCTGTGAGGTCCACAGGTACATCGATTTTAGCAAGAACATTCTTCAGCTTTGCTCAGTGACTCATACATGTTGTACAGTGCATCACATCGAAATTCACCTTTTACTGGGTTACTGAAAAACACTTTCGTAAGTATGGTATCTTGAAAGTAACCATAAATTATCGCTTGTTGTTCTAGAAAAACTTAGGAACTTTCACGCGTTTTTTGTTTTCTCCATTCATTATTGCATTATTCGGGCCTTGCCCTCGCCTTAAAGGAGATGTTTTGTTTAGAAGCAATATATTTTTATGAGACAGAAGCATGTAGCATAACACCACAACCTGAGCTAACTGGTTCAAGGCCTGCTTACAAGTTAGTCTTTTCAATGCCGTCTTTCCTCCGCTCGTCCAAAGTTTTGTACCGATCGCGATCAACACAATTTTGGGTACGCCACAAAAAGTCATGTTAGTTCTCAAATCAATTTCCTCGGCAAGAGTCACTAGACAAGTTAAGGATATCTCTACAACTTCAGAGTAAACTGAAACTCAGAAAATAGCGCTCTTTTCCGCTGTTTCTACGGCATAGTTACATTTTCGGAAGCGTGGATGAGTGAACACGAGCAAAAAACTAATGTGTAGATAGGGCATCACCGACATGACGTCACTAGCAATGGGGTGATCATGCACCAATCATAGTTCATAGCTTGCTCACGTGATCGTCCGTGGAATATTCCTCCAATCAAGGCTGCCAATTACCCTATAATGATCTCAACAGGCATGAAGCTCTCTTATTGGTTGGCTCTGCCGGTACTTTCTCATCGAAAATGAGCCTGTACTTCCTCTGTAGCATGTTGTGGGGGCAGACATGAGTATACACTGACAAAGCACGTTTTCCTGTGCTCCGAAGGGAACTACCTGCGTCGGCGTGCTTGCGGATCACAAAATGTGCAGTTTAATTGAGCCCTCTGACTGTGCTAAATTACCACAGCAGTTGAAGCTTGAAGAGGCATAGCAGAATTTACGTAAAAAAAGAAGTAATTCCATAGTACTGTTAGCCACTGGCAGCTGGCTAAAATACATTATTAAAAGTGAAAGCTTCAGTTCTTAATCGACAACCCACGTTGCACTAAATCTTGGCTCGCGGTTGGAAGAATCTTGTAACCAAATATTGGCCGAATGTACTGCATAACAGTGCGTAAGTTTCTACATCTTTGCGCATATTGGTTTAACATTGGTCCAGTATTGGTTGGCAAGGCTCCAGCGTTCGCCCAACCTTCTAAGATTGTGCCTACCTCTATCCAATGTTATTTTACTATACGGAAAGCGCGCATAAATATATATATATATTTTTATAGGACAAATGGACAAATTTGACGGAGGACTCGGATATATATATATTCCCAAGTGGATTGAAGACCTAAACAACTTCCTGATCCCGCACATCCCTCGAGTCCTGGCGGAGATTGCTGCGCAGCTTTTCTCCGCAGCACTCCTTGGATTCAGCATCTTCTTCTCCTTCTATATGCTCGTGCTGCCGATTGTCTACACCCCACCCGTGAATTACGAAGACTACTATGATGAGGAAGAAGAGGAAGAGGAAGAAGAGGAAGAAGACGATGGGCATGGGTATGGGTATTCTAACGACGGCGAGGAGGAAGAGGAAGAGATGGAGGAGGAAGAAGAAGAAGAAGATGAAACATACTCAGGATACACTCATTACAATGGGGAAAGAAAGAGGCGAATAGACGACATGGACCGAATCAACTCCTTCTGGACAGGCCGGTCGAGAGTGAACACGACGCCTTTCTTGGCCAGACTTATAGAAAGGTTCGTGGCCTGCAAGAAAAAGAACGAAATGAACAAAATTTCCCTTATTATACTTACTTTATTTGGGTACTGTCCTCATCAAATAAATGAGTTAACAGCATCTTGAGATATTCCATTGTCTCAATACTTTCATGGGGAGAAAACTAGCCTATAGCATGCAGGTGCGTAATTTTGGACAATTTTCACGTGTTATAATCGACATACTACAATTAAAATTACCAGCTTGCAAGCGGATTAGCCTCTATGGAAACCATTGACAGCAGTCAGACAGTTTCCATATCAATGAACCAATTCAAAGAGAAGGTTGTAAAAGGGACATGTAGTACGCCAAATACAAAAAAATGCAAAGTGCTAGTAAACTTAAGGAGAAAAAACGTAAATAGTATAAACAGTTTTGATTCATTATTATATCGTATCCACTAATGACACTAATCAATTTTTTTATTACCTAAATCTGAAATTTCTGCGATCTAGCAGTGGGTAAAACAAAAAGGGGAGACCAGTATCGAGAGACAATTTGAGAATCCCAGAATACTAACATTTCTAGCTTTACCATAGTTAGGGACCTGTAGAGCAATTCAGCTGTAGAGCAATTCACCATAGTTGGTGAACTGTAGGAACTGTAGAGCAATTCAGCTGTTGAGCAATTCACCATAGTTGGTGAACTGTAGGAACTGTAGAGCAATTCAGCTGTTGAGCAATTCACCATAGTTGGTGAACTGTAGAGCAATTCACCATAGTTGGTGAACTGTAAAGCAATTCACCATAGTTGATGGACTGAACTGTAGAGCGATTCGGGACAAATAGTAGCTGTACCCCTTAGATTAAAGAAAGGCAGTCTGCAAAATGCGTGTTTTCAGTCACCAATAACGATACATGTAGAACAGTAGAAGTAATAACGAAATAGCACTTACTCGTTAGGGCGCATTAAGTTTTAGTGAATTAAAGTGGGAACTCGTAACTAGCAGGATATTTTGCCATCTCTGACAACTATTGATAAAATATTTTAATACCAATAATCTTTACACTTTTTAACTCTTCAATGTACTTATTGTGTACCATGTGTGACGTGCACCACATTATGTTATTTCAACGATAACGGCAAGTCTCAAGTCTTGATAAATAGGATGACCTATAAACGCTCTGTACTTGCTGCCTTATTGGCGATGCTGATAGAGAAATTTCTGCACGGGATGGAAATTTATTTTTTAGACGTTAATTTGTTAACCAGATTCTATAGAAGAAGATCATGTATGCGTGGGGAACCGTGTATCACTTAAACAGTAATGTGTACCTAACGTATCGTTTTCGGAGTAAAATGAGGGTGCGGAACATCAGTTCTGAAATCATAAAGCTGTCTTCAGTACATAGTGAAAGTGGTAGAGGCATGTTGTTAGATGCGACTAAGCAACTATACTTAGTCACTTTATGTTATTATATTTCAAAGGACATTTCAAGCCTCCTTTGGCACGGCAAAGACGTTCCGGGAAAATAAAGGCTATAAAAGTTGAGATCGTTTGATCGAGTAGCCGCTGAAGTCGAGTTAAGCTAAACCCGCTCGAATAGACATAGACTACCTTGAATTTCAGACAGGTGAGTAGACTTCGTCCTGTAAAATCGGGTAGAAAAAGTAAACGTAAAGTTGCCTTGACCCACACCCCAACTAGAAAGCCCACGTACACTGCTTCGTGCTCTAAGTAATGTCCAATAGGGCCTACAGGACTATACAGCAACAGTCGATCACAGATTGTCAGGGCTATGGTGTCGTATTGACGGGAGACCCAATTGACAACTACGCTGCCCCCCCCCCACCCTTAGGTCAGTGCCCTCTCCGTGACTAGGAGTTAAAGAATTGTTGCCGCTACGCAGCCCCCAGCATCTTTTTCCTTCCCTGGCTTGTTCTCGAACTTCCCTTTTTTGGATAATTAGTGAATCAGCTCACTCGGTGCTTCGTGCCCAGGTTGGTTAAGGTTTGGAATTCATTGCCGCCATCGGCTTTCGGTCGCATTGGCCTGCAGACGTTTAAGTCAGCTGTTAATGGCTTTTTGCTGGATTTTCCTTTAGCAGCGTTTCGGGCTTCCCGGTGTTGCAAAATGCTTCATTTGGGTTGTATTACCAGTCCGTGGGAGTTCGAGCGTGAAGTTTCAATAATAACAATAACCTTAGCACTGAGCTACTGGGAGTTCCAGGCTTTAGCCATCAGTCGATCACCTGTGGGATTTCTCAAAACTCCATCTTGCATCGTAAAAAGCAGCTTCTAGTCATCTCAAGACTACACCTGCAATGCGATTCAGTGTAGCAAACCCAACTTGCCTGTCTGAAGTTTCAGACAAGTCAAGTCTTTTGGGCTCGACCTCACCACACCAGAGGCGATTTTTGTGGCGAAGTTGTGTGCGTGAATACAACAACAAGTTGCAGAAACGACCAAATTCATGTCTACGTGACGACCAAAAACGTGGTTGTCGCACGGAGACTCGTTTTTGTTTATGTTTACGACCACAACTCGCAACTTC
>LQNS02276924.1:10361908-10390090 GCA_001587735.2 Parhyale hawaiensis | reverse complement strand
ACCATAAACAACCAATATTGCCTCCACCAATATCGACCTAAATATACTAAAATCAACGGTATTTTATGGTTGACATATCTACCATACTGTTTCATCATCCATAATCGACTTTAATCTCTCATACACTACTATATTCTACCATAATCACAACCATGATTTCCGACTGGGAAGTTAAGATCCAGTTGATCGTGTAAGAACGGAATTAGGTAAAAGCTAACTGACCCGGATCGATGGCCAGTTTTTAAGCTTTCCTTCGTTAACTGGTTCTACAGTTTAAGAAGACAATCCAACATATATTGGGGCAACAGCAGTTTGTAGAATTAGCTAACGGTAAAGCCTGGTGGAGCTGGTGTACTACCAACCGCCTGCTCAACTCCAAACTGAAACCGTCTAAAGTCAAAAAGTAGGCCAGCGTACCGTTCTTACCGATCAGGTTTTTTTTTTTGTCCAAATACTAGTCACATTCTATGCCAAGCACATTGCAAGCTTATCATATCTCTAATACAATATGCTGTTGTTAGCGACCCAGTTTTGCAAATTTATATCGATATCACTTATACTCCTCGCCCTCATTCACTACTCCTACAGATACCTCGTACAAAATTGTTAATGGCTCATGTGAAGTTATCATTTTTAAATTTTCTACTGAAAGTAATAGCTCATTCTAGCACAGCTTTCAAATTGTGTAATGATAATGTAGAACTATTCTGCCACTAGTCCAAACAGCTGCTGCTCTGTCCCTTTATGTATTAAAGGTTGAAGAAGTTGTCTCACAGTATTGAATGCCCTTCCATCTGCGACCTGAAACTCAGAATTGTACAACTGAATAAAAGTTTCTTTGCACCATACTTTCCAAAACCCAGTTTGCTTTAGATATCAACTCTCTATCGAATGTTTCTGCTATGTAAACGTCATCTACAGCATCGAGAATACTGAAATTTTTCTCCACGTAAGCGCGTACTGACCATCGTCAGCTTAGTTCTTTGCATTGACCGTCTCTACGGTAGACGCCATCGACTGATATTATTTGGCTTTGTTTAAAATTGTGTTCCGTTAACCATCAGCGAACGATGTGGATGGTGATATAGTCTATAAAAATTTAATTTCCTGCTCATGAAACCGAATGATGCACCTTGCGTATAACAAAAGTATCGTGATCGATGTACATCTGGAGAAGTTACAGCTAGAAGACAAAGGAAACATAACTACTCTCACTATGAAAATGTAATTTTATAATCAAAAACGTTTCATTATTGTAACTCGCTCTAAACTTAAAATAAACTAGTTCCTGATACACAGAGATCGGTCATGTCAGAGCTGGCAAAATCCTGTTCTGGGGCTAGTTGAACTAGGATTACTCAACAGAAAAACTTGGGAATTTAGGTTATGCGACGAATAAGTATAGTCTGTAGGGTAGGAATAATATATAAAATAACGTGCATAAATAGACATTCGAGTAGGAAATGTGAAACATGGTACTGTGAAATACGTGAAATATAGTGGAATAATGAGATATTGAAACAGAAACTTAGAACGCTGATGCATCCTTAACAAACACATCTTGAAAAGAAGCAACATAACTTCCGTACGTTGCAGCATTGACTCTTATGAGGCGACCATAAACAACCTACCCAGCGAGGAGTGCAGACCTCAGCTGCTGTGTGAGACCAGGCAGCTCATCACCTACGTACCTCCCATCAACCGCCTAATCAACTCCTATGGGTGAGGGAACTGTCACATAAACTGGGCATAGTAATATTACGGGCACTTTCTAAATAGGTTTTTGCTTCTACGTGCCTTCTAGTATTAACGCTTATGGGTGAAGGAACTGTTAGAGTGAACTGGAATGGCGATATTACGGGGACTTTCTCAGTAGAGTGTGATTATACATAGGTCAAATCATTAACCGCCTAGGCAACGCCTATGGGTGGTCGCCCTGAGGGAATGATCTAACTAGAATAAACTGGATATAACAATAGTACGAAGTTTTTGCCTTAGCTATTATCAACGGCCTGGTAAACGCCAACATGGGTAAGGGCAGTGCCAGAGTAAAATTAGTATAGTGAATTGCGGGGGCACTCACAACAGATTTCGCCTATTCAAACTTCCCATCATCAATGACCTAGTCAACTCGTATGGGTCAGGAGACCAACTGAGTTAGATGGGTTGAGAAACTAGTGCAAAAAGAAAAATAAGCGAAGTTAAGAGTGTTACCTTAGGGAATATTTGTACAAATAGCGAAACACTGCAGCTATTTTTTATTTAATCAGTGCGGGATATAGGCCAAAAGTTCGTTGGTACAGTTCGATTTAGAGCCACTCTGAGCAATAATAGGCGCAGAATAATTAAATAGTGCTGGGCACGGGGGAATAAGTATTTACTTTATTTTTAATTACACCACCCACAGTATTTTTTTAACTTTAGCAACGTTGGGGAACAGTGCAAGTCTAGCAAGAAATTAAATTCGAACTAAGACGGGTTAGATGGAATTTGTCAAGCTCGACAAAAGAAGAAAGAAGACTGACCTTACGAGGTCCACGAAGATCACCAAAACCATAACTGAAGCCATGCTGTTACCATCCGCAGAATCGGCCTTGGCATCCTGGGCGCCGAGTACAGGTCGGCCATGGAGGCGGGAGCCGCCCGGCAGTCCTGCAAGAACCCGAGGTCGACCTGCGAGTCCACCTTCGTCACTTGGCTCCTGAAAGCCGCTGAAGCCCTGGAGAAAATGTGGTGAACATTGGGCCAAACCGTGGAAGAAGAAGAAGAGAAGAACATCAAGAGATGCATATAACACGGAAATCACCGTTGAAATTTGTGCTATAACTCTGCTCGGCGAATGATGCGACTGAGACTTCGACGCAAAAGGTTTAGAAAATATGACTTACGTATCATTCCCACTGCTAAAGATATGAAGCTGTAAACGCTTTTTCCCAGATTGATAACTAACGATCCAGTACTTTCATTTCTCCGTATCTGTAATCCATGAAATTAGGGGTAAAATTTTATCCCTAAAACTACTGGCTTTCAACATTCAACCACTTATTCGTGAGGTTTTTGACCAGATGTAATAAGTGTCAGACCTGTTGACAAAAGGCCTGCGGCGTCGATATAAATAATTTATAAACTGCCGCAAATTGACGTAAGACACGACGACACTTTTCTAGGCATTAAAATGTGGCAGCATTAGTTGACGTTCAATTGAACGTAAGTATAAATCCTTATTGTTCGTTATGAATATCGACAAACGCCACCGAACTCTGACAAAATGGCATAACTACAGGCACTCAATTTCCTTGCCCGTTACCCCATTATTAATAACTAAAACGTTTTCATCGGTTTCCCTTTTTTTAAATATCGCCACCGTAAAATTTGAAATTTTGAATCCAGCTGTCAGCACCTCATCACTGTCAAATTTTCTCGTTTTCATCAGATGTAATCACCTTACTATATCTGCCTGTATCCAACAATGCTCATCTTAATTTTGTTTCATATTCAAACTTTTTCTGCTCAATATTATCGCTCTCTAAATTATGCAGTAATCATTTAAATATTGAACGGAAGTCTGCCTCAGACCCGAGATACAATTAGAAAAGCTTGCTGTTGTCATGTTTCTCTGTTGACAATATCCATTTACGATAGTTTATAATCAGTTGCGACTGCTGGTAGATTCACCGTCTCACTATCCTGGTTCATCCGAAACGTTTTCAACAAATATGTAGTGCTCAATGTCGTACACTTTCTGATTATATTCCCGGTGGGGTCGTCCAGGTTTTCGATAATCACTGTTTATTATAGTTTCGATAAATTATGATTTCAAGATCCCAAGAGCCTGGCCGCCCAAAATGTTTTCTACATATAGTACTGTTGCCACTGTAGTTTTAAAGTTATTAAGTACTTTTTACAGTGGAAGTCTTTGAATGATAGAACATTCTCTGGTTATCCTTGTTCACCCACTGCCATACTGCAAAAACAAGAATTAGTAATAATGTTACTCTAGGCAATGGCGTACAGGTTATATAGAACGCTATTATAACTTTAGCTCGATGGTCTTCTCGGTGTTGCATAGAATAGTTCATCATTGTCCGTTACTAGATAGGAGTAATCTATCTATACTGACCGCACCGTTCGTAAATCCTCTCTAGTTAGCTGGTAGTACGCGCTTATATGTTCGCGTTTTCTAAGACAACCTCACTTGCCATATCTACCGTATTGCCATATCTATCATATTTTGTATGCATTTTTTGCGCTGAGCTCAGTTTCAAAGTCTACATTATCCTAACACTTCAAGCGTAAATTAACTAGGTTTTGAAATAAATATTTACAAGCTTTCAACAGAGTTTATCGTAACGTTTATTTACAAAATAGTCATATTGAAAATAGACAACAAATCTTCTTACACTGAAGTACAAAATCAGTATTGACCATGCTCAGTAGAGGTTCTAAGTCTTAATTAATCTTCAGGCATATTACTGATTGCCTAAAAATTTGAGAATTTAATGAGACTGTATGCTCTATATGCTTTATACATGCAGTCTGAAGCTTGCACTGAGCATGCCATAGAGGGGTGTTGGAAGGCTCAACTAAAAAATACATAATCTGTTTATTTATTGGAAAGTCTATGATATAGCCTGTCTTGGAAATACATTTTAGAGACTGCTAAACCCTCTCTGTTTCTACATGTAGTATTTTTTTTTCTATGCTCTTGAGATACGCATTAGCTCGTTTGTATTTTGAACTTGAAAATTATTGGAATATATTATAATTAGATAATTAGTGCCATACCTTCTCCACTTCTCAGTATACATTCTGTATGTAGTACTAGTTTTTCTACGCTCTCAATAGATGTTTTCGCTATTACTTCATTTCCAACTTGAAAGCTATTATTGATATTGTTGGTGCCATACCTACCCCACTTCTTATTATGCAATCTTCATGTACTCTCTATATATTCATTTCGACGCTCGCAAGATATGCAGCGCTTTTCTTCAATTTCCCAAGTCACATATTTTTTCTGAACTTTCTGTTGTGCTTCCGCAATCGCCATACGAGCAACGCTAAGTAAATTATTCGCTCTCAGAAAAGCCAATTTTTAAAATTTTCTTATTAAAACTGCCAGATTTGAATCTGCGTAATCATTCGTGCGCATCTTCCGAATCGTCAGAACGTGTAATTTAATATTGAAATTAGCCTATTATCTAATACAATTTTCTTCGCATTGTAATTTTAAAACAGCCATTTTTCGCATGTTGTTCCGAGCGAATTAGTCATAAAAACTTCATTTTCTTAGCTTTCGAAACTCTTTGAATTCACACGACGGCATTTGACGCTTGCGTTCTCCCTTTAAGTTTAAAAGTAGTGTTTATATAAAGTTGTTAAAATATCAATATTTATACTTGTTTAACTTATAAGCTATTTATTTATTTATTCTATATAGTAAGAGAAAGTTATTATTGCGAATAATGAACAATAGGAGTCACAACTGTGTGGCTGCATACATCGTAGAAAATTCTGTTTTATTACAGCTCAAAATAATATATTATAGTAATAAGAGTAGCTTGAACTGATCTGCCATCTGTTTAAATAATCGCAATTATTATTTTTGCAAATAAAAGTAAATGAAAACGATTTATAGTATCATGTTTCCTGAAAACAACTGCATGCCACTGCTGCATTCAGAAGTCAATCGCTGTTGCTGCATTCGCTTTACATAGAACTGGTCATCGATGTACGCCCTTCTTATTTTATGTATGCACTTTCATTATTTAGGCACAAAAGTTTTGTTTTCAGTTACTCTTGCTTCAAAAATACATACATCGAGTACCTGGAAGTAAATATTTTTAGCCTGAATAATAAACCTATACATACAACATATAGGGGCGATTTCGAGGACTATCTGCGCCACTGTTTCGAATAGCTCGCTGCTTTAGCAATGCACGTACCTTTAGTATTTCCTATGCATTCTGAGATAAATATTATATAACTTTGCAGCACGACTGTCCAATTTTGCGTCACGTTATGAACAATGCTAAGCTTACGTGACACTAAAACTCCAATCGATCTATTCAGATTAAATTTTAGTAGCGCTTCGAGTAAAGAATTTTACTCACTGAGAAATCTTTAGTTGGTAGAACCCAGGGCTTTAATCAAACACATTTTGTTGTGCATCAGGACCAAAGAAGTTAGTTCTTAATTAGTATAGAACACACGGAAAGCTATCTACTTAACACAATTAAATCAGAAGCAAATTGACGATCCGGGTTAATGTATTTAATGTTCGGCATGGAGAAATCTCTTGTTTGGGCCTTACTAACAAGTGTGTGCGGTTGAAGCATTTGATTACATAAAACTAGGAGTTTCGGTGAGTAAACACATCGCTGCAGAACGAAACAATCAAGATCGCTACTTTGTACTACTACTTATAAGGGAGAAATAGTCATGCTTGTTGGCAAGACACAAATCGAAATCAAAGAACAAATTGCGATTAAAAGAGCTCATGTCTGTTCAGTACCGGCCCACTATTACACAGCGCTTCCTCTTAGCCGACGGCGTTTCCACCCATGCATGACAGCATGTATTTTTCCGCAAATTGCTAATCTGTGCTTCAGCAAATGCCCTAGGCCAGCGTCTAGCCGCAAATTACCAGTTCGGTCTCCACTGAAGACAACCGAGGCAGATATTTCTATTCGTCAGTGCTCCGATTCATCGTCCCTGACTCGCGACAGGGATTCTTTGTGCTCCCTCCCCACGCATCTCTTTTGCCGTACTTCAGAGTAACGATCCCCAGTTCCAAGATAGTGTTCCTGGCGAAGTGCTTTCCAAGTGATACGCATGTACTCGTAATATTAAAAATCCTGAGTATTTGTCGTCCCTCTCCGGGTGTCTGTAATCCGTACTTGAAGCAACCATTCCTCCGTGGTTGAAAATATGTAGCAGAATTGTGATTATGAACAATATTGTAAGAAAATGACTCAGTATCGCCCTTTTTACATAGATAACTACAAGTCGGTAGTCGCAAAAGAAAAAAGGAAAATATAACACACGGCACTAAACTATACAATTATTATACGGGCTACTGCTCCCCTCTGATCTTGGAAGTCATGCAGTTGAATGTGACGAATTTGGGAGTCCTGGTTTTCAACCCTTTGTCTCCTGCATGATCCTGCTGATCGCACCTAGACTAACTCAGTTCATCGTCGTATGAGTCTCCTTTCAGGACTGAGAGTGCTTATACAAGACACTTTTGAGCAGTCCGTTCCTCGATCTGTTATCAGCAGTTGATGCAAACCCATTTTGTTTTTGACTTACTTAATTGTACTGGAGAATATAGATTCCTCTAGAGGTGGGCTTGCCAAGAAATTCTAAATAAGTCTCAACAATTGGACTAGAAGTATCCTTCCTAATTAAAAAATGCTGCACTTATCTTTACTAACGATGGACAACATACCCCACCGATGCACGCGCATTGAGAAGAATAAATCCTATAGCTACTTCAAGAACCTGACCGGATTGCTCGTCATCTCGAATATTCGATGACATAAGAACCTATTCTAGTGCGTCAGTGAAAACCCATCATCCCCTTCATTACATCTCGTACTCTCGCACTCACCAACACTGTCAACTGTAGCAGCCCTCGCAGATACCATCAATCCTTAATTGTAACCGCTAACCCTGGCAACTACCAACCGTGGCAGCTATAGCAGCCCTCGCATCTACCAACCCTAGCAGCTACTCTCGTACCTGCCAACCGTCTGAACTACCAACCCTTGCAACTACAAGTCCTGTCCGCTATCAACCCTCGCACCTGTCAGGTCCCGGCAGTTACCATCCCTCGCACCTGCCAGGCCCTAGCAGCTACCAACCCTCGCACGTGCCAGGCCCTGGCAGTTACCAACCCTCGCACCTACCAGACCAGACAGCTACCAACCCTCGTAACAACCATCCCTCGTTTAGAGAACCTACACCTCTATGTATTCTACCTCGACATGATGATGCAATGGTTGCCCTGCTTCACCCATAGAGCCCGAGGAGGATGCTGACACCAAGGCCTTCAATTCCCGCATAATAGACGCAACACTGTGGCTGGGCTTCATTTACTTCACATGGCACGTGCTCAGACCAGAGGATCCCATTCCCGATTTCTCAGGCCGTCAGAACACCGCTGAAGATGATACCTTCCTGGATAACATTTTAGCTAGGGCATATGCAGTCTACATGAACAGGTTGGCATTCATCAACAGGTAGTTAAGGCAAACGGACACTTTAATTTACGTTAATGTAATGTTGGCATCATGACTAAAATGAACTTGCGGAAACTATCATGACAGACGTCATCACTTCACTATACAACAAGTGAGGAGATTTACTTCAGAGGTAAAAATTATCAAAATTATGCCTGCACCGTCAATTTACAAAAAAAAATGCAAAACATTCAATTTTTCAAAGAATCAGCCCCATTGAAACGAACCTAAACTTCTTGGGGGTTTTATGAGCTGCTTTATTTCAAATTCAAATATTACTGACTAACTGACTGACGCTACAAGGAAGAAGAACGAAAAGGCGAGGCAAGTTTGCTATTTACATCATCATAATCATATAGCAACTGTTAATCCCGTAAACACATCGACGCGCGCTGGTTGCATTCGGGACCTTGATTATTAGTGCAAGTGGCACGAGAAACGACAGTGTAGGTATTTAAGACGTTACTTTGATAAGAGAATATACGAAGCTGCATTGGATGCACGCCATCGCATTGAACTCTTTCGAGTTATTATAATACCGTGTGTGGCCGTCTAAGCCTCTTGCGACTGACTGACATAGCGAAGAAGAAATTAAGAACA
Organism: Parhyale hawaiensis; assembly: GCA_001587735.2. Classification (NCBI taxonomy): domain Eukaryota; kingdom Metazoa; phylum Arthropoda; class Malacostraca; order Amphipoda; family Hyalidae; genus Parhyale; species Parhyale hawaiensis. The sequence goes on along the minus strand of LQNS02276924.1, from coordinate 10,381,250 downwards.
GAAATTTTAAGTTCCTAACCGACGATTTTTGATGAATGTTAATTTACTGTGCATATTTAGAAGTGTGGCTAAAGGGGTTCGTGCATAGCTCCTTTCTCCCAGGGCGCAGCAATTCGGTAGAAAAAACGAGGTAAACTGAAGTCAGAGTTTTACATATTTCCTTGAAATGCAGTTTATGTAATCAACAAGAGGATGCGATAAATCTAACTTCGTTTACCTAACTTTATTCTGGAACCCATGATAACCTAGCCACGCTTCTGACCCCGTTAAGGAGATAGGGAAGCTACTTTATGACCTTGCTACGGTATACTAGTAGAGGCAAAGCTGCATGGAAAATTTTCGTCTTCCCATAGGATGCACCCCATTGAGGTGGGGCTGAACTCCCTCGGAGTAGAGGAAGGCGAGTGCAGGAAGCGGTTCGTCTGCGAGGCGCGTCGCCTGCTAGCCAACTTCCCTACCGCCGAGAACTGGATGCAGCGAGTTGGGTTAGTTGGGCGACGTGTTCATGGTCCCGGGCCATCTTGAAACTGTTGGTACTTAGCATTTATTGTAGATAGTCTGCCGCTCAGAATTACGAAAGATAACACTAGTTGCTACACGTGGTAGAACTGTACTGTTAGGTCAAGGGATCAACTTGACAGTTTCAGAGGGCAATTATTCCTTCTTTTACAATAAATTGAAGATTTTTATTCATATATATCAAATTTGTGAAAGCTGCAAGATACTATAGGTACTTACTGAGAATTCAAAGGCTACATCAATTCAACAATTATCGCGTCAGTGTTGAAAACGAGCTCTAATGCTTCCAGTTGAATAATTTAAATTTTATGTTTACCAACTCTCAAAGCAGCGCATTTTGTTCAGATCGCTCGATCAGCAAGGACGCTGGTGCGCATTACACTCGGGATAACAAATTTTTAAATAACATACTCGTTCGACTGGAGATCGAAATAAGGAATTCGAGGATTGACTTGTCCAGACTGCAGTCAGGTGCACTGTCTTGGACTCGTTGATTCGAGTTTCAGGGGTTGACCCTTAACGGGTTACTCTTGAACTTCCAAAAACTTAACACTGGTCTGTAAAATTGAATTTCTTCCTGCTCAACCGTAATCGGGTTGCTCGTAACGATTGCAACACAGTTCGAAGTAACACAGCCAGCGCGCCTGTCTGAAGTCCCCGACAAGTCAAGCATCGAAATCTTAATTTGCTCGGGCAATCGACCATACCTTTAGTTTCCTAGAAGCCAAATTTTTGGGAAGCCTTTAGATATTCATCAGCCTTGTAACAATTTTTTGGCGAACCTATACATAGATAATTTGCCATTGTTGCAGAAAAAATTACTATTAAATGAGTAAAGTACCGTTCACACTGCCGCAAAATTCCATAGTGTTACGTTTTTGCAGATCGCTAAGAATTTCTCTCGGGGTATAGCAACTTTATGCCCACGTTGCTAGCTTGCTGGATATTTTAGCACGAGCTAAGCTGTGAATAAAGCGTGCCTTACGCTGGAGAATCTAAACAAGCAGCATTTGCATTGACAGTAATTATATCATATCGTTATTATTAAAACTGCAGGCCTGGGCATCAAAGGATGGTTGCTAATAACCTAAATGAGGCATGAAGCAAACCCAGGCCGCCCGAAGAGCTGCTAGAAAGAATCATTCAGTACACCTTTCATGGTTGACCAGAATGCTTGCAAATTTGTTCAGCCCAACACTGATCCCGATAATGAATTTCATGTTGGGGTAAAAGCACCTACTGGACTAATGCGTTTGCCACCAAACACTTATTACAGTGAGTTTAGGCATTGATTAAAAGCAAGCTAAATTGTCAACAGTGTCAACAGCTGCTACTCTAATTGGTTATCGGCGCTTCATCACTGCAGGAGCGTACACAGTACAAGAGGTGGTCGAATACAGCCACGCAATCCTCTCACACCAGAGGGCATTTGCAATATATGCAGCACGAACAAGTGCATGCGATCAAGTTGACTTAACTTTAACTGGTGTGGACGCTGCGCACGATTTTCGATGCGTGTTCCAAACTGCACTGGGAAAATTTGCAAGCATTTGTGGTAGTGTGAACGAGGCTTTCTTGTAGATCTCTCTAGGCACTTCAACGGTGTTTTACTATAAAAAGAGGAAGGGACATGTAGGACGTTAAGTGATACATGGAACCCATCACGGGAGTATTTTATCAATAAGCATGGGTGCAGAAAGTCGGGAAGAAATGAAAGGATAGAAAAATTTGTAATCGGAAGATGAGTATAAAAAGGGAAGTAGTAGAGTGGGCATGAAAAAGAGATATCCTGAAAGCCAAAGTACGGCTAAGATAACCAGTGGGGTCAGATTTACACAGTGGCTGCGCCAAGGTGGGCTTGAGCCCCCAATAATGAGCTAAGCCGCTGTTCAGCCCCCACCCCAATATTGCTACCATGCAGCCAACGTTCACACATCCCATAGCAACGGCAGCCCTTCCCCATTTTACTCTAGCTTCCCTCCGCCCCTTCCTCCCACGCTCCCCAATGCCATTTTTCTGGCGCCGCTACTTGATTTACAACGAAACAAACCTGGATACTCCAAGGGGCTGCTAACACTTTCGTGGTTTTGTGTGTGTCCGCGCAGATGGCTGATGGGAGACATGCCAGAGTACTCGGATGCTCTGAGACACGGCAGAAAACTGCACGACTGCGGCGAGCACTTCCCAGAGTGTTCAACCTTCCCTCTGCCTTCGCTCCGGAGGCTCTGGAACTTCTAACTCTTCTAAGACCAATGCGCAGAACCAAAAGATAGCTTCTCGTAGGACCAGCGTATTGCCTGAAATGCTCAATACGTTTGGCATCCAATAATAAGTATTTAGCCATACCAATCTCTAAAAACAACTTGAGTTAACAACAAAAGTTAGCAATGTAAAACATATTTCCACTTGGCCACAAGGCATCGTACGAATTATGGACTATTAAACAAACACTTTGAAATATTATACGAAATTCACTTTCAGTATAGACATAAAAGTCATTCATACTCAGAAGGCTTCGTAAGTTATTCTGTTCGTAAACTGAGACTTGGATAGAATTCAGGCCTATTTTCTTTGAACTCTGGACCCAGATTTATGGAACAACATAGTAGGGCTTATTGTCTTGTAGCATACAGTATCTCTACATTTCGAGAGAATCACGGTCTATGAACCCCACGCTCGTAATTGCTGCTGAAAACTTTATGGCCAAGCTCCTGTAAGTCCAGCCAATGAGAGATCTCGTTACATGCTACTTGGGCTCTCACACACCAGTAGGCGCTTGACCTTCGTAAATGCATTTACAAGTGGTAACTGTGAGATGTGAGATACAATACGAGCTGCCCTTATAAATCTGCGCCCTGGGTTGCGTACCTGTGCGAAGATCTAATTAGCTGCCCTATACTCGTCTGCGGCAAAGACGAGACAGTGCCTCACTATTCAATAGAAGATTAAACAAGAAAAATACTTCTACAAGCCTGCGTTACATGTCAGTAACGACAATAATTGTTGGGACTATCCAAGCTATTAATGAACCGTCCATACGAGACTGCGTTCGGCATCGCAGTCTGTAGAAAGTTAAAAACAATGTGAAACCGAACGAAATTCTCGATCCTTGTCTCAGTTTAAGAGAAAAAATGACATTACGTCTAGCAATGAAGTTGATGCAATTGTCTACGAAAAGCAACTGAAGAGGGAAGTATTCACTAGTTTAAAATTACATACATTATAGTTGCATTAACTACGATAATAAAATAACAATTTCGCTCCCAATCGCCACTGACCCTTGTGTGCGGCATTCCAATGTAAACTTCATGTTATTTTTACAGCTGTACTCCCGAAACATATGGGCGACTACTGAGCTACGTAACGGCGCATATAATTCGATTTGAGCATCTCGAAATGGCCTCACGTGTTCTGTAATTAAGGGAAAATTGAAGTAAATTTGGCAACATTACACCTGCATATTGCATCCAGACTGAGTTTTGGAAATTTTCCCTTGTACTTAACAAGGAATCAGCCATGGATTCACGCAACGTCATGTTAGAAATATCACCAAATTAAGCGTGACAATGAACTAGTTATACGCATTGTGGTATCTGCGTCAGGATATTTTTTTACAGATTTTTTAAAATTAATTTTTTAAGCAAATTTCACTGCAATGATGAAATTTGTATTATTTATACTCCTTATTTATTATTGTGCATGTTAAGTAGGAGCAAGTAGAACGCATTGCTAAGTGCAATGTACTTAAGTCAGCACTCCTAAAGCTCAATACAATACTTTGGAAAAAGTTCATTTTGTGTTATTTCCTATTGTAAAAATGCGGCCAAGGTACAAAGCAACTTACAGCAACTATGAAGCTAAATAAATGTTGTTCAATAATTTTGCAATATATTCGATCGGAAAAATACGGCGATAACAATGAAATCCATGCGGTATACAACTGTGTCAAGAAAAATGGAGTTCCATCCTTATCATATCCAGTTATTAGGGCGATAGGATATCGTATACTTGCAATAGGTAAGTGTTATAATGCTATAGCTCACAAATCCCTAGCTTGTAGTTGCATTAGGTATCATATCTGTATAATCTGTACACGAAGATACTTTTTATTTACGTGCAAGTCAATATGAAGCTATAGCAGCACAGCCAAAAATATTACCAAACGTTTAAAAATAAAAGCCAAATCTATAAATTTTACAAATGGGAAAATTTGACCAATGACTTCGTAAACTGTTACATATGAAACAATTTTTTTTTAAAGTTTACGTAAACATAATTATTTTAAAATTTTATACATATTACAGTTTTTTTTTAATAATTGTAGGCTGATAGCTTCACTTTATTGAATAGGACTCAGCTTTCGGAAGTTTGATGGATAATCGATTGACGGTTAAGGCATGAAAATCGCTGTGCTTGTCTCAATGTTCAAACAAGTCAAGTTTGCATGGGGCATCCGTCGACGACGACTCCTCAACACTCGTAAATCGTAGCGATCACAGCCAGTAGACGTACCATAATTTGAGCTATTTCGTGAGTAGTCTAAGTAGTGAAATATATACACAGAACGACGTTATCTGAGATTGGTACGTCGCGACATTAGCACAAATCGTTTATTTATGTCCAGTAATTATTTTCGTATTCATGAACGTCAGAAAATCGCATAGGCTCCTGCGATCATATTTTATACCATATTACATTCTGTTTTAAATAACAGCTTCCACCGGTTTAAAACTGCGCAACTCATACCATCACACTTTCTATGGTTACTTTTGATTCAAACAGCAGCTTCTATCTTCCCCTTCACGAAACTGCATGAATCATGTCATCACACTGTCTGCGATTAATTTTTATTCAAATAACAATTTCCATCTGAACCATTCTCCATGAACAATGAACTCACGTTTTGTTCACTGGATGAGTGAGTTTTATTAACCAATTTTTCATTTTCATCCCCCCATATAACACCCCGTCCTTCGCATCCCAATTGAGTGTCACGTCACCTCCTCTCTGAAAGCCTGTTGTCTGAAACGCATGCTTCGTACGTTCATTTTTATTACAGAGAACGTTACTGAAAAAACAGCAAAAGAAGTGGCAGCAGAGAAGACGGAAACCATATTCCGGAGCTGGGGCTTTTTGATAAAAGCTGTTGGCGTATTTTATTTGTGTTGGGCGATGATTGTGCCCGTGCTGTACGCCACCAATGCTTTCGGTATCGCCGATCTCACGCGGGCCGTCCACGAAGCCACCAAAGGAGTTTATGACTTCGATTTCTTCTCACTAACAAAGGAGCACGAAAAAGTACTGGACGCGGTTGAAAAGTTTGAGAAAATTGACCAGCCAGCGCTTGCAAAATCGGATTATGAAACTTCATCATTTAAAGAAGAGAAAAATTCAACAGACACCGCAGGCCCTACTGTAGAAAGTGGCAATGCAGAAAACAGAGAAAATAACCTGGACGAAACAGAACATCCTGAATCTACTGAAAGCGAAATACACAATGAGATTGACACGTCAAGAGACCATAAATCATATTTTGACAGCATATACACAAATATGATGGACAAGATTCAGCGTCAACTCACCACTAACATCCATCGGAGCATCGTCAAACAGCTACGATCGTTTGTTTTCACAGAAGATGATAACAATCTGGAATCGGAAAACTCCTACATTGAATACGAATTATACTCGTAAGATAAACTTTTGAATTTATCCCTTTTGTTGATCTTCAGTTGCTGTCATTCCGTCATAATTCAACTGATGTGTTCAGCAAAAAAAATTAATTTTCGACTCTGGGCCCAAACCCGCGTTCTTCTTCATCTGTCCTGTTGTGCCGAGGCAACACTATAAAATCCCATGCTCAACTTTCCAGCGGATAATCAACTCACACGCCGTTTGACTTGAGTACTTCCCAAGGTTGTCTTGGATACCAATATTCACTGTGCAATCGAAGTCACGTACGAGTTAAATGTCCACTCATAAGTTGAGCTTACGATTACCTTTGGTGTGGTTCCGGCATCAGTGACATATCTTGTTATTTAATTTATATCATCACAGAAACCATATTATCAACATATTATCAAGTGCATTGTCGTAAGCCAGTGTTAGGTACTCCTTTACCCTTGCCTCGCCCTAATATACCTCCGTTTGTTTTTTTCTTCTTCGTAGTTACTCTTAATAACATTAGTATTGTTTTATTGCTAACAACAGTTCTGCTATTTAAAATACCAGTAACCTCCATATTTTTATAAAGTGAATGTACTGTTGCTTTTTCAATAGTTGGAACTAACCCAATTCCTAGAATAGTATTACTGACCAATGCAGCTGACTTGGGTCTGTCGATCTTCTTTGTCTGTCTTTCGAACCTTCTCATACGTTTGTTACAAAGAAAAGTTGCAATAATTTGATCAGTGGCGCCTATGCTATTTTCTGTGCCTATCCAGAGCACATATAACAAAGGTTGATAACAGTGATAGTCGTCGGCTATACAACGCAGCTAGGGTCATCGTTTTCATCGCATTAGAGCGCACAGCCTCCCGAAGTTTTATTAAGCTTTAATTGCTTACATTGGAGGAAATTCACGATCCCAGGCAAAGCTTATGTGTCCACGTGACTGTAACGGTCTCTGACGAATAGGGTTAGTATTCTATAAAAAACAGGCTATTTGCAATGCTAGCTAACAATTGCAAATCGAACGGTGTTTACCACCCGAGAGCAAAGCGAAAAGAGGTGTAAATGTTTCCGTTGAAAATTTAAGTAGCCTATATAATTTCTATGTAGTAGTAGTACTAGTAGTAGTAGTTTTACTAGCGCTTCAGTGGCACACTGCCTGTATCGCGCCGAGCTATTCATATGTTTAACTACAGGATCGTGCGCCTCTAGGGCGCGAAGTATGCCTCATTTTGTATTAAAAGAAATATTAAATTATTTAAAAAATAGATAATTTGTATGTCTGTCCACCCAAAAAGAGGGAGAAGGAGTTGAGCATGCTCATAATATTTAATAGTGAGTCAGGCGGGGTTGACCTAGATGAGAACGAGACCAAAAAATTAGAATTAGTTGGCCAGTAAAAATGACTGCGATAAATTTTGTTGTCTGTCCACCCAAAAAGAGGCAGAATGAGTTGAGTCATAATAACATTTCTTTTCAGGAAGTCAGGTGGGTTGACTGAGATGTGAAAAATAGCAAAAATATTGAGTTAGCTGGCCGTCAAAAATGACGGCGTTAAATTTATCCCTACCGCGGGTGATGGTCTTTCGCCACGAGGTGTTCTATTTGCATTTGATTTGGTCTGTCACGAAGTGAATTTCGTCCAGAAAGTGTGTTGTTCTGAAACGTAAGCCGGACGTCTGTCTCAATTACAACAAGAACAATTCGAGAGCGCACACCTCCGCCAAGCAATACAACATTTATGAAAAAAATTTTGGTCCTTCAACCAGGAATTCATTTTTACCATCACCAAAATGTGGTAATTTGTGCCTCTTAACATTAATAGCAGTTTCTGTTTTTTTTTAATCCTTCCGGAATATGATGAATTATATTTTGAAAAACACTGGCAAAAAAAATATAGTCAAACACAAAAACGAATAAACCGAATACAAAAATTTAGTCATTTATGTTTTGTAAAATTTTTTACAAATTTCATGAATGTCCGTCCATAACTTTTTACGTTATTTTGCTGATATATATGAAATCTAACATAGAAACAGATAAACTAATCCGACTAACAGATCATCGTAGAGATTTGATCATCTACTCTTCGCAACATTCCTAACAATTCGTGGAAATTTCATAAAAATCCGTCCACGACTTATTGAGGTATATTTCTGAGAAGAATAGGCAGACAGACATACAAACAAATAAACGGTTCAGTGGAACTTCACCAGAAGTTAATCATCGTTTACTCCTAACGTGCCTAAAAATTCTAAAAAATTTCATAATGATCCGTCTTTACCTTTTTGAGTTGTCTTGGTGACAAATAAAGAGACGGACAAACTCGACAAAATATAACCTTCTTGGCGGAGATAATTAAAACAGATCGTCTGCAAAGAATGATACCTGTAGCAATAGGCTATATTGCCTATAGGAACAAGTTTCACTTAGAGCAAAAAGATAAAGCTATCTAGACTTAGGTGGATTTGAGTAGAGTCATACCACACCCAGCTGTCACTTATGATTAGATAGCTGGCAGTAGACGAATCAACAGGCCCACTTTTGGAAAAGCAAGGCTCAGGCTCTCTTCGAACTGTTGCTGTGATGTGAAAATAAAAATATATATATTTAAGAGAAGACCAATACCAAGCAGAATAAGCAACCAATAGAATACATGTATGAACCATGCTGAACACCTGTCTACTTATAAACATTAATGCTGCAAGACGCCCAGAGGAAAATGAAAAGCAAGAACAAATTTGACAAGTTTTTTTTTTGTAATTATTAGCAACAGTAAAGGGCCTTTTCCCAGAAACATCATCAGAGCAAAATATAATCGCAAAAAAAATATTTTGGACATCGCTTTTTATAGTTCATAATGATAAAATACACACTAAAATGTACATGCAGACTATATGAGTTAAATCCATAACGTCATACTTCGTAGTGGATGCCCAGGTGCTGTAGTTTTTTCTAGCGTATTTTCTATTTACCTACTTTCAACCAAATAATTTAATCAGATTAGCCTTACTGTGCTCGGTCTCCATTCTTGAGCGTTCCAGTAATCACTCGAATGGATCAAGTTTCCGCCCTGCATCGATTGTTTACATGCAACGCAATTGTTTAGATGAACTCAACAGACAACCCAGAAGCAAAATGCGTTTTTCTAGGGAAAAAAATAGGCATCTTCCACATAAATTCCAGAATGCAGCCATACGTCATCCGTCATCAGTTTCTCTCAAGCGTTACCGTTACATTCGCTACATGCAAACATGCATACATACATTGCATCTATCAACTTAGCCTTTACCTCCATAAAGCACTGCTTGATTATGGTATAAAAAGCACTGTTTCTACACAAACAACAAAAATAAACGCGGATGGTAATGGGCTCAACCGCCTTTCCTATCAATCCATCTTTCCTCGAAGACTTTACTCAAATTTTCTCGTGATGGAATCGACAATAACAACAACTTTATAAGAAAGTAAGTCTCAAATAACAGTCACTTTTCCTCAGTGAGACAGTTTTTTTTTTTTTCCTTTCTTTCTGCCAAAATGCAAGACCCATCTCTTCATAACTTCCCAAGCACAATAGTTGTCACCGAAATCAGGTAAGAGTTAATTAACTCATACATACTAACACCCGTCTCAGACCGTAATCAAACGTTCTCGTACAGAGACAGTTTCGGCGTGGATTCCTTCTTCCTGTTCTGTCAATTCCTTCTTTCCCCCCTCCAATTCCAAGGGCAAATTGGAACGGTTCCTGTACAGCATCCGATCGACTGGATCAGACTGGCAATAAGACTTGGACTTGCCCCGCTGTACATCACCATCTTCGGCCTGTACATTGCTCTTGCTTACGCCGCCCCCTATGGGGCACCCAAAGTCAAACGCTCCCTGGATGACAACAACCGCCTGGACTTCCACGAACTTAGCAGGTATTAAGTCGAGTTCACATCATAGCCTTTTGTTCTCTGTGCGCAGAACGGAGCGGCCGATATGCTTTGTTATGTCCTTCTAAATTGAAAAAGAGGACAGATATCCGGGTACGAATTCTCAGCGAATTTGAACTAGTATCCAAAACTCTACTAGTCATAAGTACTGAAGAAACTGCATTGATGGCTAGCAGTATCGCAACTTTTTTTTCTGTAGAATCACTTAGCAGCATTGGAAGAAAGCCATTTATCTGTTGAACGCTTGGTCCCGCGAACGCAGTGCATGGGACTTTGGGTGAACCCGACTCAACACGTTGCCCATATATCGGTATATACACATGGGGTCTCGCTCGTTATACGCGAGGGTTGCGGTCCCCAAAAATCTCCCGTACTCTAAGGTGAATTTGCATGGATCGAACCTGTCTACATTATGTAAGGGGTTTACATTTTATGACCCATTTGTTCACTGCCGTAAGTGGTAAATCTGGCATTTCTTTTTTAATAGTACTGCATTAAAACGCTAACTACTAAAAGATATAACAGTAATAGCATATCACAACGATTTATACAAAAAAAACCGTAATATGATAAAATCATGATACTGTATTGAAAGTGTATTCTGACGTTACTGCCCCTACACAACTCGCAAATTGCTAAATTAAAAACGAAATTTTTTGTATAAAGAGAATAATTGGTGACGATTCTCCAATCTTTTAGATTAGATTAGATAGGCCGCAGTACAGTACTTTCCCGATATATTTCCTGAGCTATATTTGATTTTGGTATGAATTGACATCTACTGAATACGTCGGTCAACATTATCGGCAGAAGACTTTTATCTTCTTCAATTCGAAAACGAGCTCAGAGTAGAGTTCTTGTTGGCTCTAAAGCCTAGTATTAGAGAGACATAGAAACTCATTCAGAGTGGGACGACAGACTGAGCTCTCTGAGGTTCGTGATCAAATCTCGGATTATCCTTCACTGTGCATACCAAATAAAAGCATTTCATTTATTCCATTGCAGTTAAGTAAGAATCACTATAAGATATAGAAGGCTCCATTAACACGCAAATAACATTTTTTTGAAGAGTTAATTGATTTTAATGCAACATGTATCGACATCTTAACTCTTTAATTAGAGCTTACTTCAGAAGGATTTCCATATCTAAAGATAATTCAGTTACCTAGTCGGTGGCAGTAATACCAAGGAACATGTCGAATTCAATACCATAAAGATGAGTTTGTTAATTAAATCCCGCACACGACTGCTCCCGAATATCCATCAACTGCCCGCAGGAGTGACCCGGTTGACATGGCCCTAGATCTCTTCAAGTTCAAAGAGCTGCCAGGCACCGAATGTCGAGAGCGACTCGTCTGTGATGCCGTCAGCTTCGCGTCCATCTTCCCTTGCGTCGAGAAACTCTTCAAGTAAGTATTAAATTAAGGCTACCAGAAGATGTTACTTACCTACTGCTAGGCACTGAATGCAGGAAAATCTTGTCACCAGCTGAGGTTAACGTCTGTGGTGCAATCAGCGTCCATCCATCTTCCCTTGAGTTACGAAACTCTTGAAGTGTAAGAGGCAGTCACATGAAAACGAGACAGACGATAGAACAGGCAAGGCGACGGGTTTGAAAATGCGTAAAATGATGGTATAAACAGAGTATTCGGAAAACCTTACAGGGATTGATAAAGGGTTAACACTCGATACTTGGTTTAATGGAGCGCAGTCAGAGCACCTGTCTGAAGTTCTTAACAAGTCAAGTCGAGTGGGTTTAGCTTAATTCGACATTAGTGAACTAATCGATAATACCTAAAATCGAGCTCAAGCGATAGTCAAAAGTTGAGGAAACTGTGGTGACGACGGGAGAAAATTAATCCACTACTTTGGGCACGTTCCACACGGCGCCAGAATTGAGCGTTCAAGGCTTGTATCGTTCGAAACTTCATGCAGTGCCCTGGCAATTGTGTGCCCCTGAAAGACCTCCATGCATGTGTTGGCCCTCAATGGATTATCCCTGCGACTTCATGCAACGCTTGCACCGTAAAATAGAGTTTACAGCCGCCTCATATTAATCGCGTCACCTCTAAAACTTGCAACACGATTGAAAGTTACAAAGCCAAAGCTTCTGCCTTAAGTTTCGGACAAGTCAAGCCTCTAAGGTTTAATATTGGCGCCCAATCGAACATGCCCTTTGATACTACTGAGTTTACAGAATTTCGCGTGTCCCACATTGCATCCTGAAGCATATGCTACACTTTCCAAATTCTGAGCTCACTGCGACCGAGAGTTTGCTGGGTTTCTGACTCATATGTTAGCCAGTCAAAGTTCGCGAGCTAGCTTTATTTGACTAACGTCTGCAGTTGTTTTTTATGTGCACAGAGGGAATTTAAAGACAACCAGGGTAGTGCATGAGGACATTTAAGTTTTTGTCACATATTAGCTAAGACATTTGAGTTTGTGATGTATTATTTAAGGATATTAAGAGTAGTAGCTAAAGACATCCAGGTAAATAAATAAGGATATTCAGGGTGGTATTCCAGGTTATATCGAGTGGTGCTCAAACAACAAGATTAGACTAGAGAGCCCTCTGAGACGCTTACCTCCGCCAACTTAGGCAACGGTAACGGAAACTTCAAATGGTTCTGAAACCAGGATTTTATTCGTATCAACACCAAAATCTAATTATTTGTGCCTTTTGATAGTATTATCTATTAACCAATCAAACCTATCAATAATTCTCGTAATTTTCATGAAGATCTGTTCGTAACTTTGTGAGTTATGCTGCTAACAAACATCATGACAAAAATAAGTCAAACAGACCAACCGATGATCACCAAAACTTAATCATTTATGTCTTTTAACATCAGTAATAACACCTGTAAATTTCATCAAGATCCATCGATAACTTTATGAGTTATTGTGCTAAGAAGCATAAAATCAAACATAGCGACAAATAAATGAACGAACCAACAGATCATCCCAAGAACTTGCTCATTTACTCTTCGTAATACACCTAACAACTCTTAAAAATTTCACGAAAATCCGTCCATTACTTTTCGAGCTATGGCTTTAACAAAAAATAGGCAGACAGACAAACCAACAGGCAGATGAACGGATTTTCACGAAAAGGTAATCATCTGTTACTGCTAACATGCCCAATAATCCCTGTAAATTTCATAAAGATTTTTTAGTAATCTTGGTGACAGACAAAGGGACTGACAAACACGACAAAAACATAACCTCCTGGGCGGAGGTAATTACAGTATAATGAAGATTATGGGTGTCTCAGACTGGACGGTGATATTAAGTCCAATAGACCTGACTTATCTGGAACTTCGGAGAAGTCCCTTGTCTTCGACACGTTAAACAGAATTTCAGCGATGAACCTAACAGTAACCTACCTGACGTAAGCAGCGATGGGGGCGATCAGAGGGGGTCGCAATTGTCGCAAAGCCTCCCGCCATATTACAGCATAGCTTAGAAAACTATGGCTGATTTCAAACGTCTTACTTTACAGTATGCAATAAAATTGTAATAGCATGTGCAACTCGCACGAACCAGTGCACGTCGGTGTGCGGCCAAGTAGACTTTACTGTACCTGTACTATTACTACCCTTACACTGTAATGACGGTAACTTTTTCGCAGGAATGGTGAGCGTGCACAAGGGTACAAGTACGGAAAAGCAGCTGCCAGGGGAGCCTTGGGCGACGACTGCAAAGCCTTCAGCTGTCCGTACACATCGGCAGACCTTGTTATGGACTGGATCTATCCACAAGACGTTGCTGATCACAATCTAATCAAGTAGTAGTCTATCCCCGAGACGATGCAGTGAATAACAATCTTATCACCTAATTCTCTTTAGTAGTTTACTACTGCGTGCTGCAGCGTAAGCGAAAGCGCGTCTGGACTTGGAACAGCGTGGGTGTTTATCTGCATTTCCATTTTGGTCCATCCGATTCATGATGCACGCCCTCCTAGCCTGTGTGTGTCCGGACGGACTCTTAGTTTTATACGAAAGCTATAATAACCGTTCAGCAAAAACTTCCCCCGTAACTTTTCAAGTAAATTTGAAATATTTGACTATAGAGTAATGAGTAGCTTCCAGGGACCCTGCGACAGCCTAGAGTGCTGAGTTCATGACACTGGACGTTGCACGTCCGAATGCCAACCCAGGCAAGCAAGCTCTTGAGGCGCTTAGTGCATTGATTTACCCTTCCCAGAAATAGAGAGGATAGGGGCACGGGTCGTTACATAAAAGCCTTCCGTGGATGGCGTAATATAGCTCATGACAAACTTCAATTGACTGCAGCTGTACACTTCTCTGGAGCAAGTTGGCCCATATCTGCAGCACGAACCAGTGCACGTGTTGATTCCCTAGTAGAGGGTGCGGTCAAGTTGGAGTCACCTTTACTTATTAAAAATATTACAAAACTAGAAAACTAGTTGATGTAGCAAGGAAAGGAGTTATTGTTCGGTAAGAGCAGGTTTTTCGTAGGAACAACAGCGACTCTACTTATTTCACAAATAACTGTCTCTAAATAGTACTGGAGTAATTAAGACTGGATGAAACTGCTAATCGTGTACATGAAATACATTAAGCAAGAACATTGAGAGGATAACACTGCTATTTCCAAAGAAAAAAGTACATGAAAACTTTTAGATTTATCGTTAGGACGAGAAAAAAGTATTTGAAAAAATTTATTTTCGTTGGAAAGACAAGTAAAAAAAGTCTATTAGCGTAGAAGAGTACTTATGAAATAATGTGTATTATTATAAAGGAAGACTCTGTAATAAAAAGTATATTGTAGCGGAGAAAGCAACCCACCTATCTATGAAAGTAGATAAATTTCACTATAGAGCATAAAGATTCTGATAAGACTGGATAATACAGGTTAGACGACACTAAAAATATGGAAATATTCTTCAAATGCTACGAATTTGTTAATTAGGTAGCATCAATAACCAATCAAGAGTCATGAATAAATTGCATCTTTTTGTGACCACATTCGTGATCAGAATCATCGCGATCAGAATCATCACGATCACTGAAATTTTGTAAACAAACCAGAGACGTCATGCCTATTTTCGGAAATTATAGATTTCTATCGTATTTACACGGAAGATGGTGGGAATGGGGAAGATACATAATACACACATACATCAGCTATTATGTATCAGTAGTTCATGTTCATTATAACAATGCATTTCATTAAAAACAGTCACTCATCAGCAGCACATCATTATTTATTGCACTCATCTGCATATCCCTAGAAACGAATATATCATCCATATTTAGGTAGGTATGTGTTAATCGTATGTGCATATGATCTTTAACCAATCAGTTACGAACCTAAACAACTATGGCATTTTCTATCTAGCTATGTAGCAAATTATTATGTGTTTTTGAAACGTTCATGCTATCTAAGTTTATACTGCTGGTGTTGTAGAAGTAGAGTTATTTATTTATAGCAAAATATTTATTTGTAGTTTTGTAGTTACATATTTATTTATGTAGAAATCTTGAAGTTTCATCATGGCCATTGCGCCAAAGCTGTTATATTCTATCTGTTGATTCGATATGATTTCCGTGATATGATTGATATTAAATATATGGAGCTTCCCAATCAATAAACGTTTTTCATATGTGTGCAGCTACTTACCTTTTTCGTCCTTCCTGTTTGACCGGGTTGAAACGCACCTTACGAAACCGAGTTGAAAATCTTACAATACACGAACTCTTTTTCTTCAACATTAAAAAGAAAACGGTTTAAACTAACTAGTAAGGCTCACCTCAATGTGTGAAGGAGTCGAGGACTATTACATACTGTACATGGTGAACCTCAACACAGGGAACAGCACAGGGTGGAATTGACATGACACATAATGTATTACATATAGGGAACACCGGATAAAAACTGACAAGGCCAATAGATATACAAAAATATTTCAACTACCAATTAATCACCAATCCATTGCTTTGTAATCATTATAATCGTATTACTGACTTCCATTATAAAACGACGTGGAAATTAGGGCTGTTCCATTGGCCACCAAAGTTATGCCTTCGAGGTTTAACTTGTCCGAAACTGCAGACACAAGCTCACAAGCTTTGGTTTTGACACTTTGAATAGCGCTGCAAGTGTTACAAGCAACACGATTACGTTGAGCCGGCTGAAAATTCCATTTTATGGAATAAGATTGATTTGCTGGAAGTCCCAATGCTAACTTATTGAGGATCAATATACTGATCGAAGGCAGCGTACCTGCGTGACGTTTCAAACAAGCCAAGCCTCTAATGTTTACTTTTGGCCCCAATCGAACATATCCTTACTGATAGACTAGCTAAATGATATGAGTTGTCACCTTATGGCCTTTTTGAATTCAATAATTGTCACTTTAAATCATAATCTAGTTCGAGATTTTCCCAAGTGCATTTGATTTACCGCTCTGACAAATCCCGTACCAATGGATGTGAGAATAAACGTGCATCTGCACGTGAAAGAGCTCTACAATTTTTTACCACACCTTTATTTTTTCTAAGTTTCGTTCAATTTTCAACGTTTCAACGCCAAACAACTTCTTTCGACTTCATCACGTATCCTCCTTACCATTTATGGCGTAACTCCTTTTTGGCGCCACCTCTATTTTCTGCTAGTATTTTTCGCTTTGCCAAGGTCCTAATTATAGATGACAAAATACTCAGAGCGTGTTCGATTGGAGCATCCCTCTCAAATAGTCAAGTGCACTTGTGCTCGCTTTTCGGAGCGATTTACGGAGCGTTCGATCGGGCGAGAAAATGTAACGTGCGGGGCTTAACTACTACTAAACTTCAGAAAGGTACCCTGGCTTCAGGTCCGCAGATTCAAGTTTCAGACGTTCTTCCTAAATCGAGTACCTACCTGTACTGAGACTTTCAAGAACGCAGCCTTGCTGCGTACAATGGAGTACCCGCTCGGATCAACGCGTAATTATTGGGTTGCTTCAAGGGCCGAGTTCACACGTACGTCATCCATCTCAACGCGTTGGCACATCCACTTTTTCGAATATGTTAGTGGGACCTAGAAATAGCAGAGAAGTGTACTGTTTTCTGAGTTGTATTTCAGTCAAAATTTAAAAAGATATCCGTAACTTGCCCACTGACACATGCAGAGGATATTGATTTGGCGGTTAATACTTTAATAATTTTTTGTGACGCACACAAAGTTGTTTGGTCAGTACTGACAACGACGCTATAGAAAGACATTCGGATGAGTCATCGCTTTGTGATGTGATGAATAGATTTGCGACTTTTATAATTATATGCAAACGTCCTAAAAAATGCATATATGCAGAGGATGCATATTACGCACGTGCCGAAAATATGCAGAGCATTCGTACATAAAATATGCACGTGCATATTGTGTGCAAATTATGCTAGCATAAAATATGAACGTGCATAATATATGCAAATTATACTTTCATAAAATATGCACGTGCATATTGTATGCAAATTATGCTAGCATAAAACATGAATGTGCATAATACATGCAAATTATACTCTCATAAAATATGCACGTGCATATTGTATGCAAATTATGCTAGCATAAAATATGAACGTGCATAATATATGCAAATTATGCTTTCATAAAATATGCACGTGCATATTCTATGTATTGAGGTAAATATGCAATGTTCAAAAAGTGCATAAAATATGCAAAATATGCATACAATTTTTCCGTGCATACGCAGCATATTATATGCAAGTCAAGATCACAAACCTAAACTGATCCCGGTGATTCTGATCACGAGCGTGGCCACAAAAAGACGCACGTGGTGTACAAAAAGCGTAAAAGACGAAGCTATTTTTTTCACACAAAACATTAAGCAAATCAAAGGGGAGAAATTGTTGATATTATTAGAAAAATAGAAGCGGAAGAGGCATAATAAGCCTATTCGTAAGTTATTATCAACTGTAGGCTAAACGTGCTACGAATCTCGTGTAAACAACGTTATTTCCAGGCAAGACGGAACTTAACCAATAAATGGAACGCCCGTAAATATCTGTAAGATTATTTTTTTGAATTGATAGATGGTGTACCATCGTGCAAAACCTTTTCCTTTCAAAAGATTATACATAAAATCTAAAATTTGTCTATATCCTGATTCGATTCTTTGTATTTATGTATATATATGTATTCAAAGATTGGAGGACTCCCAGGCTGAATCATTTTGTAGGTAAGAGTAGGAAATATATATGTGTGCTAATTATTTTGTTTGTCTCGTGGAACAAATAATATATAAACAAAATGTTAATTCTATATTTATAGTCAATCTCGCTTACAGTAGATCATAAGTTTATAACATGTGTGAAATTTATTTATAGGAGCAAACAGAATAACAACTATGCAATTTCTTGCCATGCACTGTTAACAGACACGTTAGTTTCATAGCACAAGCCAAATGTAAGCCACATCTACTCCGAAGTCCATTGGTGGCGGCTTACATTGGTTAGTAACTTAGAAGTAACATTGTTTCTTGAATGGTGTATGTACATGTAGATCCCATGCCAACAATGATATTTTATGCTACAACATGCCAAAAGACCCATTTCTACCACGGTATTGTAGTGGAACGGGGAGGCACGCCCACATTTAATACTCATTAATTCAACGCTAGATAGCTCAATTATCCAAGGCCGGCGATCCACGGCAACCTCTCTCTAGGGAAGGTTACATAAACTCAAGAGACGATGCCATAATATGGAATACGCCACGATCAAGTCAGGAAAAGATAAGAAAGGATCAACACAAAAACAATTCTTGATTTTAGCCCAAGGGATCGTTACCACGACACAACGTGTTGTGTATTTTGAAAATGTAAAAACTATATTATTTGCAGATGATGCCGTGTTTTCCATTAGCGATTGTTCATTTGATGTTGCCGTACAAAAATTGGTGAAATTGATAGATGACTTGTCCACTTGGCTGGAATTAAATAGACTTACTCCAAATGCAGGTCAAACCAAATTAATGTTGTTCAGTGCCAAAAGGGTTGATTCTCTTCCAGAAGTATCTTTTAACGGTGTAATATTAGAATGGGTCAAATCCTTTAAGTACTTGGGAATAATTATAGATGACAGTTTAAAATTCTCTTCACATATATCTACGCTGTGTAATAGTCTGAGCAGGGCAAAAGGGGCAATATACGCTGTCTCAAAACATTTACCGAGGGAAGCATTAATGTTACTCTATTA
>LQNS02276924.1:10230081-10258833 GCA_001587735.2 Parhyale hawaiensis | reverse complement strand
ACTCTTATTATTTACTGCCCTTCCCCCTCCCTATAGCAATGAAATGCATCTTAAATAGCTTAATTTGATCCTTAGTAACTTCTCTACCACTGGACACTTCCAGATTTCCTGTATGTCAGTTTCATTTTGAGATATAGGCTCTATATTGAAAAAAAAAAACACCCGCGGCAAAATCACCCCGTTCTACCCTACACACATAGTTTAAGTTGAAGATGCTAGGTGTATTGTACATGTACAATGATATTTTGCATCATTTAGGACATTAATTTGAGAACATGGGGACATTAAAAACAAGTTATGTAAAACTTTTGAATCTGGTACATTTTGAGATGGGGCCATGGGGGGCAAAATTATGGATTCTGATCTAAAATTTGCACAGTTTATCTATTTTTGAAGAAGAAACACATTTTGCTTGTACAAATTTCTTGATTTAGGCCTTAGTTTTTGAGATAGTAGGAATTATAAAGAGTTGACCGGGTTGATTCATCGCACCTCATACGTCGGGGGTGAATAATCACAGTCGACTTTTCACCTCAAAAATAAAAAACTGAAGAAAACTGAATACACCATCCAAAAGCCTGTCTTTTTATCTGTAAAATGATGTATTTGTTTCTTTGAGATCACTCAATTTTAATTTGTTTAATCATTTTTAAAGTCATAATTTCCCATCCTGAAGAACTTTTTCAAGAGTTTTACGAAAGTTTGATGCTGGAGACCAAATTTTTTTTTTCAGTGAAGTTTGTTCAAATTTGGCAGAAACATAGGTGAAGGACCTGTGGTAAAAGCATTTTGCTGTGATCCCTTGTTCGTTATAATGGATTTAGTGAGTGCGAGGATTCATCATGATCTCAAAAATCATATGGGGTTGAAAATCACACTTTAACAATTACATTTTATAAGTTTTTCATGGCTCGAATTTATCATTATTGCTTGTCAAGCCAGTTAGCATCATTTCTAATGCAATATCAACAGTGTAACCCCATTTTCCGTTTTCAGTGGAACCCCCATTTTATGACATAGCTAATTGTAGGTTTTCATAATTGTTTGTAGCTCCCTTAATTTAAATTTTATTCACTTGTTGCAGGCGCAGCACCCGTGGAAATGATGTGCTTGTTCTCCCAATGTATGACAACAATGACTGTTCTACTGAAGCTGTTGTCTCTGCCATCACAAGGTCTCCTGCTAGACAAACAGCAATCATATTGGCAGCTGATGTGGGTGAGTGGAGATCTTGTTTTTCTTAATTGTCTCAAGAAACTCTACCATACGACGGGGTACCAGTAACTCGGGACAGTGTCCCACTTCACATATTAAGGGCTGTAAAAATCAAAGTATGCAGAGTTTTGCCAAGCTAAAAATAGTCCAATAAACTTCAACATTTTTGCTATTGGTTCAGCACAGAAAGCATTCAATTCAGCTCATGAAAATACTAGAAAAAAATTCTAGGAAAACAATGGCATTTTTCGCTTTTTCCAAAGTCTCCCTGCTAAGAAAAATCTAAAAGGTGAAGAGCAAAAAGTTGTTTAGATAGAATGTAGCCCAGGGTGTTGGCCATAGAATTTCACAATCAGAATTTATCTACTTGTTCTCAAAGCAATATGGCGGCCATTCCCGCAACGCGGTGTAATTTGGGACACCTTGCCGGGGTAATTTGGGACACCCTGTAAAACGTGTTTATCAATATCTTCCAGTAAAAAGGTGTGATTTAACTAGAAAGTATTTGTAGGTATTTACATGAAAAAACGTACTAATAACTTCAAATGCGTCACTGGATATAACTTCACACTAATAACGACAGTGCGGCATTATAATCTAGTTTTTAGTTACGTTTTGTGGAGAAATTCCGTCAAGAAGGACATGTAATAAGCACTGAGGAGTGTAGAGAACATATTATACTCCAGAACATTTGCTGGAATCTACATCATCGCAAGGAATGCTTTGTATTGTAATGTAACTAATGTTTATCAGAACGTCATACAGAGGATTCACCTGCGCGGCATATACTTCGTCAATGACAGAATTTTGGGGCAGTTTGCACCATAGCTTTCCTATCAATGACATCTGGCTGCAAATCAGGCATGTACTTAGGTAGAATAGAGTTAAGAAAATTCAGAAATCTGTGATAAAATACGATAGTAGAAATATAATTCAATCTTACTCCACAGGGGTTTATGACTTCAAAAACTTTGTCTAACATATTAATATGGTCAAATAATACACGGTGAACATCTGTAATCATCATTACAGACATCTGACTGTCCAAAAATAGTTTTATAGTATGTTTCTCACTTTTTTTACTGGTGTCCCGAGTAGCCCCGGATGTCGTGGTAATTCGGGACGCTCGTTTTTCGTTAATTGCCAGCTATGGCCGAATTTTGTCTTATACTCCATTCTGTAGCTCTCATCTATACCTACAAAATGACACCCAGTTTGTAGCAAAAATCATTCATATTAGGTAGTTATTAACAAAAATCGTCCTGAGTTACCCCTTCGTACGGTATCTTTATAAGGTGCTACGCCTGTTATAGTGTGGCAGGCAGCTCAGTAAATTTTACCTGAACACAATGTTTCACTGAGCAATTTGACTAGCCAGTATTTTTACTATTAACTACCTCCACTTTATTATTTTTTAGTTTTTATTTTTTCTAGTTTTTACTGACACTTATTGCTTTGACCATTATATGTATTGTAACTACATGTAGGCCTAACACTGCTTTTACAGTAAAATAGCTATTTCTCAAAGATTGATAGTCACAGTGTGACAAGCAATTGAAAAATGCACACGATTTGCCCCCAATCGACTCCATACCGTGCCCTGCAGACTGGCTTTTGTATTGCTGATGCTGGTCAGTCATGAGTCTAAGCCTCTCCTCCCCTGGAGTAGCTGTAGAGAGTGGACTAACATAGTAAGCATACCTCTATGGTACCATTATGCATTTAGATTACCCATTCTACCTAATATCTTATTCTGCAGCTAGTGGAGTCACGCTTCGCTGTGATGTCATTATTGACAGCTTCAGTCGACTCGAGATTGTCACCACAACTCGGGAGCTGTATGTGGAAGAAGCTCCTGAGGAGTTTGAAGTACGGGCATATGATGATCAAGGCAATGAGTTCTCATCATTGGATGGACTGAAGTTCCATTGGCAGTTGGAAAATGTTGCGGGGCAACAGAAGTCTCCTCCTGCCCAGTCTATTCTCAGGTAAGGACAGTGTTACCGTGGCTATCGGGTATAGCTTCCATTTTTTGGGACGTAATGTACTGTAGTCTGTGTCCTTGGATTGAGTAGCCAATATTGTCTTTCAGTCCATGTTTATCTTGGCGTAGTAGCCTTTCTTGCATATTCGGTTCACTTTTTGCTTGTGCTAAATTTGTATTATTCCTTGTTTGTGCTGGCATATATTAGTAATTTTAGCTACTTCAATGTAACTAATTCCATGATGTTGAGCTGTTTTTGTAGTTTCATCGGTGTTGGTTCGAGATGTTCTATTGTGTTTCAGATTCTTGCCCTTCTCAGTGTTTCCTAACATGACTGTCACGAAGCTTAGGTACTTAATCATTGTTGATTTGAGACGCCCCTTTGTATTTCAGATTCATGCGCTTCTCAGAGTCTCCCTACGAGACCCCCGAGGCCATTGGCGCACTAGAGCAGTATGGACACCAGGGCTCTCGTGTGCTGGTCGAGGGCAAACAGACTGGCGTGGCACGCCTGAAGACCTCCATTACACACACAGCTTATGATAATCTGCCGCCCGCTGTTGTTACTCTCATGGTGGTGGCCAACCTCCTGCTGGAGCCGCAGGATGTCTACGTCTTGCCTGACACTGCTGTAGTGTACACTGTGCTGCATCTCAAACAAGGCATTCTGCACCCAGTTCCTCTCAAGCCTTCACATTATTATCTGCAGGCATGTTTTTCTTTGTCACTGATGAACTTCACTATTTGTAATAGCTACTTGATATTATAATACAGTATGTAGGAACCGGTACCGGTTAGCTACACGGTCCATCTGACTTACTCAATGGGTTGCATTTGATAATTGAATTTTAGTTGCAATGATTGTGTTTTCTTGTTTATTTTCTATTTGTGTTCTTGTTCTGTCTTTTCTAGTGCCTTGATTGTCCTTTTCATGGAGCTGCGAATGGAGTGTTTGTCAAGAGCTAATTCATTCTTTGCTTTACAGGTTGCTGACAGCGCCGTGGGGGAGCTGCAGAATGACGGCATTACAGTCATCAGTCAAGACGTTGGTCAGACTAAAGTGGTGCTGGTGGACAGCAACGTGAAGGCGTCAGGCAGCATCAAGCAACCAAGTGCAAATTTCCATGTCGTAAAACCTGGCTATCTCATTATTGAAATAGAACCTGGTAACAAGCCGTGCCTCATTGTAGGGAAACCGAGCGCGTTTCATGTCCATCTGCATGATGATAATAATAACAGGATCTTTGTCTCAGACACACTAAAAATACACACAGTTGTGCCTAAAGAGTATTTCACAAGTGAAGAAGTTCGGCCCAATGGTACATTTGTTGCTGGCTTGCCCAGAAAGGAAGGTAAAATGACTGTGACAGCCACTCTCAGTGAGTACTTTTTACAACAGCAAGTTGTCCCTATCAGCCCGCCTCTCAAGGCCAGTGTTGATGTTCAGATATTCGCACCTCTCGTTGTGTCGCCAAAGTACACACTTCTCCCTTGGAACGACGTCACCCAACCTGAGCATAAGGTGCAGCTTGTAACGAAGGGAGGATCGGGCCATGTTTTGTGGAGCAGTAACGCTACTGACATTGGGGCTGTCACTACCAATGGCTTAGTGACTACCACTTCCCTCGGATATATTCTAGTAACAGCATCCATGGCTGAAAGTGCTACCAATCAGGACACAGCCATTATTGTCATCAAAGAAGTTATTGGCCTCAAGTTAGTCGAGGGAGAAATGGAGTTCGTCATTGACGAATCTCTTGTGCTGGGAATTGCCGCCTATGCTCAGGATGATGAACACCACTCTGAAGAGGCTGTGTTTTCGTCTTGCGAAATGTTGCATTACAAAATATCAGACCTAAATCCTGACTTCACAGCTCTGCCTGAAATACGTCCCAAAGAACTAGAAGGCTCGTGTGCTTCACTTGACTTGGTTGCACAGCAACCAGGCTTCTCTGGCGTTCAGGTCTCGTACGTCACTGCAGAAAGTGAGGTCCTCAGCGCCTCTACAACCGTGGGTGCCTTCAGACCCCTAAGGGTAACCAATCCCAAATCTGGCAGTCTTGCTCTCGCGTTAGGCACCGGGTATGTGGTGCACTTTGAAGGAGGACCTTTGCCGTGGATTCACAAGCCCAGTGGGCACTATGCTCGCTTTGCTGTTGATGACACTGACCTCATCAGGAGCCATCTTGACATCAGCAGCAGAGCAAGCGCCAGTTACCGCGTGTTTGTTGAGTGCCTGCAACTCGGAGAAACAAAAATAACTCTAACTGTTGGCAACACTCCATCTTCCACTTTACTGCATCCAAAGAACAGCACTGCGACTGCTAACGTAGTGTGCGCTCATCCTGAGACAGTCCAACTGGGCGTCCTAGGAGTCGAGGGCCTTCCATGCCCCTTGCATCAGCACGGGTCTGCTGTTGCCAGCTGTCGTGGTCCTGTACCTCTCAGTGTTGCCGTAACCGATGCCACAGGAGCTAAGCTCAACAATATCTCATCTCTCGCCTTCAGCTGGAGTGCCAAACAGGAAGACCTGGCTGCTCTGCCCACTGATGGCTTCCTCCAGTCTGATGCTACAGGCGCTGCGTTTGGTCTACTGTTGCCTCGTGGTGTTATTGGTGAATTGACTGTGAGTGTGACCTTGATGAGAGAGGGTATCAGTTCTTCGCTCCAGCTTCAGCTCGTGGCACCTCCTGTGTTGCAGCCGAACCATCTCGTCCTCTACCATCATCCCAGTAGCCAAGGAAGTCTGAGCATCACTGGCGGTTCTGGATACTTTGAGTTGTTGCCAGACAGTTCCGGTCGAGTGTCCCATCCTGACTTTCCCTCAGTTGAATTTAGCAGCTCGCCAAATTCTGTGGCAACTCTTGCCTACCAACCTTCAAATGTGAGCGTAACAGCATCTGCTAGAAGCATCGGAAGTCGACTTGTCAGTATCAAGGACCTGTGCCTTTCACCTGGAGAATTTCCACCGTCTGCCGTAGTGTCGGTTGCCGTCCCTGCATCAGTCGCGCTTTCTGTAGCACCTCTTGTTGAACAGGGCAACAGTATCGAAGCTGTACTGCACTTACTCTCTGCTGAAGGTTATGTAATTCCCATTCTGCCTCACCTTATGCACTTCTCTGTTGTGGCTAAGGAGGATTTAGTATCACTAGATTACCTGAGAATAGACAAAGAAGGTGGGGCTGTTTATCGCGTAACTGGTGTCACAGTCGGTGAGACTGCACTACGTGGCTCCGTGCATGGGCTGAATAGAGATGAAGCCGGCAGGTCCGACCCTGCACGCAACAGCCGTCTGGTGTCATCCTACGAACCCGTCCAAGTTTTCCCTCCGTTACGGCTGAGGCCGCGGTACATCACTTTAATGGTCGGCGCCAAGTATCAAGTTCGTGCGTATGGCGGCCCTGCTTCTTCAGTCCTGATGTTCAGTGGCACCAACGCCAGCGTTGCTGAAGTTGACCCTGCCTCTGGTGTGGTAAGTGCCGCCATGGTTGGCAACACCACCGTCACTGTTGTGGCCAAGCTGCCGTCATCTGCCTCTTCTTCAGAGCTGTTGATGCACTGCAAAGACGTTGTTATTGTACGCGTGGTAACTCTAAGCGCTGTAGAGCTGTCGGCACCAACTTACCATCTTGAAACAGGCACTGCCATGCCTGTGCACGTCATTGGGCTTGCGCCCAACGGCTCCGCTGATGCCATTGGTTCCCTCCACACCTCACCTATGGTGCAGCTCACGCCTTTGAACTTTGCCTCTGCGGAACCGCCCCTGCTCTTCCGCTGGGCCAACAGCGATAATCAAGTGGCGGAGCTGGTGAGTGTGCTCAGTAGCAATGGTGTCGAGACGAGCAGTGTGAACACTGCGGCTATGGTCATCAAAGCGCTCACGCCTGGTGTCGCTACGATAAGTGTCAGTGTGTCTGTTCTTCATCCTGCTACGTCCGACACGACTGCTCAGATTCTGGAAGATTCGACATTGACTGCCTCTTTCCAACTGATTGTGTTTGAGCCTCTTACGTTACTGGCTCCTGCTGGCGGTTCCGTGAGGCTACTGCTCTCGCCCGGTGCCCGTTACCCGCTCAAGACTAATAAGGATGGCGACAGTAACGTCAGCTTCCATGTAACATCATCATGTCCACGGGCCCCTACCCAAAATTCAGAAATTTCTAACAGCGACTCAAGCAATGGTTCTTTGGAGAAGATCAATGGCAGCCCCGTTACCATCAGTGATGCTGCTGTTGTACAGGCCGGCAATGCCACTGGTGTCACCAGCTTAATTGTTACTGCTGAAGAGAGTTTCGGTGTAATACAACACACTTCTGTACATGTCGAGGTTCGCCCTGTGTGCTACGTTCTCGCCACAGCTGTGCCTGTCCTTAACAGTGCTGAGGCGAAGGGCAAAGTTTCAACTGTTCCCATCGGCGCTTCTCTTCCGCTGAAAATTTCTTACCACGACTGCACTGGTCGACCATTTGATGCTGTCTTGGACAGAGATCTCACTGTGGTGTCTAACAGAGAGGATCTCGTGGTCCATAAGGCAGGTAGCAGCTCTGCCCTTTCTTTGCGAGTCAGAAGTTCAGGCCAGACTGTGCTGGCCGTTACTCGACGCGTGCCTGACGTCGATCCTCTCCAGCATTTCTTTAGGGTGCCTACAGGCTATGCCGTCTACCCTCACAAGGCTTGCGTAGCTGTTGGTCTGCCCGTGTGTCTGACGTGTGGGTTACGAGGCAGCAACGGTGAAGAGGGCCGCTGGTCTGGCGGCGATGGTGTCGCGGTGCTGCCCGAGTCTGGGCACACAGTACCACTGGTGCCCGGTACTGCACAGATCTACTATACAGTTGACTCTCAACCTCGCCAGCAGACCCTTAAGGGCGAACTTTCTGTGAAGCCCATTGTTCAGATTGATGTCCTTTCAACAGAAGAGGCGGTCAGTGATGGCTTTGTTGGTGACAGTGTTACTGTCCATCTCGACCTGTCAGCTGACTGCGATACTGCCCCTGCTGCTGCATGCTGGCCAGCGACTCTGCCATCCGCTGATCTGCTGCACCACCTCTCCTGTTCTCTGGAGCTGTACCCACCTGCTACAGCTGGTGCTCGTGTGGACCATGTGTTCTTGACAGCTGGCACTTATACTGCTGGAGTTGGTTATGGCTGCGTCGTTCAGACTGCTACGGCCCAAGTTCCTTGGCTACGTGATCATTTTGCTGTCCACGCTGACGCCGTCCTCCTTCTAACCGCTGGTATCTCTGCATTTGCTCCTCGTCAGGAGGCGGTTATATCGGAGGCGGTGCAGCTGCGGTTCGTTCCTGGCGTTGTGCTCAATGGCAGTGACGTCATCGCCCTCAGTGGCACTGCCACCTCTGATGACAGCGTCACGTTCACGGGCCCAGCTGTTGCGCTTTCGCAGCTGCAGGCAGAAAGCAACAACAGCGGCGTGGTGGCCCGCCTCGGGGACAGCTACTCCCTCCCCCAAGGAGGCTTAGCGAGACGTCTCTATGTTGAGGTTATGGGCAGCCTCTCTGCGGGAGAGGTTGTGTCTTTGACTGCCGCCTCTCCTGTCACGCGGCAGTCCATGGTTGTGCTTGTGGGTCTTGAGAGCGCCGTTGAGGGCCTTTGCGCTGCACCGAGCTTGCCTCTTCCCCAGCTACTGCTGGCGATGCTGTCCCACTACCACACGCATTTCTTCGCTGTGCTGTGCGTCGTGCTCACAGCCGCTGCTGCCGCTGTGGGCTACCAAGCCTGGTGTGGTCCTGGCTATCGCCACACCACCGCCAGCGTCTTCGCCAACTCCCCCCGTGCTCCTGTGGTACCCCCTTCATCTACTGCTTCACCACCGGTGTCACCGTATTTGAATAAGAGCAGAGATCTTAACATCAGCCTCTGGAGCACCGACTCTGTGTACGGAGCCCCGCCTTCTCCCCCATCCTTGCACCGCAGCCCCAGACCCT
This sequence comes from Parhyale hawaiensis, assembly GCA_001587735.2. Classification (NCBI taxonomy): domain Eukaryota; kingdom Metazoa; phylum Arthropoda; class Malacostraca; order Amphipoda; family Hyalidae; genus Parhyale; species Parhyale hawaiensis. The sequence continues at coordinate 10,249,692 of LQNS02276924.1, read as the reverse complement.
TGTAGATTTAGGCTTTGTGTAGGATCGTGTGCTGTGATCTCTGTTTCCAGTCGTGGCCCATTTTTGCAGTACGGGTCAGACTTTTACTGACTTCCGCCAATTTGTAGGATTTGTGCTGTGATTATCGACTCTCGCTTGCTTGGTTGTTGGGCATTAAAGGGTTGTTTTCGTCAGCGGTCACTGATTTCTGAATTGATTACATAGTGCTTAGTGTTCAGCAATTCATGAATTAACTACCATTCAGTACCTAGTGTCTGAAATTGCAGTGGTGATTTCTTTGGGAAAGTAGATATAGCTATATGTAGGTATATGTTAAACATGGTGCTACATGTAGGTTTAATCCAAGCACTTCCTCCTGACTCAGTGAAGTGTAAATAGAATGCAGATGCACTTTTTTTGGGCTATTGAAATGCGCTCAGCTATTTCACGCCCAAGAAATCTTATCCCAGACTTATTTATTTTATATACTTGAGCTTTGAAGATGTTTTAATGCGGAAGGTCATCTTATGGCCGTAAAATCGAGCTTGGCTGACAATGTGCAGCTTACGGGAGGTGTATTATGAAAGACTCGATTGCTATCGTATCGAGTATGTATTTCCCTAAGGGAAATTGAGGTTGTGACGATAAATTGTAAAGTGCTGTGTCTCTCTCTCGGTAATTTCACAAGCACTACAGGGCCTTTTATTCCACTGGCAAAAAAAATTGGCGTTTCTGTATCGTGGGGAAAAATTTTGTTTTACAAGTCAGCATTTTCAAATTGGTATTGGAAACGCAAGGCAAAAATATCCAATATTGCAATCGCGAGCTCTTTATTTCATTCAAATTTGATAAGAATTCGCCGATCGCCGAATGGTAGTCTGCTAACACCGCGTTTTTACTGGATTTGAGTAATTATGCGTTTGCGATCGGAAGATAGAATTCTTCGTTTTACCTTTCATTTCGAAAATGTTGACTTGAAAAGCAAACTTCTTTCCCGCGTCTCAGGAACGCCAAATTTTGTATGCCTACAGCTCACAAATCAAATCATTTGCTTATGCAATCATTGCATTGTACACCCTTATGCATGTACATAATCGACTACTCTGCAACCTCTCAAATACGGCACTGTAAAGTGTTCAGCGTGACTTGTGTGTGTAAATCCGAAGCACTTGGCAGTGATGTAGCAGTACTACTACTACTCGGCTGATATAGGGGGGGGGAGCACTGAAGCACCAACAAAGCTATCCCCATTATTGCTACAACTTGTGTCGAACCTCTGACCGTATATCTCTATTGCTGTCCCGTGGACCCGGAAGCGTTCGAGTCAAAAGCTGGGTGCAGCACCGCAAGAGAGTGCGTTCGTGCATACGGCTAATGTAATGAAAGGACGCCCTTACCTCTGAAGTTGCCAGATACCGCCATTCTACAGACCAATCTTTGTCAAAAAAGATCGGTTTATTTAGATAAAAAGCATACAACTCGAAAAGTTATACAGTTATATATTGCTGTGGCTAGTGTCGTCACGATAATTAAAGAGAATGCGATTGGTATTTAATTCTAATGCGAATGGCACTGAACGAACTAACTGGAATGTCAGTAGCCAAAACAAGAAAATGCGTCTCATTTCGAAACTCTTCGTTTCGTGTCACAATAGTTCGATCGTGCACAGAAAGCAATTTTTGCTAAAAATAAGTCTGTGGTTTTTAGCACCTTTTGTGGTAGTGTTTGCTATTATAATAACCGAATGAAGAGTTATTACAAAATTACGATAATATAATACCTACCGTAACCTGCTGGCTGATAACTGTACGTAGCTAATGCTACTTTATGTATAGAATATAGCTATTAGGGAAATAAGATACAGTTGTTTCTGCTAGTTGTTAATGAATTTTAGCTTTAGGTTCGCCATTGATATTTTTGCTTAAGCATCTATTTCTTCTGTTGGAAATGCCACCGGCTTTCAATAGAGCAGTTTTTTCCTAAATTGCCTCGCTTGTCGGTTGGCACACTGTATTTCTGCCCATGGTCCTCTTGTAGAAAATTGTGCTGCCTGCAGTGTGAAGAAAAATTGCCTTTTGAGATTTGGTTATAATTTTTCTTAATCTCAACCTAAAACATTCTAAGCCCTTTCTAATCTCAGGTGAATAGAGCAAATCTAGAGTATTTTTGAACAGTTCCAGTGTCGAATCCCGCTCAGATGATGGAGTGTTTTTAGAAGTATCCTGCACGAGAGAGTAAATGAAGTCTACTTCCGGTGGCGCAGGATCCTGTATGGAAACTACTTGCTCCAAATAGCAGCAGCTTTAGGTGGACCATTAACAAGAGTAGATATGCAATCGCAGTTACTTTCTGATGTTTTGGAAATCCTATAAGAAGCCTTTCGCAGGCACCTTTTCTTTTCACACTGCTACAACAACAAGATATCTAAAAGAGAGGCCTAAGCAAAAATACCAATGAAAACAAGCCTGATGCTGAAATTCATTAACTTATCGAGACGACACTTACAACTTCAATATATAATTGTATGACTTATGGTATTGTATGCTTCTTATCCAGATAAACTGGTCTTTTCGACAGAGAATGGCAGTATCTGGCAACTTCAGAAAGGTAAGGGCGACCTTTCATTAAATGTATACATATGCACGAACGCCCTCTCCTGGGTGCTGCACCAGCCTTTGACTCGGAATTGTTCAGGCAACTTGGAAACTTTTTAGTCTGCCTCTAACCAACGCTTGTAAATTTGTATGTAGCTACTTATATGTTAAGAGCTGCGTCGCTGTCGGTTGTAGCTTTTATGAAGGTAATACTGTGTGTCCATCGTTATTTATGAAGTTTAGGGTAGGAAATTTCGTGCAAATACCCATTTCGGTTCATTTCAATGCAATATTTATATTGTTACTTGCGTCGGGATATTTCGAGAAAGCTTGTTGAGGACACACCGTCCTGATTTTGAGAAATCGCTGGAGACAGTTTTGCGTTGTCTGCAAATTCACCTGGAAGACAACGCAGTTTTCAATGCAAGAGCAGCAAATTGGGTGTTTCATGCAATACTGCATTAGCACCACCTAAATTATACTGATGCTCCTACTCTTTTGGCATTATTCCATTTACAAGTGGACTGTGACTATTGATAATACTGCCATGTACAGTTAATTTATAAGTCAGGTATAAGGTTGTGTTAGTACAATATAAGTTTGTATAGTAGGTATCGTAACGTGCTTTACTTGTGTACAGTAATACCTAATACCACTAACCCCTTAGTATGCTACAGACTTTAGTTAATTACGCAGGAAAGGCTTCACTGCCTTCGTTGGAAACGTGTTGCTTCTGCTTGACTCCAGTCCTTATAATGATAACTATGTGATTTTAGTTGACAGTTGTTATACTCTCAGTAGCTCAGTGCAGAGGTTGCTGACTTCGCTGATTGCCAAGACGTCAGGAGTTGGAGCCCACACCAGGGGAGGAAAGTCTTGACGCTCGGGAATCTATGGCGTCAGCAATTCTTTCACTCGTAGCCTCTGGCAGGGCACTGGCCATAGGGTCAAGGGGAGGGGCGCAGTTATTTCGGGTATTCCGTCAATATGACGTATTCGGATAATGTGAGGTCGACTGCTGCCGTACACTGCCATGTCAAGTGGGCCTATATCTGCGGCGCGAACCTGTGCACGTGGGATTCCTAGTTTGAGTGTGCGGTCAAGGTGACTACCTTTTTTCAGGATTGCGGAGTCGGATGGATAACGTCCGACTCCGGGATCCAAGCAGGCTCCGACTCTTAACTGCTTCAACCCCGAAAAATAATTGCGGCTCAAATTCTGATCAAAATCAGCGAATTTTTATTAACTCCTAGGACAAGCCAGTGTTCAACTCCAGTTCTGGTCCTTAAAAATGCCAGCTTCTGTATCCATAGTTGTTATAATGCACAATTCTGACTGACAGTCACGTGTCTTTTCTTGCATTTGTTTACAGACTTAAGTTAACGTACGAAATTTTCCTTCGTTCCGGAGGTCCTCAGTTTGCCCCAGATATTACATGTCTGTCCTCGAATACTCTCTTTTGTAAAGGGAGGCTTAAATTAACGCTCGTTGCATTTTCTTTTCGACTACGGCGGAAAACTCTCAATGTAATTGTGATCTCGTTGCATTGTTCTTCTCATGCCCCTGACTGTGTTTCTGGCTAGTTAGAAACGGTTCTTACTGACTGACTTCATTTTAGTTGTTTTTATTGCTTCACCAGGAATTCATGTTGCTTTGTCCCAATGCACTCTGATAAATGAAAAAAGTTCTCTGAGGGTAGCCTCACTTCAGTTGTTTTTAGCCTCCCCATCCGAAGTTGAGTTTAAATATTTTTTGGAATGTTCCCAAATTCCAAACGGAACTGTCCCGTAGATAGAATTAATTTCAAATGCCACAATCATCAACGCCCAAAATTAATTTTATTTGAGTGTCTTATAACTTTCTCGACGCTGTTCCGATTTCTTTAATTTCAATGTATACGCAGTTCTACTGCAGCAATCATGTAGGAGTATACCTTTGTACCTGATGTAGCTATTTATTCTTGTCTGTATTGTGCCAGATTTGGTGCACGTCGGTCGTGGACGTTTCTCAAAAAATGTTTTATACCTTCCCTGTTGTGTTTTATTACTTCCTCTTTAGTGTCGAGGTAATCTTCCTAGTAACTCGGATCGTTCTTGCGTTGTTTTTTCATGGTAGACAAGGATTTTAAGCACTCCCTTTAACAACGTGTTTACTGGTAGCTACCTAATGGAATATTTTGTCATCTTTGGTGAAGGGACGTTTCGTGTCCACTGACATGGTTATGATCTCTGGAAGGTATTGTTTGTGTAGAAAATCGTGAACACTCGCCTGTTGAAATATCTGGAAACCAACAAGGTCCTCTGCAACGTGCAGCACGGTTTTCGACACTCCCTTAGCACCACCGATGCCATCGTGCGTATACAAAATTACATCATAAAGAACGAGACACCTTAGGGGCACACCCAACGTGGGGTAATAATGCTAACGATACGCGAGGCTTGGTTGTCGAGTGCTTGCTTAGAACTACCGATTTGTGCCTCATGGATACAGCAGCACAGACCCATTTTCACATAGATACAGGAACTACCTCCGTGATAGACCTTACCCTTTGCATGCCTGACCTCCTTCCTGACGCCCAATAGACTGTGACTGAGGACACCCACTCGAGCGACCACTACTGTGTGTGCACCAGCTTCCCGGACCTCGAAAACCATGATGCAGAACCACGTTATATCCTCCAGCAAACCGATTGGGCTACCTTCGAGGCCTTGAGCCAGATGGAGGAATTAGATGAACACCTACCCGTCGACCAGATGGTGGATCATTTCACGGGAGCCCAGACGAGGGCTGCGGCAGGGGCCATCCCCATATCCAGATGTGGAACCGCTCCTCATAGAGTTCCATGGTGGAACGTCGAGTGCACGCGAGTATGTGCGGAGAGAAAGAGACTACTCAGACGTTACCAACAAAATAGATGATTGGCCAATATAATAGCATATTGCCACACGCGTGCGCAGGTACAGTTTACCCTGCACCTCTTGGAGGAATATACAACTACGCTAAACGTTAATACTCCAATGAGCAAGGTCTGGCAACGCGTTAAAAAGATGACTGGTAAACCACTTCACGGCCCTCCTTGCATAAAGGAGAATGGCGTGGTGATTGTGGAGCCTGACCGCTTTGCTCGACATTTTACTAAGGATAGCAGTGGCGCAACTTACCCGCGAGCTTTCCAGACGAGAAAAAGAAGATCGGAACATGACCTCTTGAACTTTGCTACCCGTCGCGAAAATAACGAGGTGCCATACAACGATCCGATCACTGCATTAGAAGTCTATAACGCTCTCACACAGTGCAAAAATTACAAGTTCCGGTCCTGATGGTATGCACTACAAGATGCTGAAACTCATGCACCATTCAGCGGTTTGGGCACTCCTGACAATATACAATAAAATTTGGACAACGCACGACTATCTGTGCTACTGTACTAGCTTTCATGAAACCAGATAAACGTCCCATGAAACCAAATAGCTACCGTCCTATTATTGCATTGACCAGCTGCTGCGGAAAAATCATGGAGAAAATCGTGAACACCCGTCTGATGAAATATCTGGAAACCAACAAGCTCCTCTGCAACGTACAACACGGTATTCGACAGTCCCGTCGCGCCACCGATGCCATCGTGCGTATACAAAAGTACATCATAGAGAACCACACACATAAGGGACACACTATCTGTGTCTTCTTCGATCTTAAAAAGTCATACAATACAGCCTGGCGACACGGAATACTCTTACAACTGCATAAAATAGGCATAAGAGATAACATGGCCTATTACTTGCAGCAATTCTTGAACGAACGACGCTTCAGGGTCAGAGTGGGACAGGCCTTCTCCCCTGAGATGACGCAGAATGAGGGGGTTCCACAGGGGAGCGTCATTAGCTGTACCCTGTTCCTACTAGCAATAAACGACATCATAGCAAACCTTCCCAAATTCGTGCACGGGTCACTATCAGTGGATGACCTGATGCTATACTCCTCCTCACTACATCTGGAAGTTCTACATCGACGACTGCAGCGAGCCAAGTGACGCGTTTGTAACTGGATGACCGACCACGGCTTCACCTTTTCTGCTGCCAAGACCTCTGCCCTTCACATCAGGCGTGCCAGAGATATAATGTCACCCGAACTTATTATGTATGGGCAGCGAATAAACTATCACGAAGAGGTGAAATTCCTCGGAATGATAATTGATAGAAGACTGTCCTGGAAAGCTTCCGAGGCCACCTTAATCCGTCTTCTCTCTCCCGCTCCAACTACACAGAATGACGTCTCGAAGCTCCGCATGTCAGCGGTTCTTGATCGTTCTCGCATGCATTCATGATCGTCTCTTTGTCAGAGACTCTTCGCCCCACCCCCCTTTTTTTCTCTCTCCTCCAGTCCTCTAAATCCTACTAAAATAATGGCAACCAATAGCTCATAGAGGGCCGGGGCGTAAGTTCCGGTGTCTCTTTGGGAATGGGCCTTTTGGTTCGTCTTCTGCCGCCTATCTAATCTATTCTAAAAACATCAAGATACTGTGAACGCAATGCATGCGTAGGCTCAACCTACTCAAGCACCTGACGACACTGTCGTGGGGCGCCGACCGGCAAACCCTTCTATATCTCTATCAAACCCTTGTACGCTCCAGACTAGACTATGGCTGCGTCGTATCAGTCCGCGAGCACTAAAGTCCTAAATCGACTGAACGCTGTGCACAATGCAGCACTAAGGCTATGCACCGGAGCCTTCCGTGCATCACCCATACCAAGTCTTCTCGCTGAGAGCGGCGACCCAGCCTGCAGCAACGCAGGGTGCAACTTACATATCAGTACCTAGCCCGCTTAGAACAAGTCCCACAATCCCCGGCCTGGAACAGTGTTTGCCAAGACCGGGCAGAGGGAACAGACTTTCCGTACACACTTCCCTCCTCCAATGACTATGAAGCCCTCTTCTTCATAGCGGATATCGAGCCCTTTAAGGTGGCCCCGGTCCTGTTATGACAAAACAACCTGGTGCATATGAGTTTCAACTTTTTACCGCGGCACGCCATACCAAAAGTGAAAGACTCCCATCCCCACTTACTAAAAACTCTCTTCACGGATCACGTGAGAGACAGCCGCTGCGACTGATGAAACTAGAGCATGCCGGCTATTACCGGAGGCGTCTATTTTCACCGCCGAGTTGTTCGGCGTGTGCGAGGCGCTACTCTTCATTAGAGACAGCGATGAAAAAACTTCACCATTTTCTCCGACTCACTGAGTGTAGAGCGGGCCATTCGAGCATACGACAGCATCCACACCGTCATCAACCCGATAGTATGTACGATATAACAATTACAAGAGGATGGAAAGTTTGTGTTTATCTGTTGGGTGCCTGGTCATGTTGACATCGTGGGCAATGAGCTCGCTGATAAGGAGTCGAGGCAGGTGGCCCTGTCCGATCTGCCCACGGCAAACCGTGCAGTCCCCTGCCGAGACTATTACCCATTAATAAAACAAAACCTGCGCGAGCTATGGCAGTCCCAGTGGCTAGCGCAGAGAAATAATAAGTTACGAGACTTACGACTATCTGCGGATGAGGCGTCCGCTACCCTATTACGACGACTGTCTTGCATTTGATGGCCGAGTGTCCCACCTTCTCCGACGAGCGGAGAGACTGCTATCGGAACTTGTATGGTCCGGATGCTGACTCCATCTTCCGAGGAATGCTTCCAGAGGGACCTCGTGGCCAATTCAATAGAAATGCCGAGATGAATTTTCGGATCAGTTTTGACCTCTACCACAAACTGTGATGAATCCATTACGATGAATTCTATCGTCAACTACGGCTCTACTCTTTTCTTTGTGAATTACATAAATTACATTTAAAATTTATAATAATTTCCCCCTTACAGCTACTTTTTTTTAAAGATAATGAGACATACTCCGCGCTCTAGCGAAGCACGAGCCTGTGGTAAAACACAGAAAATAGTTCGGCGCGATATAGGCAGTATGCCCCTGAAGCGCTAGTAAAAACTTGTAAAACTTCTACTACTACTACTACTACTACTACTTTTATCCCATGGCTGATGTACATTTAGCCTCTAGCCGGTTTTTCACATTTTTATCCTAAGCATTTTTATCCCAATTAAGTCCCTGCCAGGAATGTTAAAGAGCGAGGTTTCTGCTTATTTAGCTGAGATTGCGTCGTATTCATCCCGTACTTTTGGGTGAAACGGTGTTACACCGGAACTCGTAGCAAGATGGATCCAGATTGTCACTGCAACACGCCTCATGCCTCTCTTCGCTTTTTCTGATTACTTAGGGAACAAAAGAAAAACGAGCAGTTTTGATGGAATACCACAATATTTTTATTGATACGCAAATTTTAAATCAGAAAAAAGAATCTGTAAAGAATAATAAACGTTGCATATCATCACAGACAGTGTTTAATTTATGTAAACTTCATAAACTGAGTCCGACAAAGGGTACCCGTAGACGTTGTACGCCTCTTGGAAGTTGGCACTAGTGCTGTAGAAGAATGAGATAATTCAAAACCAAGATCGCAAAGTAGCTAAATCAAGTATCTGTAAATAAAAATTTTGGGACTAAATCGAAACTGGTATAAAACAAATCCGGCCTAAAAAGAGGACTTTCTGTAACAATATAGTTGCAGTAATGCAACTGTCCGGATGAAACTGCCCATATCAATAATACTGTTTAAATTTCAGCAGCTTCCATAATACTGGCCATAACGATAATTAGCCTGATTACAGCAGTGCTACTGTAAAACTACCAATACCTATGATACAATCGCCTACACAACGCAACAGACTCGGTTACTGTCTAACTAGCAACTCTATAAAAAAAAGCAACGTAGGTTCCATCTCCGCCGCACCGCACCAGAGACCTTCATTACTTGCCACATGTTTGGAGCACGTTCGACTGCGTGCCTGTGCCGCCCCTTGGAGCACGAACTTCAAATCCTTCGCCCGCTTCGGCCACAACATTCGCTCGGCAGCAGCCCCTCAGATCCTTCCAACGCTTCCAGCATAATATCCAGAGCCTTCTCATCGATTCGCTCGTTGCTTTACATATTTATATGTTTTCGCGTCGAGCTTTGCTTTACAGATATGCTTTCGATTCGAGTATTGCTTTACATACATGTTTTCGATTCGAGCATTGCTTTTCAGGTATGTTTTCCATTCGAGCATTGCTTTACACGTGTTTTCGATTCTAACATTACTTTACATATTTATACGTTTTCGCATCAAGCATTGCTTTACGCTTGTTTTCGATTCGAACATTACTTTGCATATTGATATGTTTTCGATTCGAGCATTGCTTTACTTATTTATATGTTTTCGATTCGAGCATTGCTTTACATCTTTAAATGTTTTCGATTGGAACATTGCTTTGCATATTTATATGGCTTCGATTCGAGCATTGCTTTACATACTCCTGTTTATATTTTTTTCGATTCGAGCATTGCTTTGCATAATTATATGTTTTGAATTCATGCACTGATTTACAGTTTTCATCTTGTCGATTCGAGCATTACTTGCATATATGTTATTATATATTTGTTCCGATTTTCAACACTGTACATTACTTTTGAATTTTTATTATAATAAGTGAGTATATATTTTTTTAATGTCGACTTTTTAAGCCAAATATTACTAAATTTTCTAGCTGGAAAATTGCTTCGAGGATACAGTTTAAAAAAGAAAGAAAGACCATATAATAATTTTTTCATTTGGATGCTGTGCCCGGCATATGAGGGGCGCAGCACCCTGAGGTATTCATTCTTTAAGATAACATGGGAGAAAATTTACAGTCGGTTTGTAGAATGAACACTAGGGAGCAGTCAGTGTTCAGCCGTTAGACATGATACAAGCAGCACTCCACTATTCACAGACATGCTGGTTTAACATTTTTTTATCATATACCGTATATGATAAAAATAAATTTAGAATGCAAATAGACATATTACTGTTAGAAATACAGTGTACATTACAAATTTAACTGATCTCTTTGACCGCGACTACGTTACGTGTGATGGGCAAGAAAATTTATCTGTGTATCATGGTCCTTTGGGACCATCAAAGAAGAAAGCTAAAAGAGCAGTCTTGAAGACACGTACAAGCTGAGATTTCTGCCATAGGTGAGAGAGTGTCTGTCGCGTTTGCTTAGCAAATTTGAACACAATTATTAGGACCTCTCAAAGTGCGGCAACGCTGTCCTCGTGAACTGATTATATTCAGTCGCATTATGTATTGGATTGGAAAGGTCATTCCAAAACTTAGCGCCAGCAATAGAAAATGCACGTGTACCAGTCTCAGTGCGGGTGTAGTACACTTGGAGATACCCTCGCCGAAGAGATCGTCCACTGTTTTCACTTTTGGGAGTAAACTGCATAACCTCGGCATTTCCCAGAGCACCATGTAGTGAATGAAAAACATATTGGGCTTCAACTAATTTTAACTTCGTACTAACTCGAGGCAACAGGAGCTTGTTAACAGTGGACTCGCAGGATTGCGCTTGATGAATTTTCCACTGAGAACCACTTTTGCCGCAGAGATCTGGGCGTTTTGTATACCTAATGTAGGTTAATCAGAGGCTTTCCCTGATTAGACTACAGTAGTTGAAGTAAGAAAAAAAGGAGAAGCGATTAAATGAGAAGTATCTAATTGATGCTTAATTCTGTGGAGAATTATTAGGGCACCATTCACAATTTTGCATAATATTTGACTGTGGACTTCAAACTTTAAATGTTTATCCACACCGCAAACAATCTGACAACATCGAGAAGTTTGATAATAGGATTATTAAAGGTGATAGAGAAAGCATACAGCCAGCTGCTTGTAGAGTTGCGAAGTGACACCTTGTTTCAGGAGTCTGACTCGTTGGAGATTCTTGGTGTTGTCTTTGCCGAAAAGCTTACCGATGAGCCGCATGTTAGGCCATTGGAGCCACGTGCTTCCAGTAAGATTGGGCTTTTGCGTAAGGTGAATTCTGTGTTTGGTGACAGTGAGGTTGTCCGCAGAGGCTTTATGCCTTTTTGCTGCCTGTGTTGGAGTATTGCTCACCGGTCTAGGCTTCAACTGCTGACAATCACATGCGTGTGTTGGACTGACTCGTTAGTTCAGCCAGTAGGCTGTGTGCGCGGGTTATGATTTGGTGAACCTGTCCCACAGGAGAAGGATGGTCGAACTCTGTTTGTTTCATAAGGTGTAAAACAATGAGAGGCATTGGTTGTATTCTTCTGTCCCTGGACTCGAGCGGTTTAGGAGAGAAACACGTGCTGCGGTCGGCGCTCACACTTTCACGTTGGAGAATGTTACGTGCCGACCTAATCAGTGCGGTCGTTGCTTCGTACCCTGGCCCAGGGAATGCTTTAAAGAAAATTTACAACTGCACAAGTTGCAAGGCCCGGAGGGCTGAAGCCCCTGCGGTAGAAGGGTCTGGGCCGCTTTAGGCCCCCCATAAGCAAACTGTTCTGAGGTGCATCTGAGATAAGCAATTTGGACGAATTGCTACACAGGAAATTCATGCACTGTATAGCTGTGTATGAGCTATACTGATAATGTTTTCAAAGCTGTCAATACAACGAGTTGGATTTTAAAATTTTATCAAGTTTGCATGAGTTTCCGTGAAGACTAACTCTATCGGAAGTGAGTTTATCTATTTTTCATACGTCTGATATAAGATTTGCCCTAACTAAAATAAGGGCTTCACTTATACCATGGGCGATCAATGCCTATTCTACGTCTTCCACAAATGTGGCAGAACACTGATCAGTGTAGTTCGAGGACGATGATACGGAACAGGTTAGCGCACGGAAAGGGTCCAATGAAACCGCCGATGACGCGGAGTGGTCGAGGGTCGTAAAATCAGTAATAGTAGCTGTTGTTTGTCATCTCTCAATTTCTCCCTCAGAATAGAGGGAGTTACTTTAGTAACTCCCATTTTTCTAACATTTGCACGAGTTGGGGACTGCAGCCTGCTATTCAAGGGGCTCCCACGATGTAAATTTCCGTGAAGCAATAAACTCCACTTTTCCCGTTTTTTTTTTTTTTGGGGGGGGGAGGTCATCTTATTTTCTTTTCCGTCTAAAATACCCGTTAATGTTTGAATAAGGATGCAGAATTTCGATGCCCACTGTGATAAGGGCGTCTTTATCTCCATACATTTTATACATACTGAATCAGGTGAATTAGCTACATGCAGACCATCGCGCGACGCACGGGGCATAGCAGCAAGCAAGCAGTATGTGTGTGTGTGTGTGTGTGTATGTGTCTTGTGCTTGAAAACTTAGCTTTTAAGCCTTGGTTGCTTTGTTCACTTTTAGAATTTAGCTGCATGTATGCTGAGAAATTAGGCAGAAATTTCGCTACACTTCGCTTTTGGTTTGATAGTAATTCCTCATACCAGTTTATAGTTGCAACGACCAGGACTCCTTTTTAGTATCGTTAGGTAACTTTTTTGGGTAACTGTAAATTTATTGTTCAAGAAAATTTTGCCGAGTCCGTTCACCATCGTCCCAGATCAAGACATTTTATCTGAAAGGAATCAATTCAGAGTTCAGGAAATTTTTTATTTTTGGACCGATTGTTCTAAAATTTGCTCAGTATATGTAAGTTTGCAAAAGAAACACCATCTGCTAATGTAACTTTTTGATTTTGGCCCAAGTTTTCGAGAAAACATGTATGTATATATATATATATATATATACATTTTCGGAAATTTTAACAACTTCTCTCGATTTTTTCTAGCCAATTCATTTCTGCAAACGGTACTTCAAACTCCCATCAACCTATTTTACTTTAACTCTGTGTAACCTACATTTCTCTTATCTCATTAATAGTATGTAGGCTTTGTGCCAGTGACTTTCAGCAGACCATAATTATAACTTTTATGCTAGTGTTTAGAATTGTTCTCAAGTTAGTTTTAATCATGAAAACATCAGGGTGCTGTGCCCTAATCTTGTTGGACACAGTATCCATATGAGAACAATAAAGGTTTTTTTTTCTTTCCTTTTTTCTTATTCAAATATTAAATCGAAATGATCTCTATTCAGTATCTTGTTTGTTGTTCATTTCTTGAGTGAAGTTTCGTCCAAGCAATAAGCAAAAATACCAGCAAAGTTTCATATTTACAACTGCACAAAACTTTATTTACAGCTGCACAGATTGAATTTACAACTGTACAAAATGGGTATAACTGCACGTTAGAGCAAACCCTGGGGTTTGGAATTCTTTACCGGCATCGGCTTTCGTTCGAGTTGGCCTGCAGGTATTTAAGATAGCTGTTAATGGCTTTTTGTCGGGTTTCCTTTAGCAGCGTTTCGGGCTTCTCGGTGTCGCAAAATGCTTCATTTGGGTTGTACTACCTGTCCGTGGTGGCCCGTGCGTGAAGTTTAAATAACAATAATTGGGTCTTATCCGCATTAAGTAAAAGACCGTTATTATCGTACCATGTGTCGAGTTTTTGTAAGAGATTTTCCTCTTCACCGCGCACGTCATCCTCCATATCTAGTAAGCCTGGTATTGCGATTTGGATATCATCGACATACATGAAGAGGCTGCAATCATACTGTGTCAAGTGGATGTCACTGATGAATGTTGAGAATAGAATCGGTCCTAGGATTAATCCTTACGTTACACCAATTCTGTTCATGATATACGGTGGTGACTGAGCGGTGTTGAGCATGACTGCACGTGAGCTGTTTTGTAGACATTAGCAAAACAATTAGGGCAACTATTCATTGAGGTAATTTTTTAGTAACATGCCATTAAATGCTATCAAATGGTTTAGATGGATTTAGTGACAGGAGAAGAGTGAACCGTTTTTGATCCATATTCCAGTAGATGGTTACGCACGCCGACGCTCTGTTATGAATACCTGATTGAACAAGGTGATATGCTAGCTGATTTGCCACTGCTTCTTCGATAAGTTTGGAAAAGCAGTCTAATCGGCCTGTACTGTAGTTCCTTGGTGTTTCCTACTCATCTGACTTTACGTTTTATGATAGATTGCTTCCTGGAGTCAGGAAATGTGTCAGTTACAATTGAAGTGTTCAAGATGTGCAGAAGAAACGGACCTACAGTGCCTAGACATAAGTATTTGCACAACTCTATTTTTTATGTATTTTAAAAAATTAGGGACTGCTTTAGGATAATTAATACAGAAAGTTTATATAACATATATATAATGGAATATTTAAACAGAACAGTCAAGTGTGCACTTATAACAAGAAAATTTAACACAAGTAAAAGTAATGAGGGACTAAAGTATTCGACCAAAATAAATATGATGTTGAATATTTGATATTTAATAGTATAATTTAAATAAATTAATTTGGAAATTATTCTAGAACGTTCACGAAACGTCTCGAAACAAATGCAATGTAAAAAAAACCACAGCCGGCGCAATCATTACCTCTCTAGACCTCGTTGAAGTCGCGCACACTCTCACTACAATGCCCAAAGGTAAAAAAATCCCTGAAGCTACTCGTAAAGGGATAACTCAACTTCGTAGTGAGGGATTAACTTATAGAGTAAGAGCAGAACGTGTCAATGTTCCCTTTTAATGGTTGGAGCAATAATCCGCAAGCATCAAGTGACTGAGGCGGTCTCCAACCTGCCAAGAGCTGGAGCTCCGTGTAAGATCATGGGTCGTCCTCAGCGCTACATGCGACGTAAGGTGACTAATGACCCCATGACAACTCGTGCTGACCTTCAGAGTGAACTGGCGTCTCAAGGACTGCATGTCAGCAAGAAAACTATTGTTAGGGAATTGAATCATACTGGCATTCATTCTTACACTCCTCGCAAAACTCCTCTTCTAACAGCAAAACATGTCAAGAGCCGCTTAACATTTGCCAAAGACCACTTGGACAAAGGAAATGAGTTTTGGGAAGGGGTTATATGGTCTGACGAAACTAAAATATAACTTTTTGGCCGAAACGAAGCTCGGCATGTACGGAGGAAACGTGGTACTTCCAGATCCATTTGTTCGGGTGAGGTATACTCGGCGGACTGTTGCTCTTCATGAGTTTGCCTTGGAACCGTTGCGATGCCGTACGGGCCAGTTTTCCCGTTCGTTTTTTCCATCATGTGTGGATGTTTGGAATGGTCTTGATGGCTCTGTCTTTGCTGGTGCTGGTATTGGCAGCTTTAAACGATCTGTACAAAGAGCTATTCTGTGATCTCGGATCTTCTTTTTTTTCTTCATTCTTTTGTTTTCTCCACCCGCTGGGTTGGTTGCGTGGGGGTTTGTTAACCTATGGAGTTTCTCCGTTCCTACGTGGCCAGCCTGGTGTGATTTAATAATAATAATAATATGACCCCAACAACACCATCCCCACCGTGAAGCATGGAGGGGGCAGCATCATTGTGTGGGGTTGCTTTACTGCCCTTAGTGTTGGGGATCTTCACATCATGGATGGCAAGATGAATAGTTTCATGTACAGGGAGATATTAGAGAAGAAGATGCTTCCAAGTGCCAAAAAAGTCTACGGACGGCGCAGGTGGACCTTCCAACAAGACAACGACCCCAAGTATACTGCGAATTTAACGAAAGAATGGTTTCAAAAGAAGAAAATAAATGTTCTTCCATGGCCTAGCCAATCACCGGACCTTAATCCAATAGAAAATTTGTGGCGTCTTTTTAAATCTGGTGTCCTCAAACGGTGTCCCAAAAAGATTACTGAATTAAAAGTTATCTGCATGGAAGAATGGAAAAAAATACCATCAAGTGAATGTGAAAAGTTAATTTCCAGCTATAACGATCGTCTCCATGCTGTTATTGTCAATAAAGGTCACGCCACCAAGTACTAATGTCATATTTTTTTTGTCAAATACTTTTGTTCCTCATTAGTTTTGCTTGCGTTAAATTTTCCAGTTATATAAGTGCACATTTGACTGTTCTGTTTAAATATTCTATTATATATATCTTATATAAACTTCCTGTATTAATTATCCTAAAAAAGCAGTCCCTAAATTTTTTAAAATATATAAAAAATAGAGTTGTGCAAATACTTATGTCTAGGCACTGTATAACGGGAAATTCTTTTTTAACGTAAGCAATCAATATATAATCAAGGCCCGCCGTCTTAGTGTGCTTCACGGAATGCAGACTTTCTCTGCGTTTGCTGACGCTAACACACAGCTGAAGTGTTGCATAGCACAGATATTACTAATTCTTTCTGCGAAAAATTGCCTCGGTGTAGACAATTTCACTCGAAGTTTGAGTGATGCCTAAGACAACCGTTGCCAATTTTCCCTGCTGAAAAATTGCATCCGTGTAGACAATTCCACGTATAAAAGTTTGAGTGTTGCCGCAGACAAACATTGCCAATTTTCTCTGTTTACAGTACCTGCCTCAAAGGCTGCTAGTGGCATTGCAGCCCCAGCAGATCCCTTCGCACTCAGGCGACTTCCCATGACTCAGCAAAAAGAACTTTGCAAGACGTGTTAAATGTGAGCACTTGCGAATTTCCGGAAGCTGCAGCACGTACGCTGGCTGTGTATGCTGACCCTCCTTGGCCAACTGCTCCGACGTCGAGTGTGTGGAAGTACTGAGTTCGCTGTCGCCGCGCTGCCATGGGCTTTATCTTTCTAATCTCTAGAGGCGGGCACTAGCGGCCAGTTGCGGCCTAGCCACAAATGTCAAAAAAAGCCGGCGGTCTGTAGTCACACGCTAGCCGCAAATGTAAAACAAGACCATTTGTCTGCAACCACTTGCAGCCCAGGTAGAAGAATAAACAGGCCGGAAGTTGCGGCCACCCCGTATTCTGCCACAACTGTGAAAAGGCCGGAAGTCTGCGGCCACTCGGGATTCTGCCACAACTGTAAAAAGGCCGGAAGTCTGCGGCCACTCGCGACTCTGCCACAAGAATAAAGAAGCCTGAGGTCTGCGATCTCCAATATTTTTAATCATGGGGTTTTACCGCGGGTGGCTGGGAGGCCGCAAGTGCCCATCTCTGCCGATGTAAGTCTAAAGAGTCGAGGTGATTTGGAAAAAAGAAAAAAGGTTAACAGGCTATCAAATAAATTCTAAGTTTGGACACCGCGATCGTCAAATTAGGCTACTACAGAGTAGCATCTTTGGCAATGCGAGCGCCTCAACGGAGGTAAGTGACTCAGTGAACTACTTGCATGTATAGCGAAGAAGCTCCAGTTTTGCTGTAAAAAGTGAAGCCTACAATGACTTCGTAGTCGACTGGTGTAACGCCCTCGGGCTGATGTGATCTGATCAGTCATGCGAAAATTACATGATCTGATTAGCTTCAACTTGAGCGAAACTTTTATCCTGAACGATGGATACGCCAGTATGTCTAAAGTTTCAGGTGTACGTCGCTGACCGATTGTGCTTGAGACGGCCTTAGATTCAAGCGCCGTTGATTAACGCTTAAAGCACGATTCCAAGTGGCGAAGGCAGCTCTAAAGATTGAAATCTGGGCACCGCCCTAACGGAGAGAACACCGCCACATTTCGCCGTACTGGACAGGGAATTTTATGTTCTTCAAGGGCTGCGTCCCTTCCACCAATCACAGGGTTCCAGCAATAACAAAATCTTGCTTGCTGTCTGGATACATTCATTCTAACTAGTCAATATTGATAAATGATCTAGAGTTGTATTTATCAACTTTTTTTTCCTACTTGCTGTTCCAATGCACTTTGATCCTGTGTGGGAACACCCTCGTGCTTATGTTCCACCTCTCTATTGACTTATAATATGTCCCGTGTTCTTTCTCCTCTGCGCCATAGTCTTTGCGCGGAAGTGGAAGAGTAAACCATTCACCATGACTAATAGTCTTGCACTTATCTTTAGGTCCCAAAAAATAAACTAAATTGAAATATCATTGCATTAACTAATTTAGGAAATATAGACTGTATAAATCACGGAGTTCGACCAGTTGATTAAAAAGGTAAATAGCTATCATTTTGTTTCTCTTCCAAGTGGAAGTTTTCGGTTTTGATTGTACGAGGGTCTTTCCAAAGTAATGCTTTCTATTTTTTTTTTAGCTTGAAGGGATCCGAAGGGATTGCAAATTGCATTGTTATAATGATTGAAATGTACTCATGGCCTGAAAGCTTTATCTCTTGTTTACAGATATTTACTGTGTTACATTCTGAGAAAGCAATCCAGAGATGTGTCATTGAATAATCCTTCATGTAGAAAAAATTGAACCAGTCAATATTTGCCGGCGACTGGAGAACGTTTATAAAGCCGATGCAGTTGATATCATCACAGTTAGTAGATGGGTTCGTCGATTTCACAGTGGCCACAAAGATGTGAGTGACATAGTACGCTTTGGACACCCATGCACATCCCCCACCCCGGAAGACAAAGTGCGCTTCGATCAACTCATCCTCACTGATCGGCGGATAACGATGAATGAAATGTGTGTAAAGTTGGACGTGGGTGTCAGTGCCCTTGTAAGGCCAGAGAAAAGGAAAACACTTCTTTAGCGACACGACAACGCCCGGCCACACACAAGTTTGAAAACTACCTAGTGAATGTGTGACATACACTAGCGGGCAAATAAGAGAACGATTTTCGTTATTTGAAAATAAAGTTTAACCATGTAGAGTAGGTTAATGAATCTTTGATGGGGCCTTAAGGAATGTATTTAACATATTTCTACAAAATATCAGGACAAACATAACTATATTTAATACATTAGAGCGATCTAACAAACAGTAACAAAAATTGAGCAGTGCAAAATAAGAGAACGATCGTCTCTAAAACATGCTCACATTTACCCCGGTCATCAGGCAACATTCAATTTGGTGTACATGACTTCTAGAACTGCCACTCTTACGATTACACCATTCTAGAAACATGGCACCTCACGTGACAGTTACTCCTGAGCTGCGGAAGGAAATTGTTAAGCTCAGGTCCTCAGGAATGACTCTTTCGGCCATATCAAAAGAGGTAAACCGATCCAAAAGCGTTGTTTCTCGTGCTTTGAAGCTCTATGATGAAAAGAAACAGCTGGAATCACCGGTATCTGCAGGCCGCCCTCGAAAAACCACCGTACGAGTTGATAGGATTATGAAACGCTATGC
>LQNS02276924.1:10199984-10229207 GCA_001587735.2 Parhyale hawaiensis | reverse complement strand
AAAATTGACCATTGTTCCATGTTATTTGTTTGTAAAATTGTATTTAGAGACGATCGTTCTCTTATTTTGCACTGTTCAACTTTTGTTATTGTTTGTTAGATTGCTCTAATGTATTAAATATAGTTATGTTTATCCTGATATTTTGTAGAAATATGTTAAATACATTCCTTAGGGCCCCATCAAAAGATTCCTTAACCTACTCTACATGGTTAACCTTTATTTTAAAAAATGAAAAACGTTCTCTTATTTTGCCCGCTAGCTAGTGTAGTTGGGCTGGCTGTCTCAACCACCGTATAGTCCGGACCTGGCACCGTCAGAGTTCCTTCCACTTGTTCGGATTTCTGAAAGACGACGCATTACGTGGGCAGCGTTCCCCACCGAAACAGAAATTTTTAGGCATTTATCCGATGTTATCTGATACCTTTCACTACTTGTAGGCAGCCAGTAAATACCTATAGATTTCAGATTGGGCGACAACAACACCGTAATGGCAGCAGTGAAATAATGAACAGCCTCGGTCCGCGTCTTGTTCATCGCTTGGAAAAGTGTCTTGAAAATGGTGAGGAGTTTAAAGAAAAATATTTTCTGGAGCGCAAGAGGTTACTCATTTTAATGGTACCACTTTCGTCATGGTAGCTGTTCACTTTTTTGAGTTAAAATACAGGAGGTATTACTTTTAGAACGACTCCCGCATGTATCCTACCTCGTAGTATGTGTGGGTGTTACGTTTCGTAGACTAGTTCAAGTTACAGTTCAGAATAGGATAGGTTCTGTGACTCACCTCACTTATAGACACGAATGTATAGCTGGCCACAGACCTGCTATGGTATACAGCGGCACCGCACACGCCATGGCGCTGGCCGCAGGCACTACACATAAATTACATCGTAAAATATAACCTCACTACTGGCCTTTCCTCTCTTCTGCTAGACTTGAGTTCCCCAAATGGCTTGCCCTTTTACCCCTCCAACTGGGAAGCAAACCCCCACCCATTCCTCTGCCTCCCCACTGACAGGGAGGGGCGGGTGGCAACATATCCACAGTACGTGAGGCTGCTCGGCTCTCGGTCACGTACGCCATATTCACGCGTCGTATTACGGCGCCGCCGACGAACAAAACTCGACAAAAATGTTACCGAGTCGGCAGGAAGCCCCCGCCACTGGGTCGGTGAGATCTGCTGGAGTCGTACCGTTTGTGGGGCCGTTTATTATCACCCGTGAACTAAGTGCGAGAGGTGATAAGAATTTCATTCTGTTTGTCTACATGTATATATATATATAGTGGTGGCTTAGTCGTAAGAGTGGCGGCGTGGTAATCTCTAGGTCCCCGGATCGAATCCTGACTCAATTTTTTGTATTTATGTATATATATGTATGCTTGTCTATCTATATATATTTATATTTCTACGTATTATCGCTCAAACCTGCCAGAAGGAATGAGAAATCATCTCAATCTTTTGCAAGCAGTCAGGTGGGTTGACCTGGCTGACCTCAATGTGAAAAATGCCAAAACTGCTAACTCAGCAACTTCAACCAGAACCAGCCCCCCCTCCCCCCATAGTAGGTGATGGTCTTACGCCAAAAGTTTTTCTAGTTGGTATCTCGTTTTCCCTTGTTTAAAGTAGTAGGGTTACACTAGAGTATGTTCTTGTAAAACGAGAATGTCGATGTACATTTGTGATAATTCGTGAACGTCGAGCAAAATTAGATCAATGTGGATATTTTCACATAGAAGAGTACGTCTAGGTATATATTTTTACGTAATTGAGTACACTAAGGTAAACATTTGTGTATATATCTGAAATTACGTTAAGACATGCATTGTAACAATGTTGGGTATATTTTTAGATAATGAAGCACTGTAAGCCACGATGTACTGAGCGTTGGCGCATAGTAGTGTGCTCCATTAAAGTATACATTAATTTTATGCATATTGATAAGCGAGAAACGCATTTTTTTTAGAGAGGAGGGAAACATGCATCAAAGTAGGGAATTGGCATCAACAAAGTTGGAAAAGAGCAGCAACAAATTTGGAGGAGGGCAATGACAAACTTAGGCATAGGCAGCAGTGAAGCTGACGATATGAAATGACTAGGTTGGGACTAGGCAACTTCAAAGTTGGGGTAAGCATCACTAAGGTTTGGGAGAGGCAACAAAAAAGTTGGGGACAGGATAAAGAAAAGTTGGGGATAGGCTGTTACGGGGTAATGGGGTGACGGAAAGGGGAGTTGAGGGGAGAATTCTCATCGACTGGCCGAGCCTGATCTGTGATGCAGCGCACGGTCCGCTGCTGCCCCTCAGCGCCCCTCAATGGGGGTGAGGACCCGAGCGCGTGACTAGACTGGAATGAGTAACGATAGTGAGACCCTCCCGATGGTCTCCTTCTATTCCCAGGTCCCCATCTGCCCCCTGGTCTCCATCTGTTCCCAGGTCCCCATCTGCCCCCTGGTCCCCTTGGACCACCTATAGTCCCCTTCTGCATTCAGGTCCTTTTCTGCTTCTGGTCACCATTCGTTATCCCCTTGTCCCCTCCCTCTAGTCTCCATTTATTCTTCCTTTCTTCCCGGTAGTCCTCAGTTTCGCTTTGGTCTCCATACTCTCGCTCCCTATTCCTCATATTTTCTTCCCCTAGTTCCCCTAGTACCTTTCTTCCGTCAAGTTTCCTCCTTCCTCTTGGCTGGCTCTCCAGGTCCCTTCTTTCCTTTAGGTCCCCATTATGTCTCCCCAAAGTGATTTTTTTTCCTACTCTCCATTTTTTCTTCCCACTAGTACCTCTCTTGCATGCCCCTAGTTTTCTTGTTTCCTATCCTGTTCTCCTCCTTTCTCCTGGCTTCCATTCTTTCTTCCTCTATATGCACATTCTTTCTTGATCTTGATCACGTTATGCACTCCAGTCCGCCACCATGATATGGCGGGTACAATGTCACGTCCAATGTCCCTTCTCATAACCGCCTCAAGCACCAGACGATATCAACATGAATTTACTCGATTATCTAGCACTCCTCTAGCGGCAACAGAAAGTCCCGATAATTCGTCAAATATAACGTGACGTAGCTATTCTTCGTCTGCATACGAGTGTAGCACTGCTAAAATATTCAAGGCCTAGATAAGGTAACCGCGATGATAAAAATCCTGAAGCATGGCAGCTGATGCAACAAGAAGGACGATCGATAGTTACTACGTTAATAGAAATTAGGGATAAATATATCCTCTGCAATAGCGGCGCCATGAAATTTGCATTAGGGAGGCTGAAGGGGAGGGGTGTAGTATAATGTGGAGGGGCTTCTCATTCCAAACATACATGTATGTTGGTTACATGATAGCAATATTGGGGAGGAGGTTTCTGTAGTGGACATGACTCATCACTGGGTACTCCCAAGGCACCCTCTCCAACCGGCGCCATTGATCCAGGGCAATAATAACTAGGTTGTTTTTTTTTTTTAAATCGTACCGATTTAATTTACAATTTTAATTGCCAGATTGAAAAAAAGTAGAGATCTTAATCAAATTTCCTTAGTAAAATTACTTTCCATCCATTTTTTATTTCTTTTTTTTTTAGACAATTTTTCACTGCGATGCTTTCATGTTCTCTTCCAGCATTCCAGTAAAACTTCAAACTCATAATAGTACATCCTCCTTAAAGCAATTTTCACAGCACTTCTACTCACTATTTATCTCTAAAATGAGAACACACGCCAACGCGCTCATTATCCAAGTGAAATTCTTATTGATAGGCATGAAACCAGCACTTTATAATCTGCATTACAACTTCTGAAAGATAGAATTTCATGTGATAACAGTAATACGGGATAATTTCTGATGCAGTGACAATATTGTATGATAATATGTACTGCAACAGCAGTACAAAACATCTGATGCGATAACAGTAATGAGGGACAATTTGCCATCCGAACACAAAACAATTTTTCAATCGATTTTTGGCTATTATCCTATGCCAGCCTTGTAGAAATCCGATAATTTGCCTGTAGTTTTCTCAGAGGGTTGATTATATGATGCAAATTATCCATCAGAGCAGAAACCCCAATCGGTGATACACAGGCGATGATCAGGTAATTGCCTAGGAATTTCCGATGGTGAACGAGCACCCCGTATGAGCTATGAAGAGACGTCTTAACAAAAACATCGCCGTTATTTTTGACGGAGGGGTAAACCAATGATAACAAAAGTGATGATAACAACTACATGCAGATGCGAGATAACAGGAGTAACCTGAGGTACCACAGCATAGATAACAGCTACCAGAGACAACATAGCAACAGTACAAGATGAGATAACAAAGCACGCGCACTGAAGACAACAAGCCATAAAGTTGTTTCCTTGGATCTACAACGTCTATGAATAGTTTCCCATTTCTCATATGCCGGCATTTTCTACATATCCATGGACGCATGTAAATATTATTTTGATTAACCTCAACGATCTCCTTTTTATCATTTGCTACCTAGAACGAATGATTTGGCTGTCTCCTGTTCTAGAAGTTTCTCTGTTCTGCCAAAAGTAACTTTAAAAGCGTTGTCAAATTGCTCCTCTATGTTTTATGCTGGAAGTATTGTGCCACAATAAATGGTTTATGATTATGATACTCCTACATAATAATCTATGCTATAATAAGAGAGCTGTCTGTCAGTCCGTCCGTCCGTCTGTCCGAAGCCTTATTTTTCCCCTATCTAATACTGAAGAAAAAATTCAGAGGCACCTAAATTTTTTTTTGCCAAACCGTATCCAGGATACGTGCCCGGGAATTCCCGCGGCTGTGAAGGCCTGGTCACGGGCCTTTGTGAACTTGGTTGTTTCTGTGCACTTAATTGGTGAACTTCGTGGATTTTGTGGACATGGGAAAATTTGGAGTATTGTGAAGTTTTTCGACAGGATTGTAAGACATGTTGAAAGACATACTTTCATGACTTATTCAGAAGAAGGGTTGCGTTTGGTGCACTAGTAATAATAACAACACACTTTTGTAGATTGCCTGTCTCTCCTTTCCAATGTGAAGGATTAGACAGGGGAAACCTCATCTCCAGAGAGGCGAGAGAGCCGTTGTCGTACGGAAATTGTTTAAAATGAAGAATTGAAATACCCGTGCGTGGTAGCAGGTACGCTATATTATACATACAATGGCAATGGTTTTCTCGTGGTATGTCTCTGTTTATTAGCAATATAGCTCAAAAGTAAGGACGGATGTTCATGAAAATTACACGAACTGTTACGAATGTCACAAGGAATAAGATTACTAAATTTAGATGAGGAGGATCCGTCCGTTTGTCTGCGTGCTTGTCAGTTGTCTGGTAGCAAAGCAACACCAAAAGTTGTGGAATCAAATCTTTAAGAAACTAAGAGGAACTGTTAGGAATGCCATGCATGAGGAACAGATGACTTTGGTGACGATTCGGCAGGTCTTTAAGTGTCTATTATTTTGCCTGTCAATTAGCATTACATGCCTCGCGGAGGACTGCGTTTTCAAAGTACAACTCTACTTTTCCTAAGATCATGATGCTCAAACGGAACGAATCAATGAAGGAAAATGGAAGAAATAGTAATAAAAACTTCGCTATTGTTTAAATCTAAGAGCAGATGCTGATAAAACGGGACTTTCTTACAGTACTTATAAGTTTTTGCTTTCATTTGATGACGGCGCGAAATATTGTGTAGTAACCTAATAATGAACAGTTTGTTGGTTATTTGCTAGTTTGGTTCTTGGTTGGTCTCGCTGTCGCGATCTGAAGCATTAAATGCGGTAAAATTATTCTGTTGAACGGCAAGGCGCGGCTGCCCTGCCAAATTTGAAATTTAAACTTTGAAGATATCTAAAGTACCATTACGTAGCAGTGTAGCTACTGGGCCGTTCTTCCTATACCTGTAGCGAATATTTGCTCTCTGAGCCCATTATGATGTAAATAAATAGAAAATCATGGGAGGAAAAAAGGTAGGATATTCCTGAGAACGAAACCAGCCAGATGTAGACTTTGCTGAACTACATGACAACAATCGTAGAGGTGAGCACTTTCGGCCCTGTGTGGCCCTATCATATGAGTACAGATGGGTCAAAAGTTGCCAACCTCCAGCCTTTTGTTATCCTTACGGCATCGTGATCTGCAGCTATTTTGGGGCTAGCCACAAGAGAAAAAAAAAAGTCGAAGGCCGCAGACCCTCGGCCTTAGTTTATTCCTGCAATCGCAAGAATTACGGCCATTTTGCGGCCAGCCGCAAGAGCAAAAATGGTGGAAGATTGCAAACTCCAGCCTGATTTTACTCCTGTGGATGCAAGAACTGCAGCCATTTTGGGGCCAGCTACAAGAAAAAAATATATATATAGGCCGTGGGCCAGATACCGAAATCATTCACCCATCAGGGGATCCTGACAACTGTCGACCTAGAGCCATTTAAATCGGATTATCTGCAAGCAGATCGTTGGTGGGTGTGGCTGTGGCACGCTTTCAAAGATCGGTACTCCTCAAAAATATGAAATATTCAGGATATGCCTGGACTCACTAAAATTAACCCTTTGATGAATTTAAGGAACAATAATAGGTCTTTGCCTATAGAATAATGTGTGATTAAGGGTTACTGCATGCAAAAAAGCTTGAAGCTTGGCATAATTTATATACGGCAGCAAAATGATAAAAAAAACATTAAAAATGACACCGTTGTGAACTTGTAAGTACGTACAGTGTTTCACTTGCTACCTATGGCAGCAAAAGTGTTTGAATGTAAGAATAAAAACACTATACTAGCAATGAAAATAATTTATTACGCATTCAGATCAGCTGGTTTCAGCAAACGTTATTCTCAATGAATGCACGAAAATGAATGTTTTAGGGGGCGGTCCTTCAGAACTGACCTCCTACTGACAGTCTTGCCTCACTCATCTAGACTTCACTTTGAATTTGTGAAAACATCAGTCATCTGTTCTCTCTTGACCACTTTGAAATTTTAACTTCTACTTCCAATTGTGATGTTAGGGTTTTAGAATCTCTCTATATAACCAAAAATCGCCCATCTCTAAATGTAGATCAAACAGCCGTACCTTTATATACGATTTAAATTTGTTTTTTTTTCTCAATGTTTACTGTATGAACAATTATCTGACGCGGTTTTACATTTTTATTTCCAGATGCATTCATTGAAAATGACGTTTGTCGAAACCAGCTGGTCTGAATGCGTAATAAATTATTTTTATCGCTAGTTTGGTGTTTTTATTCTTACTGAGAATTAAGCATTCGAATGTTCCTCAATTTGATACCATTTTGATCCCTCTTCATTCTTCCATGACAAACAAAACAGTATGGGTGCACAGAATTAACAATAAACCTACCAGATATAATATGTTACCCCTACCCCCTAAGTATGCTAAAACCTTGAATATAGCATTTAAGTTTGATGTGCATTATTTGAAACTATAAAACAATCTTTGTACCTGCAGAATTAGGATATTGACCCTTTATATGGGTTTCTAGTATTTAGAGTGCTGATAATTTGAATATACAGTGATCATCATTGGCATAGCACAAAAATTCTTATCGCTCAAAGGACCCTCATATGCTGAAAGGGAAAGTGAATCAGTGCTGACAACCAAGTTTTTAAAGCTATCTCAAACTTCACCTTGTCATTGGCAGTTCAAGACATAGACAATCTGTAGTGCTTCTCATCTGGTGCACTGCTACAAAAGGCATTGAAAAAGCGTAAAGAGGCCTGATCAAAATTCATCCAAGTTAGTTGACAAAACTAAGAGCTTTATTGCACCAATAACAAGACAGAACATGAAAGCATCTGCAAATCTTGCAAAATCAGTGAAAATAACTGAAGCAACTAATAAAATAAACTAATTGCCTGCAGAAAAATGTGTTTGGCGAGCTCATTCTCTTGTCACGCAAGCATAACCTTAGTCTGGAGCGTGTACTGAGCTACCCTCTGGGGCCTGTTACCTAGTCACAAGCAACAAGCGACGGCATCCTTGTGAACACAGAAACATCGTAACTGATGCATGCTATAGAGAATGATACTCAGCATGCTACCAAGCCAAATCAACAAGGAACCACTAGCATCTTTTTTGGCTGTGAACTATTTTAGGCACAAATGGCAATGCCAACTACAACTAGGGAGCTGCAGAAAGTCTGAGCCTCCTAACCTCTATGCAAAGATGCTGTGAGGATACACACCGTTGTTGATGTTTGTATTTAGCCATCGTAAGGGTATCCTATCGCCTACTTATGGAGGGGGCCTGAGCAACGGGGGAAAAGTCTAAGAGAGGAAGAGGGAAAAGGAAACGCGCAGGCCCAAGTGTGTCCGGCCAAGGACTGCTCGCTGTAAGATCAGTATGGTAATAAGGACATGAGAAAAGGTGACTTGCTATCAGCCTACCATGTCAGTAGTGCTGACAGGAAGGATCATCAATCCATCCCACTCGGAATGTATTACCTGTTAGGACCGAACAGTGGCCCGAACGCAGCTGAAAGTGGGTTGAGTGCCAAGGTCTGTGGAGAAGTGACTCCCCCGCACTGAGAGGCAGGCATTGATAGCCCAGAACCCCACTCCGGGGATGCGCAGCTCCAGCTGCTGCAACTGCTGATGTATGAAGTGATTTCAAGGCAGTGCGGTATTGCTGGGAGGCAGAATCCCTTCTGTGAGGTTGAAGGCACTATCCTCTTCAAATTTTGATCGGAGAGTATGTCGCTCGTATACGACGAGGGCCGGAATCGGCTCTGATTGTAGCGCGAGCAGGATGGTGAACTCGCGAGGCATTGAGGAGGTACTGTTTTAGCAACAACCCCAGACTGCCGCCAACTGGCAGGGTCGAGGTTTCGCGAGGGAGGGATGGAGGTGATGTGCAGATGCCCTGCGGTGGAGGCCGGGGACTAGTATGCGTAGAGTGGCATCCAGCGCCGCTCGCAGCTTGCTAACAATGATTTTTGAGACGTTGGGAAACCAGACCGGGACCGCGTAGAGCTTGACGCTTCAGATGATGGCCCGATAGGTCAGTAGTAAGGTATCCTTTTGTTGCCCCCATCTGGGGCAAGCAAGTGTGGAGAGGATCTGCAACTGGGTAAAGAATCTGTCGTGAGCGTAATCCGCATGAGCGGGAAACTTAGGTGTACATCGAACACTACGCCCCAATTTTGGGATGGCTCTCCAGCGTGAGGCCCGTATCCCTCATCTCGATTGGACTGCTGAAATTCCGAAGTAAACAAAGTGGAGTGTGTTTTTTTTTTAGTGAAAGACGGTCAGAGCTCTTCAATACCCGAGCCCAGGCC
The DNA here is from genome assembly GCA_001587735.2 of Parhyale hawaiensis. Lineage (NCBI taxonomy): Eukaryota > Metazoa > Arthropoda > Malacostraca > Amphipoda > Hyalidae > Parhyale > Parhyale hawaiensis. The sequence continues at coordinate 10,219,939 of LQNS02276924.1, read as the reverse complement.
TCAATTGTTGCAGCATCCGCCGACAAGTTCCTCGCTGCCTCGAGAGCACGAGTATCGGCTGCTAGGACGGTAAAATCGTTTCCATATTAATAGGTGACATCGCTAATCTGTGAGAAATCATTGACGTAGATGTTAATAATGAACGCGGCGAGAGACCAATCCCTGGGGAAAGCCCGCATGTAAAGGGAAGAAAGGCAACCTTTTTCCTGCCCATAGAGAGGGCAAATTTTGCTCAGGCATTAGTGTGGTACAATGCTGACAAAGACAGGCCAAATATTCCACCATCATGTAGGCATGGCTGGAAAATAGTTGATGGACAGCAAAGCATCAGATGGGCAGAAGGAGAGCTGCTACTGCCACGAGAACTTGTTAATGTGCTGACTGAGGACCCTAACAGCCAAGTCCAAAGGTGACAATGACTCTCCTGGACTTGATAATATTGATGATGTTGTATTTCCTGAAACTTAAACCTAGAATTAGTGCTTGAAGTACACTCATTGCTTGCAGACACATACCTGTGTACTACGCATTTTGCATTACAATGCTCCACTTATTTGCTATGTTCCTGCATTAAATCCATTAATATTTGCGTGTTAGGTCTTGTGTAATATTTGGTATCTGTAAGGTCTTACAAATGTCATATCAAATGAATTTATCGCCATATTTATCTTAGTGATGATGATAGAGAAACTGTGGTTGTGGGTATTCTAAGTCCAATAGGGGGAAGCCATGTAAACCAACATTATGAGCGACTATGCATAGATAGAGCAAGAGGTAAGCTATGAATTTCTGGGAGGAATACTAATGATTTTCTTCACTGATATTGCATAGTATGACAGAATAAATAGGGATCAATTTGGTGCCAAGTTTGAGCATTATTGTAGCCACACGTTGTCAAAAACATGACCTTGAAATTCAAAACGAGAACAATTTTTTCTGGTTCATTCACCTTTTTTCAACAAATCTAGAAATACTAAGCTCTTTGTATGCAATTTCCTTTCATTACCTTCCTGTCTACAAGGTAGCACCCATATCTGGACCTCACATTCATCTAATCTGTTTTTTTTAGTTGCACGTACAGGCATACATTTGATATTTGCTATATTTTGGGGGTGTCGATCTTCAAAAGCTCACCAGAGACGCACCCACCAACGTTTTGCTTGGAGACAATCAGCTTTTGGTAGTTCTTGGACTATAGTTTTCAGAAATACAGTATATGTCTGCAAAGATCCCCACATGAGTGAAGGGGGGATGGTCCACGGAGCCCATGGTATAACAGGCTAGAGGGCCGCAGAACTCCCGCCTTCTAAACAGATAAAGCCGTATTCGACTTCTGGGCCGCCCCGGAAACTAACGCCGTAAATCAGCTGTTAGGACGACCAAAATTCTGTTAGGGAGAGAGAGACGAGCCGACCAAACGCCCCACGCAGGAAAGCGTTACTGTATTTCTTGGGAAACCAACAGCACAAGAAAACAGTAACTTACGTAGAATACTAGCTTGCATCACGTGTACATTTTGTGAAGTACAATTTTGAACAGTTGCTTAACCATCTCATGTCAAGAGGATTCACTTTATTAATTTAATCAAGCAAGCCGTCTTCAAGTTCTAGCTATGTTTCTTTAATTTACCAAGTGAATGATGTGTAATTTAAGAAAAAAATAAAAATTGTAGAGTTTCATCAAAGGAATAATCATTTTCGAGCTATTATAATAAAAACTAGACTTTGAACCCAACCTTTCAGGCATGCAGGTCTTTTTGGGGTTAAAATAGTTGTCAGTCACCTAGATTAATAATAATCACCAAAAATAATACTCACAAGGATTATTAAAATCATCATGGTTATAATCACTATGGCTAATAAAATGTTTTAGGGTTTTGAATAATCACTACGGCTATTAATAATTACTAGTTATTAACAATTTTTACGGTCGTTTATCATAATTATAATCACTCAGGATTTTAATTAATAATCACAAGGGTTCTTAAAAATCATTTGGGTTATATGCACTAGGTCATTACTAATTATCAGCCACTGGGGTTACCAGTAGTCACTAGGGTTACAGTCACTAGTATTTTTACTAATCATCAGTCACCAGCATTTTTACTAAGCATCAGTCACTATTATTTTATTAATTACAAGGATTATGATCACTAACGTAACTAATAACTGTCACTCATTACAACTCAAACAAGCATGGGGAAAACCTCCCTTAGTTTTAGGCAAATTTGACTGCAGAGCTTTGAATGGCCTGTTTGCGGCCTTCCCTTACTCTTAGCATTGTAAGTCTTGGAGTGTTTTTCTAAGGCTTTGCGACCAGTGGTCCTGACCCAAATATTGTAGGCTTTACGGCCAGTGATCCTGACCCAATTATTGTAGGCTTTACGGCCAGTGGTCCTGACCGAATTATTGTAGACTTTACGGCCAGTGGTCCTGACCCAATTATTGTAGGCTTTACGGCCAGTGGTCTTGGCCCAATTATTGGAGACTTTACGGCCAGTGATCCTGACCCAATTATTGAGGACTTTACGGCCAGTGGTCCTGACCCATTTTTGTAGGCTGTACGGCGATCAGCCCTACGGCCCTTGCACTATTGCAACAGCGCCATAATATTTTAGCTTAGCTGGACGCAAAGTCCCCGTCACAGAATGTTCTCAGGACAGACCCTCTTTCGCTAAAAAAGGGCGCAAGTAATGGCTCACATTCGTCCCGCAGACGGGGCGGCCAGGGCTCTATCCGGAAATGTTCCAAACAACGCCGTATCGGACTTCGATCGCACAAAATATATAAAGCGACAACAAGGCCGCGCCTGCCTCTATACTCGAAGAAACTATAAGATTAGCCACTGGACAACGGCTGGGCCGTGCGGCCCGTCCTCAGGCTGAGTCAAAGCCAGTGCTTCGTTTCCTTCTCAACTTATATTACATTCTTATACTTGTTACTGCAATCCTCTTGGAATCCTACAACCCACAGCATAGCACAAGGTCGTGTGACAACACTGACATGCACTGAGCTCCCATCCCCGAACAGACAATGCTGCCGGGACACGCAATGCAGACTCACGCACCATACCATTGCCAGTACAGCACTCGCTTTTGCTTCGCCACGGCTGACTGAAAAGCAATAATGGGTGTCTAACGGAAAACTTTCCAGAACTCTTTCATTCTGGAAACCGTGTTTCTGCCTTTAAAAAAATTAAACACTCGTAGAAAATCCTTTTGATTATTCCAAATATTATTCCATCATGAAAACTCATCATAATATTCCCGCTACTAAAAAAATTGGACGAAACAAGCGGCTGTGTCCTTAGCCCATATTTTTACTTTAGGAGCGGTTGGGTGCCAAACTCGCCAGTTCGGTCGGTGTTTCAGACTCGGAGCGGCCCTGGTATGGAATTTGTGTCGATCATCAATTTTTTCAAGTCGGCTGAGAATATTTTTTTGCTGGATACTTCTGCTTAGTAGCGCCTTGAGCGCCTTAGTGCGGCTTTGAACTTCATTTGGGTTATTCTCGTCCTTTCACGCATTGGCGTGAGGTTTTACGAACAATAGCGTAGCTGCTACAAGAAGTCACCGTAATGGATCAGCTGGCTTTAAGCATTTCTGTATTTTGGATTAAAATATTTAGTTTCAAGTATTTGATAAGCGGATCATGATTCGTGAACACGCACTGTTTATCAAACACCTGAAACGAAGACCTAAATAAAATTTGAGCACTCTGAGAGCGTATTCTTCCGCCAAGCGAGACACGGTGACGAAAATTGGTTCTAACACTATGATTTTCCTTGTATCAACACTTTTTAGTAGTATGAAGAGTTTCCGTAATTTTCTAGAAGATCCGTTTATAACTTTTTGAGTTATACTGCTTACAAACATTTTGACTAATGTTAGACAAACACACAAACGGAACAATCGATTATCACCAAAATTTAATCAATTATGGCTTTCAAGATTACTAACAATTACTGTAAATTTCATAAAGATCAATTCATAACTTTTTGAGTTATGGCGCTATCAAGCATAAAGTCAAACACAGCGACAAACTAACGTACAAACAAATCATCACAAAAACTCGGTCATTTACTCCTCGTAATATACCTGACAACTCATGTAAATTTAAAAAAAATCCGTCTATAACTTTTTAGGTTACGGCAATAAGAGAAAGGGAGACAAACAAGCGGAATGGTCAGATCTTCAAAAGTTAATCCTCTGTTCCTATTAACATGCCTAACAATCCCTGAAAATTTCGTTGAAATCAGTCCATAACTTTTTGAGTTATCTTGGTGACAGACGGACAGACAGACAGACAAACACGACGAGAGCATAATCGGCGGAGGTAAAAATACATTAAGCTAGGTGACTCATAACACGGGCTTCCTATCTACAGTACAATAACACTGAATGCAAAGATACGCTGGCAAAAAAAAAAAAATACTAGATTTACAATCAGCATATTTCAACAAGAAACCAGTTTGATTCGAGAAAAAGCTAAACCCCTAAAGGAAACCTGCTGCTAACAATATGACTCAACCTCACGCGATAAGAGTGTGACAAGCATTTGAGCTGAGATTTCCGTAGCCACAGTTTTGACTAAGTCCCTAACAGACAATACGGACACACACGGTAGTGTTGTCTAGATATCCTCGCATTCGATTCTTTGCAGAGCGATCTAAAAATAGGTACTGGTAATCCGCTGGGGTGAATTCAGCGGAGAAGTATTGTTGGTACATTTAAGTTTGTTACATAGGGGCATTACATTTGGAGCATTGAGGCATCACTGTCTTGACACTATATTATTTCCGCTGTAGTGGCAGTCTAGCAATACTCATATCCATGACGCTAAAGATCACAAGATCGATTTCCAAGTCAGGCTAGCGAGTTCTTGCGGCGCTCGACGTGCTGACTCGGCAATGGAAGTCTGCAAAGCTACTGTGGGGGCACTGGCCTATGCCAGAAATGGGAAGGGTCGGGGGGCACAGGTTGTCGCACAATTAAGAGACTGCCGTCGATGGTGACACAATTCTTCACGATCTGCGCAAGACTGTAGCCGTACACACCTCCGAGGCCAATTGACCTATATCTGCAGCACGAACCAGTGCGTGTGGGTTTCTCAGTAGAAGGTGCGGCCAAGTTCACCTTGCCCTTACCCAGGTTGTGTTGCTGCAAGGGTACTTTCTTCGATTCCTTTGCTACATTCCTATAAAAGAGGAGAGGCCTCGTTTCTGGTCGATAATATAGGGATACGTAGCGCTTTATCCTATAAAAATTGACGCCGAATGCGGACGGTAAAAGGTCAGCGTTCGATGGCCTTAAGAGTAAAGAGGAAAAATGCATGTAAAACCACATAAAGAGAACGAGAACACAAGGTGCAAGGTTCAAAGGTGGGTGGGATTAGACTGTGGGTGGGATGGAGGGGGTGGAGAAGAAGGAGAGGGAAAGGGGATTCTCGCCTGAACGTGCCTGCGTTGTTGATGAGCGTTGTACGTGCGTGCTGTGAGGGGTGAGTCAAGGGTGATTGGGTGACTGGAAACTGGAGGAGGCAAGGGTGAATGGGTGACTGGGAGCTGGAGCAGTCAAAGGTGGTTGGATGAGTGGGAACTGGGGGAAAGCATGAGTGAATGGGTGACTGGGGCTAAAACAGGAAAGGATGATTGGATGACTGGAAAATGGAGGAGGTTGGGGTGACTGTGAACTGGAAGAGGCGATGGTGGTTGGGAGACTGGGATTAGTGGAAGTAAGGGTGGTTGGGTGACTGGGAGCTGGAGGAGATCTTAGAGATTGTGTTACTGGCCATTGGAGGAGACCAAGGAGAATGTGTGACTGGAAACACAAGGATCATTGCACACGACTCTCAATATTGCACAGCGGAATACAAAGCAACCGGAAAGCATCCAGCTTCTCGGCAACAAATGAAGTTCCAGGTAAAGGCGTCGCACCCTGTGGACGTGATGATGCAACAGCCTCCTCGCCTTGGGCAAAGGTTAAAGTTGTGCTACTATTGTGGAATTAACAGCCTAGGCGAAAACAATCTTATTTATTACGTATCAAACTGAATGTACTTGTTTATAGGGTGAAAATACATACCCACTTTTTAAATGCTACTCTTCGTAGTGGATCTGAGCAAACTAGACATGGTAGCCAAAACTACTTTAAAATCTCTTAATGGACTATCACGACCTACAGTAGACGGTAAGATCCAAAAGTTAGCCAGACCTCAACACCAGCTGAAGAATAAATGTTATACTTCACAACTAGTGGAACAATTTGATACCATCGTAAAATCATTGTGTCAGGGGAAGAACGTGGCCGTAATATACCTAAAGTACTCTGAGAGAGCATACCTCCGCCAAGTAAGGCAACGGTAACGAAAAATTCAAATTGGCTCTGAAGCCATGATGTATTTTGTATTAACTCCAAAATCTAATCATTTGTGCCTTTTAATAGTATCAGCAGTTTCTGCATTTTTTTCAAGATCCTTTCATAACTGTATGAGTTATGCTGCTAACAAACGTTATAACAAGCATAAGTCAAACATACAAACGAGTCAACCGATCTGCACCAAAATTTAATCATTTATATCTTCTAACTTTACTATCAACTCCTGTAAATTTCATATAAAAATCCATTCAAAACCTTTTGAGTTATTAAGTAACAAACATTATGACCATCACAACTCAAACACAGAAGCAGATGAACCGATCTGGACCAAAATTTAACCATTTTTGCCTTTTAACATCATTAACGACTCCTGTAAATTTCATAAAGATCCAATCAAAACTTTTAGAATTATTGCGTAACAACATTATGACAAACACAACTCAAACATAGAAACGAATCCACCGATGTGCACCAAAATTTAATCGTTCATGGTTTTTAAGATTTCTCACAATTCCTGTAAGTTTTATAAAGATTATACTTTGTGATTTCTTGTGCTAACAAACATAAAATCAAACACAGCAACAAACATGCGAGCAAATAAACATATCATCACAAAGATTTGGTCATTTACTCTTTGTGATATACTTAACAATTCATGTAAATTTCATAAAAATCCGTTCATAACTTTTTGAGTTATGGCATAGAGATAAATGTGGCAGACAAACAAACAGATGGACGGATCTTCACTAAAAGTTAATCATCTGTTCCTTCAAACATACCTAACAATCACTGTAAATTTCGTCAAAATCCATCCATAACTTTTTCAGTCATCTTGGTGACAGACAGACAGAGTGGCAGATGGCCAAACTCGACGAAAACATATCCTCCTTGGCGGAGGTAATAAGATATATTAGATAAGGTTGACTACGGAATGCTGCAGTTAAAGCTGTCCAGTATGGGTATCCGAGAAAAATGTCTTCAGCGGCTTGAAGCATTCCTGTCAAATAGTCCTATAGAACTCAAAGTGTTATAGTCAACAACAGAGTGCTTACAAGACAGCCGGTACTCAGTGGAGTACCACATGGCACCGTGTTAGGGCCCATAGTTTATCATATCATGATCTGTGACAAAGCTTGGTTAAGGAGGCAACAATGCAGTCTTTTCGTCATTTGCTGACGATACATGAATATATGTTCCTGTATAATCTGTGGAAGACGCGCTTTCTGTCCTGCAAGGTTTGGAAAGTACCTGCCAGTGGTTAGGGAGAAATATGACTTTTAATGAAACAATATTCGAGCTACTATAATGTACGGAAAAAATTCAGTACACTTTGAATCCTCATTATATACTACCAGTGATGGGTGTGAAATTGAAAGAAGAACATTCTAAGGGCACTTGGAGTGAGAATGCAAGACAAGGCTACATTAGAAGAATATATAACAAGTTATCGCTGAGGGAAAAAGTGGAATGGATGGGTTTTACCAATTCTCTCGTCACAGGAAGTAGTGGTGATACTCACTTTATGGAAGCAATTAATTCTGCAGAGAATAAAGAAGTGTTCTCCTCTTTGGATGCCAACTACGCTAAAAAAGCTAGAGCAACTTCACACTACTGCCCAAGCTCGTTCACCGTCAAATTCGAGACATTCAACAGCACGATTGCCACAAACGACGTATACAATTTATATATAAATAGCTGCTCTCAGCTGTATTCGGTAGAACTAAGTTTCGAGAGCTTTATAGTCATACATATATGTTTGAAAAATACTGAAACCTATCACTTTGAATGTGAATGAACGCAATGTCTCCAGACGCTCAGAAAGAACGGGAAGGACTTGTGATATGCGCATTCCAAGCAGAGATGGTGGCAAAGCCGTGGCCACAAAATAGTCTAATAGCTTCGCTGTACGGGGAACAAGACTTTTAACATTATGCCTCAGCATATTCGAAACGCTGCTGATATGGAAGTTATGACAATCAAAAATTTGTTGAATTCTTATCTAAGAAGAACTCTAGATAGACCAGCGGTCAGCGGTTACTTGCACTGTGGAGATAATTCGCTGCTGGCTCTCTCTTTGGTCACTAACTGCGACCCAACAGAAGACACCTAGCATCGTGACTCCACACACGTGAAGTGATGTGCGCAACGTCACCTGGACTTCATCAGAGGACTCTCAAGGTAGGTACTCAAGGTATATCCGTTACCAGGAGGCCGATAAGGTGAGATTTCTAGCTGGGGCAGAGGGTTTGGAAAGTAAACTGACGAATGTCTCGTGTCAGTAAATCCATCGGTCAGGAGTTGAGATACTTAATTTTCCATTTAAATTTTGGTTTCGACTTATAAAGGAGTTGCGAACAACTTGCTTATTTTTATAGATAAATAAATTAAATAATGGTACAAAATAACAGTCAGTGGGGCTCAACTACTACTAGTCAATTTTTGTGAAAGAGACAAATGGTTAAATATAAATAAGATAATAGATAAGTTAATAAACAATAAATGTAGATATAAATACTTATATTGCTGCGAAAAGTTGATGTGTTCATAAAAAGGGCGCTGACTATAGTCTGTCATAATTATTAATGATTCCTATAATCATTTCTTGCTATAGAACACTCTGAATTTTGTCCTTTAGATTTGGCTTGTACTGTGCTACTATGTACAGTATGTAATATGGATAAAATGTACGTTCGCGCATATGAACATGAAATAGGACGGTGATCATACTGTAGGAATATGATGATGGTCAGAAAGATGATGAGTGCAACAATGCTCGATTGTTCAAATGCCCTTTGTTTGATACCAGTTGAGGAAGATCCAGACATGTACTCATAGTACACGCACACCTACACAGACTAGTGGGCGCATACTCACTCCGTGTCTATGCACATGACTCATACTCATCGCAGCTGTGTGGGAGATGACCAGCTGTCTGTACAGCTGCCGTGCGTCTATACACCTGTGTACAGCTGCACTATGGGTCAGGTGCTGATCCCACGTGGCTACAGCATTTGGAAAAGCGGATTAGGTCGTGAAATTGTGTCTGTAAATAAGTTGCCCTAGGATTTAAAAACAGTATCGAGGTTATAAATAACTTTAGGGGGATCGTAGGTAGCAGCTTTCAATGAATCTCCGCATAGCAGAGGAGGGTCACTTAGTATCGTTGCTTTGGAACAGCGACGATCATATGATAGGCACCGAGCTCGAAATTTCAGCGATTCAAGCATCATGGATGCAGAATCGGGCATTCCGGTATCACATGTACCTACAGTAGGTATGAGGCCAGCAATAGCAGTAGCATAGGTTGTACCATAGGTTATATACCAGGAATTTCCGCATTCTAGAGGTACAGGGCCAGCAGTTTCAGTATCAAAGATACAGAGATGGTGACGTCACTATCATAACAGCGAATCCTCGCAAATTTCAGCATCATAGGTACAGAGCAGCAATTTTAGCATCATAGGTAAGGAGCCAGTGAAAACACTATCACAGGTATACAGTGCGATTATCATAACTTTATTACCACGTGCATAAGGCAGGCAATTTCCGCATCATAGCAACATGTCCGACAATTCCAGTATCACATCCATTAAGCCAGTAATTCTGAATCATTGGTGCAGTGCCGGTAATTCCAGTATCACTTGAATGCGGCCAGGAATTGAAGAGTCACTTGGGCAGTGCTTGTACTTCCAATATCACATGTATGAGGTCAGGAATTCCAGAATCATTGGTGCAATACCGGTAATTCCAGTATCACTTGTATGCGGCCAGGAAATGAAGAATCACTTGTGCAGTACCGGTAATTCTAATATCCCTTGTACGAGGAAAGAAATTCCAGAATCACTTGTGCAGTGCCGGGAATTTCAGTATCACGTGTGTGAGGCCAGGAATTATCAGTCACAGGTACAAAGCGGCCATTTCACTACCATAGGAAAAGAGCCAGCAATTTCATTATCCCAAGTATAAGACCGGCAACATTTAGTGTGAGAGGCGGCAGTTTTTGTATCATCATTGCATAGGTGCAGAACAGGACCTCCGTTACACAATATATTTGCCGGTATCACAGATACGACATCTCTCGGCAGCAGCTCCACCGATAACGTCACGATAATAAACTCGCTATAAGATCCTATGACGTTGGTAGGTTGGAGATAGCGGCAAGATATGTCACTGATAACGCGATAGGCGCACGATATGCAGCAGATAACGGCTTTGTCGAGCGCTTAACGGCGCCGGCGTCGCCGCTTGTCAAACGGCCAATATGATGAAATGTTTGGCAATGATAAACAATAATCATCTATAGATGCTTTACAATATTCATGTGCAAGTACGATACATGTATTCCAATTTATTTATTTTCATGTGAAACTGAGAGCCAATTTAAGGAAATGATTGGCAATGATAAACAATAATAAACAAGTTTCTTTAATATCACTAGAAGTGGGATCTCCGTTTGCAAGTCTAGTTCGGTGTAATCATTTTTGTAGAGTAGTGTGAACAATTGAATGAAATGTTTGGCAATGATAAACAATTAACAATCATCGATATTACTATAATGTTACACAATGCATTTCACTTCTCACTATTCTGTAGCGTGTTTATCATCATGTAGAAACTGAGCATCACCGAGTTGATGAAACGTTTGATACCCATTAATGATAAATAGCGGCACCATGTTTTCTGCGGTCAACTTCGGTTTTGAGTACTAGCTGCTAACACCGATGCTTTTTTTGTGGTTAAATGTTTTCAATATATGAGGTTTATAAGCATATTTTTAATTCGTGGAATTTCCCAGAGATTTTCACCTCGCATCAAGTAAGTGGGAGATTAAAAGGGGGGGAAATTTTTCTCCCAGGGAGAAAGGCGTGGGGGAAAAAGCGTGTTGAACTCGCAACAAAAAAGTGCACCGTGGAAATAAGACCTTTCATTGGGCAGTGATCATACATGGTAACTTGCTCGATAAAGGGTTAAGTGGACGATTAGGGATCAACATGCCCATGCTTCCTCTAACGCGTCAGCAGGTTCCTTTGTCCCAGCAGCCGTCGAGGAGATTTCTCTTCCGCTGATTGAAATTCTATACGCAACTGCTGCTGCTGACTGCTGAGGGCGCCTCTGCGTTGCTGACAAAGTGTTCTTGTTTCAATTGGCGAAGGTGGGCATTTGCGTCCCTGCGGCCCTGACACAGGTGTTATGAAATGGCGGCTACTCCTAGCTGTAACTAGGCCACGGAGGGCTAAGAGAAGGAGCGAGCACGGCCACATTTCGTCGTAATGACCGGAATTGCTGCTCTCTTTTCACCAATCACAGGCTTCCATCCATCCCTTCCCACAAATCACTGGCTCCCAGCCATTCGTGCAGCCGATCTGCGAGCCAGCCTTGGGCGAAAAGTTCAGCTTTCTGTCTCCGTAGTGGTCACTACCCCCTATTCGACGGCTTTGGGCTGGGATATAAATCGGCCAGTGCCGACAACAGATATTTTGTATACCACTAAGATTTACAAACGAGGTCCAAGTTATGGTACGCACGCCACTCGACGATGTGTGCTTCGATCTCGCTGCTGTTCGCTGTGGTCGCGACGTGTGGCTTGTAATAAGAGGGAGCAATAACGGCGTTATCTCCATAGTGCACGTTACGGCTGAGAGCTTGTTTATTGGCCATTCTCTTTCAGATGAGATGCTTCAGTAGGTTTTTGAGTTATATAACTGTTGAATTACTTGAGAAATGACTTAATCAGAATATGACTTTGCTTTGGCATACTATATACTAATGTTGTGAAGATAGTTCTTACGTTTCGAAATTTCAATCCCGTGATAACGATCAGTATATATATATATATATAGCAGTTCGAAGGCTAAATTGGGCAATAAAACGTAACAATCTTAAATGATCTCTAAAGCTGTTGGAGTATTTTATAGCTGCTAGGTGCCATCGTCTCAGTGCAAGACGCGTACCTTACGACCACGTCCTGTATGTTCTGATTGTCTTTAACTATTCTTCTGCCCACATTTGCAGAGATAATCAAGGGGACTAAAGAACCCGGGCATAGCACTCTGAGACCTCCTGGCAGAAAAGCCGGGACAAAAGTTTATTGATAATTTAAAACGCGCCCTGGTGGCGCACGAGCCTCTGTAATACCACAGGCGTGGCTCGGCGCGATATAGACATTGTGCTCCTGATGCGCTAGTAAAATTCTGTTCTACTACTATCGTTTTATAAAATAGAGATTGTGTTGGATAATAGCATCATTTTATGCCTGTGTACAAATAATATATGGATGGTCTTACGTCACGAGGTGTTTTAGTTTATAATTGTGGCAAACCTTTAGCTATGCACTGTAGGTTTTGCTGTACGGTAGTGATGTAAGTATTAACTAATTCATAACTTTGTCTCAGGAATACCTCTGCACCGCTTCTTGTAAAACTACATAGAATGTAAATAGTGTAGGTAGTTGCACATTTTACAAGATGTCATGCATACAAATAACATACATGTATCCAATGCCATTGCATTCTGCAGAAGCTTCCGTTGTAGCAATACAATGTTGTATTCTAAGATTGCGTGAATAGTAACTTCACCTTCAATGCCCACTATAGCATCATCTTAACGATATTCTTTTAACATTTGTACTAGAACAATTGTTCCCCAACTTATCTATGCTTGACACCCCTAAAAAACTTTGACTGTGTACTTGGACACCTACAAAATTAATACCTCATATGATGACGAAGAATTTAAATTATCTCTATTTACGCCAAAAATACAAGTTTATATCTGAATGACTTTGAAATAATCTAAGGTTTCACTACTCTCCTTGACTTGAAAGCTCATCACGCAGGGTCGGGAACTCCTGCTCTAGAATGATTGATTTTGCTATTTCCTGTTTCCAATGTCCTGCCATATGCAACTTGGAAAGCATTGTCTGATTGTCCCTCTATGTTTTCTAATATAAGTATTGTACTTATTGTATTATATTAGTATTAAGAAAGAAGAATATCTCCTCGCGTTCCAGAAATAAATGAATTATCTAGCACTCTATCGTCTCACTACTGTGGGTATTTGGTCTTGAAAAGTTGCATCATCTTGCAATCTCAGTTCAAAATTTTTAAATGATCTTTCCCAATTTTATGTTGATGACTATGTAGATATGTTGTGGATTCACGATAATTTTGAGTGTTTACCGTAACGTAATATCTCGAACTTATTTTGTTTAAAAGTAATGTTATTAACCACTAACCACCGGAATATACTGGCTGAACCCACCCATTGTGCAGAGCCCACGTCTTCCACTGATTGTACAGACTACAGTTGTTTGTATTCGTGTGCCGTCTGCAACTGAGGAAGGGACTGCATTTATAGTTGCTTCAGTGCCCCATGTTGTTGAGCGTGATGAGAAAAAGTAGGGGGCCAAGCACAATGCCTCAAGTACACCGATGGGTTCTGGCTACCACGAGGATACTTTGTTCTTAACAATTACAGTTTGGGTTATGCGAGTCTTTGAAGGAATTGCTTCAAGTCATAAAAAGGTATTTGATCCTGGTACTCGCCAGGAAATAAATCCCAGCAATATCACTAACTTCAGTGACAGATTTCATTATAGTTCACACTATCAAATACCTTTGCAAAATCAAAATTGACTGTTCTATAGTACTGTTACTAGCACTGATACTACTAAAAAATCGTACTGGAAGTGAACTATGAGAGATGAGTTTGAAATGCCCCCTGGAAGTGTGCATAGCAGGGGATGTACTACAGTACGAGAGAAGTGCTGAAAGTTTACGAACTCCTGCCATTTGCACTGCTTAATTTGTGTACAGTATAATCCTAGTCCTTGCTACAACTATCACAGCATCAGCTAGAGCACTCCGAGAGCGCATACCTCCGCCATGTAAGGCAACGGTAACGAAAGATTCAAACTAATTCAAAAGCAATGATTTTCTTTGTATCAACACCAAAATCCAATCATTTGTGCCTTTTAACAGTATTCACAGCTTCTGTAATTTTCTTGAAGATCCGTCCATAAATTTTTCAGTTATGCTGCTAACAAACTGTCAGACAAACATTATCTAAACACACAAACATATCAACCGCTGATCACCAAAATTTAATACTTTATGAATGTCTTTAGCAATACTAACAACTCCTTAAAATTTCATAAAGATCCATTCATAACTTTTGAGTTAGTGTGCTAACAAGTATAAAATCAAACACAGCGACAAACAAACAAATGATCGAGCAGATCTTAAAAAATTTGGTCATTTGCTCTCCGTAATATGTTTTAAAACATTGCTCATGTAAATCCTTCAGCTACTCTTTGAGTTATGGTGCTAAAAAAATAGGCAAACAAACAAACAAACAAACAAACAGATGAACGGATCTCCGCCAAAACTTAATCATCTATTATTGTTAACATACCTAATAACCCCTGTAAATTTTGTAAAGATCCGTTCGGTACCAACATTAATAAGGCTGCTTATTAACAGTGCAAATTCCGCTTATTTTGAGACGAAAATCATCTCTGTAGTTCGAAAACTGTAGGACTATATAGGTTTTCCCAACCCCTCTTTCGTATTTTCTTTAAACATCTCGTTTTCTATGGAAAAAATAGAAAAAAATCACACAAGTAAACCCACATTTTTTTTCAATTTGCAAATCTGTACCAAGTTTCGTTCAAATCGGGTCATAAATGAATAGAAATAAATGGGGTACTACCCCCTTAAGTATTCCAGGTTGTCATTTCTCGAAAACTAAGGAGTTTTTAAATTTTTGTCACTCATGAAAATCGCTTTATTTTCCGTTTTTATACTTATAGTCAAATTTTGTACCTCGAAAATTGAAACTCCCGGATATTGGTACTAAAAGTATCTGATGATAGCTTATGTATTATATATGTATGTGATGGATATATCAGTTGTGGGAGTAGTGAAAGACACGGAACTTTTTCCACATTTTTGCAGTAAGTGTGCTGCTAACAACATGGTCCTTGCCTCGATCTCCCCATTCCAGCGGGCTGCAGAAACTTCTCTCAATTTGCGAGAATGAGGCTAGACAACTGTGTATTGAATATACCTAATACTGTTCAAGCTCTCTCTGCATGTGCATTAAACCTAGGAGAAATAACTTCACCGCCACTCATCTTTATGGTGTCGATCTCACTTATGTGAACAGCTTCTCTTACGTGGGTCATAAAATCACCAATAATTTTCATCATAACCAGGATATACAGTAGAGAGAAAAACATAAAGGATCCACGCAGTAGGCAAAATGCTGATCAGGAAGATTGGTCACTGCTCTGAGAAGGCAAAATGCCAGCTGTTTCGGAGCTATTGCTGTCTACTGGTCGAACGTTAAGCAGAAGTCTATTGGACGGCTACGTGTACCCTATTTAGGCATATTTCGCCGGCTGCTGAATGTGCCCAGGTCAACTGGTGCAATAATGGTATTTGTTTAAATCGGTATACCGACTGCCTCAAATTCAGGGCAAGTGAATGCACTCTCAAGCTCAGAATAGGCAAATTTGTTAACACCTTTCTCAAGGTGATCCGTAACGGTCCTGCGGCATACCATCTAACTTTTACCGCGGATGGCAGCTCATGCAGACTGTTGCCAAACAGGGGCCAAATGATGGGCCGTAATGCAGTGTAGTTTAAAAAAATGGTAATGCCAGCTCTTTTAGGACATGTTGTTGCCCCTGATTCTTAGAAAAATCTTTTAAGACAAATTGTTGCCCCTGAGGCTTAGGAAAACCTTTTTGGACAAGTTGTTGCCCCTGAGGCTTAAAAACTCTTTGTCCTCTTTGTGACAGTTATTGCCCATGAGACTTTGGAAAACCCTTCAACGTGCCACGGCAGAATGCTGGGTTGGGACGTTAGAGTGTTGCAAGTCCGCAAGGAAGTCCGGGGTGATATACTGCGAGCCCCACCACCAAGCACATGCTAAATTTGTATGCAAGAGGCATGGAGCATTGATCAGAGCTGCCAGACGTACGGTTGGTGCAACGTTTAGATTCTGCTCACGCGATCAGGTTATTTTTGGCGGCCACTGGACTCTGGAGCTGAGGCTAACTCATGTGCTCCAGCTGACGTTATTATCCTTAGTATTTCCGTTAGACCAAGGGAGAACGCGCTAGTTGTTTTCTAGTTTCTCCTCTAATAACTCATCCTTTACTAGTGTAATATGCTCCAATCTGAGGTTATTTTCTTCAGTATTTCCGTTACACTGAGGGCGTACCTACTAGTTTTTTCTAGTTTCTCTTCTAAAAATCATGCATTACTAGTCTAATATGCTCCCTATGACTTTATTAGCCTACCTTGAGTATTTCCGCTAGACTGAGAGAGCCCGTATTAGCTCTTTTCTAGTATTTTTTCGCAGTTCTTTGTTTTTCCATCCCGGGGGGGGGGGATATTATTTTTCGTAAGCTTCTCTCTCTTGTCCCAGTGGCTGTTTACTGTTTTCTAGTAATTATAAAAATTTATAAAAATACTTGTCGTCGTTTCAAGATCACAAACTCCGCAGTTTTCAGCGGAGTAAATGAATTTCTCAAAAGTGCGACACAGGGTGCACATAGTTCGTAGATGTTTCTAGTTATTCTTTAGGTGGAAGTGCAATCACCCGCAACTGAATGAGAGCAGCGGGAATGAGCGCAACTGGAATGAGTGCTGCTGGAATACCCTCCATTCAACAGTATAACGCGCCAAAATTCTTGAACGCAAACGAAGGTTAGATTAGGATAAGAAAGATTAGGTTAGGCGGTTATGTTGGCTTATTTAGGATACCTAACCAAGAGCCCATTTCTTACATTTTGAACTTCCGGTTAGGTTTGCTTTTCATAGGTTAGGTTAGGCTAAGGTAAGTGCCTTGCCCCTAAAATCCACGTTTATCTAAGCCCAAACATTGGATAACTCATAAACAATAAATCGGGTGAGGTTTGCGTGGATCAAAAAAGGTAGGTATATAGATAACAATTTCAAAGATTAAGTTAGGTTAGGATAGGTTTGGTTCATCAAAGAGCACTATTTCTGGAAGCATTTATAGTTAGATGTTTATTAGTGTTAGGTGGGTCGTATTCCGTTCAGCGCTAGTTCCAATAAGCAAGTATTTCCCTAGCAATCGTTCAGTTAAGTCGGACCACACTATGCATTTGCACGCACAACTTTGTTCGAGGATGTACAGCTGCCACGTCGTTGCTGCTACCGTATCTATGCTACCGACTTAAAATTTATATCGGAACGACGTACGAGCTTCACATGCTCGTATAAAGTTGTGCGTGCCAACACGTAGTGTGGTTCCGACATTGTCCGTGCGTACGGTCGCCCAATTTCTTATCGCCGATACGTCTTCTGTACATGCGCTGGGTTCGGATAACTTACGTCTTTCTGTCTGAGAGTATCTCAAAAATATTCCAGTGAAGTCACTTGTCCTTCTGGAGTCAGCACACGTGTGCACGGGGCTTCCTGGGGTACTTGTTGTTGTCTTTCATAGTTTCCCGCTAGCTCCCCGAGATAACAGCACCGGCTTACGATAACAAAAATTGTTTTTACACTGAACTGCGTACTAAACAGTTGCTGCTAATTACCACTAGCTGGAGGCTGAATCCGACCCTGGAACGGGAACTTAGCTAGCACGTCGAGTGGTTTAGAAATTCGTGGGTGAAATTCACGTAGGAATAGATTCCAGTGAGCGTTCTGCGGGAATAGCAGTAATCAAGTGAAAAAAAAACAGAAAGTTATTACCAGAAAATACTCGGAAAAACCTTACCGTTTTTTGATTTGGAATCACAAAGCAGAAATTTTGAATTTACAGTTGGTAATTTTTCAGAAAAAATTATGTTATCGGAGGTCTTGATAAACCTAAATTCTTTTCGAGACATGATCTATAAAGGCTAGGTGGCACATCATGCAGGCTCTTGAAAGTATTCTCTCAGGAAATCGCCCAAATATTTTTAATGTGTCTACCGAAAGGTTTGTTAAAATGTTAGCTGTCAAAGTCAAGCTAGAAGTCTAAAGCTCGGTGCCGATGGAACCACTTTCGAACTTCCTTTGCCGCTCGCAGCCTAGATCCAACTCAGCTAATCCGACTGCTATGTCATGGCCGCACTGAGAAAAATTTAGATACACGTAGGTGTTTCATATAGAGAAGCATCAGGATGCACGTAGGTGTTTGATGGCGTAGTTTGGTGTGTCATCGCAGCAGACCGAAAAACATATTTCAGTCAGAGAAACATATTTCCGCAAAAAGAAAGTGAACATAAGCTTTGTACTTTTGTTACACGCGAAACGAAACGCGGTTACGTACTAACACGCAGATCGCTATTGTAATTCGAAATTTCGTCTTTTCAGGTGCATCAATCTTACCTGTTCTTGATCCATCTTGGTGCAGCATCGGCTTTGTCCCAAATCGAAACACATTAGTGCATCAACGTGACCAAGTGCATCATAGGACCCTATATGCATCATCATGATGCACTTTCTTTTTATGATGCACTTTCGTCATTCGGTTTTGGAACTAAAATGCATGTAATTTTGAAGTACTTAAGCGCATCAAATTTTCTCTCAGTGCGTGACTTGAGAACGACACCTATAGCTATGAATATCGAGTACTAATTCTTAAAAAAATATCAACCTTTGTGGATTTAAGCTACTCATAATTAGGAGCAATCGTTGAAAGTTTACCATTGCCATTTACTATGATGTAAAAATTGCGGAAGTAACCGCGATTTTTCTTAATTTTTCGTTCAGTTAAATTTTGCGCAAGCTGAGGCTTTGCCGCGGCTACGTAAACGGATTAGTTGAATTGCATTTATGCTGCTATAACGGCAATTAAAATTGTTACGTGGGCACCGGGCTTCAGGAAGGTGAAGTAAAGTTATTGATGCCTCTTCACATTTACAGAGAATTAGAATTAAGAAATTTATGTTTTCCTTTGCTGTTTAAATAACACAGTAACACAGTCGAACAATAAGATGAAAGAACACGTTCAGAAGACTGTTTTGTGAACCGGCTTTGGGCCTCGAAAAATATCAATTTCATGCGCAGCGGTCGTGTAATTCTGTTGTGGTAAACACTGATCGCTTTTTCTTCCGACAAGAACTTAAATTTTATTATTAACTCTCAAAAACGTCTCACAATAACTCTTCGAGCATGAACTTACGCACCAATTAGGTACAGGTTGACTAATTTCGGCTATGGTTGGTTCACACGATTGTTAACTGACCGCATTTCCTCAGCTAATTGTTCTGTTGAGGCCTCGGAAACACAGCTGCTTGCGTACAAAATATGTGCAAAAATGTTAGGCGTCAGGACAGTTTGCTCAGCAAGCGTACATGACTGAAGAGGTTTCGAAATACCTCTTCAAATTTGGAGGAAGTAGGCCTAGAGCTGAAAGAGCTCAGACCTTTGTGCAATATAAATGGACACAGCAACGCATTTGGACGCGGAGATGAGGAGCCCGTGCCCCGAGGTCAATCCTCGAAGATTATTAAATTTCACTGGCACATGGAACGTTCCCCAAGTAGCAAATTTGCACGATTGAGATTTTTAATCTCCAGTTGCTGCAAAAGTTGGCTTGAAGATGAGGGGTTGGG